>JANSVA010000216.1:8899497-8929046 GCA_025504915.1 Erythroxylum reticulatum | reverse complement strand
TACTATCAAGTCACATACTTGATGACATAAGCCTAATACTATTCATGGAACGTAAATCACATTACATAAACGACATAGATATATATATAAAAGGAATACCTCATAATATATAATTAATAAGTCATAATGTTAATACATGAATCACAAATATCCATTGGCCTAGGACTCACTACTAACACTATGAGCATATGGAAACTCTATTTTGAATAATAAATTAGACTAACCCTATTATTGCAACATACTAGATTCAAGAATTAGATGGACAAATATCTAAAAATTGAGGAACAATTCAGTCTATTATTGTATTCTATAAAGTGGAGTGACAGAGATGCAAAGGATTGACTACTGCTATTCTAAGCCCTGAAAAAATCGCGTACAGTTTTCAATAGGGCGACTGTATTTAAGGTTGGCTAGCAATAGGGCCTCCTGTGTACTGCAAACATGGGCCAAGCTTACCCATCATAACAAGCCCATGAACATGGGTCTAATGACATGTATAAGAGAAGTACTAAGCCCAATTATGTTGACATCTAATTAATCAGGGTTTGTACAAAATTATGTTCATTGTTTATTATGCTAGTCCACAAAATTAATGATAAAATTCTATCATTCTCCCACTTGGACAGCATAACCAATATCAATGAACAACAGAAACAAATCCCCATATTAATATAACAATGTGCGGCCATAATAGGATGTCAAAGTAGATCCAACAATCTCTCAATCATAAATCCAAAATGAGGTTACAAGTACCTCAACAGTATAGAAATCAGACCCGATAGGAGTACTGATAATATATATGTAAGATACCCATACCTCGATGACCTAAATAGAATGTGTCACAAGGAAATGCACGCAAAATGGTGATCTATTTGTGTAAGTCCAAACAAAATGGCCTAAGCATCCACCCAAAATGCCAACTGAGATTTAACAAAATATCTAAGAACAACAAAATGAGACTATGTACAAAATGTCTCCAATAAAAGGCCACATATATACTAGCATTTGAATGTATCTGTGTAGTATATCAAGAAAGTATATGGAAATAACAATAATACCAACAATTATAAGCAAAAGTCTCTACACTGAATAACAAAATAGTCAAATACAATGTTGCTATAAAAAATTGGGATAAAAGATAGACTCCCACTATCCCAAGGCATCCAAAGATCTAAATAGACTCATACGGGTTACGTGATTCACAAAAGCCTTAATAGTCAAGCCTTTGGCTAGAGGGTCTGCCACCATAAGATCGATGGGTATATGCTCTATACAGGTCTGATATTCCTTAACCTTCTCTCTAACAAACATATACTTTGTATCAAAATGTTTTGAACGCTTGAAGTTCTTGTATATTTGAGAGAAGTCCACCATAGCAGAGTTATCACAATATATGGTTAGAGGTCTGGAAACACTTCCCATAAGATGAAGCTCAAAAATGAAATTCCTCAACCATATTGCCTGTTAGTAGCTTCGTAACAAGCCACATACTTTGTCTCTATAGTTGAAGTTGTTGTAAGTGTTTGTTTAACACTTTTCCAATATACAACTCCTCCAGTAAGCATAAAGATATATCCTGATGTGGATTTGTGATCATTAGGGAAGCCACCATAATCGAAATCAGAATAACCTATCACCTTAAGGTGATCAGATATCCTGTAAGTGAGTATATAATCTTTAGTATGTTTTAGATACCTCAGAACTCGTTTCACAGCTTGTCAATGACCCACACCAAGGTTGCTCAAGTATCTCCCAAGTACACCAACAACAAAAGCAATATTAGGACATGTACAAACTTGAGCATACATAAGACTGCCAACAGTAGAAGCATATGGGACCTTTTCCATCTCTGATTTATCTTTATCATTTTGAGAACACTGGCTATTCGAGAGTTTGTCACCCTTTTAGGTGGGTGCACTGCAAGGGTTACAAGTCTTCATGTTGAATTTATTTAAGATCCTTTGAATATACCTTTTCTGAGACAAACCAAAAACACCACGAGATCTATCACGATGAATTTTAATGCCTAGAATAAAAGAAGTATTGCCAAGATTTTTCATATTAAAATGAGTTGTCAACATTTGTTTAGTCTCAAAAAGAAAACCCAGATCATTACTGGCTAAAAGAATGTCATCATCATATCAGACAAGAATAATGAATTTTCTCTCATTATTCTTCAAGTAAATGCATTGATCAACAACTTTTTTTTTAAAGCCAAGGGAGCAAACAATTTGGTCAAACTTCAAGTACCATTATCTGGAGGCTTGTTTCATCCCATAAATGGATTTTCTCAATTTGCATACCATATGTTCCTTACCTTTCTCAACAAAACCAGCAGGCTGATTTATGAATACATCTTCATACAAATCACTATTTAGGAAAACAATTTTCACATCCATTTGATGGAGCTCCAAATCAAAATGAGCAACCAAAGTCATCACAATACGTAATGAATCTTTAGTAGAGACCGAGGGAAAAGTCTCTTTATAGTCTATACCTTCCGTCTAGTTATACCCCTTTGCAACTTGTCCGGCTTTGTACCTTTCTATCTCACCTCTAGCATCATATTTAGTCTTAAAGACCCATTTACACCCAACAATTTTACTACCACTGGGTAATTCCACCAAATCCTAAATGTCATTCATACTTATAAAAGTCAACTCATTGTTCATAGCTGCCAACCATTGTAAACTACGAGGACAAGAAATGGTATCCTAAAAAGAAATAATATCTAAGTCTTTAACTAAATTGAATTCATGCTCCTCCAATTAAATATATTAGTGTCAAAATTTAGAAGACTCAGTAGATTTAGGAATCCTTTTAGATCTCCTTGGTGGAACTACAACCACATCTGGGACTTGAGTATCAATGCCAACCTATTGAGGAATATCAACATCATTTCCTGGATCAACGACATCATCATGAATCAGAGGAGAATGAATTGCCTCAGGATGAAAAACAACACATGTAGGAATAATAACACGATCTTTGAAATCAATAACACGAGATCCATGTCTTTAATTATGTTCCATATCCCCTTCAAGATATACAACCCGATCTGATTCAATAACTCTAGTAGTGTGATTAGGACAATAGAATCTTGAACCTCTTGAGCCAATACAATAACCAATATAGTAACCTGAAATAGTTCTAGGATCAAGCTTCCTCAGCTGAGGATTATAAGACCTTACCTCAACCTTACAGCCCCAAACACAGAAATGCTTCAAACTGGGATTCTTTCCTGATATAAGCTCACAAGGAGTCTTTGATATAAATTTACTAGGCATATGATTGAGAATATAAACAGCGGGCCTCAAAACGTCTCCCCATAAGAACTCTTATAAGGCGGAGTGACTAAGCATGCATCTAACCATGTTCATGAGAGTACGATTTCATCTCTCTGTAATCCCATTTTGTAGAGGAATGCCAGGCATAGTATATTGCACTTCAATTCGGTAATCCTACAAGTATCTAGCAAAAGGGAGAAGGCTTCTACCAGTTTCATCATACCGACTATAATACTCACCACGTCTACTAGATCTTACACATTTGATCTGCTTTTCAAGTTAAATTCGATAACATTTTTTAGTGATTTAAGAGCATCCAAGGATTTAGATTTCTCATATAACAACAACAATACCGAGAAAAATCATCAATGAAGGTGATGAAGTACCTGTAGCCTCCCATGGCAATAGGAGTAATGGGTCCACAGATGTCTATGTAAATTATCTGTCATGGTTCCTTCTTCCTAGTCATTTTCTCCTTTCTTACCTTAGCTGTAAACTTCCCTTTTATGCAATAAACACATGTGTCAAGAACAGAGAAGTCCAGATCATGTAAAATAGTTTCCTTAATCAACCTCTCCATTCTCTCCTTAGAGATATGTCCTAATCATTGATGCCATAATATAAGAGATTTTTCAGTAACTCTCCCACATTTCTTTCCAACAATAGCATTAACATCATCATGTGGTTGGTCATAACGAGAAGAATTAACAATTAGCGTAAACAATCCATCACGTATAATTGCAAAACCATCAACAGTAGAATCATAGTACAAAATAACACCATTATTGATTATATAGAAAAAGTATCCACAATTGTGTAAAAGAGAAACTGAAACCAAATTCCTTCTCATAGAAGGCACATAAATAGTGTTTTTCAAAAGCAAATCATGTCCACTACTCAACTTTAAGGAAACTACTCATATGTGCTCAACATTAACATTAAATCCATCTCCTAATTGCATCATCAACTCCCCTTTATTTGGCCTTCGCCTGTTTTTGAACTCTTGTAAAGAGTTCGTTACATAAATAGTTGCACCAGTTTCTAATCACCATGAATTAGTAGGAACATCAATAAGATCTAATTCAAAATAGAAAAAGAGTTTAGGTATACCTTTCTTCTTTGCCAACTAGTTCTTAAACTTCACAAAGTCACGCTGCCTATGCCCATGTTCATGAAAAAAGTTTAAGTTTCCATTAAAAATAGACTTGGGCTTAGCACTAGAACTCTCACCAAGCCCAGGAGCTAATGCAAGTTTATCATTCCCCTTCTTCTTAAATTGAGGCTTACCCTATTTGTTTTTATAAAAATTTTTCTTGTCACCTCTCTTATGAGAAGTGTTATGAATACTGTGGGACTTTCCCTTCTTCATAGTATGATCCTCTTGAATAAGAATGGAAATAAATTCATCAATGCTCCATTCATCTTTCTGAGCATGATAAGTAGTCCTGAGAACATCAAACTCAGATAGAAGAGACTCAAACACCTGCCAGATCAGATAATCCTATCCCGGCATAACTTTCATAGACTTCAACATGTTATACCAGTTCACAAGCTTCATTACATGCTCATGAACACCACCCACACCATCATACTTAGTCTTAGACAGAAAAGACAAGTAATTAGACTTTTCAGTTTTATCAAACTTCTGGAATTTTTCACTAACAACCTTGAGATAATTTTTGGCATTATCAGTTTTAGTGATGCTTTCTTTAATAGTCTTTCCCATTGTGTACTTGATGATCATCAAATAGACTTTGTTCGAACGAGCCCACTTATCATATTTAGCTTTATCTACAATAAAAGTCTCAGTAGTTGGTTATACAGGCTTATCCTTAAAGAGAGCAACATCAACATTAGAAACATCCAAAAACAGATTCAAGGATTCAAGCCAGTCCTCATAATTGGTCCCATTCAGCTTAACTAAAGAATTTAAAGCTGGAAATTGATACAATGCAAGGAGATTATTAAATGTATCAACATATAGTAAAATTAGGCAAACAACACAACTGGGTTCCCATGCAATTACAATCCTACCTAAGGGTCCCGAATTACAACACATATCACCCAGAACATTAAATTATGCCTTAAAGCTAATATCGATAGCATACTAAAAACTTAAAGACATAATTTAATGAATAAAACAAAGCATTAGAAACCACATTGGTAAAGACAAACCGATATAGTAAGTGCATCATTAACATAGTATCTAATGTATGCCTAATAACAACATCACAATAGCATTTTGCAATAATTGGTCTCACAATAGGCGAGCTCACAATTACACAAAGTGAATAATAAGAGTCTAATAACACATACCAAGATTGCCACATAGTTTCCAGTTAGCACCACAATTACAAATTTAACCATGTTAATCATATAATATAACATTATAAGCATAAACTACATCCAAAATTAATTTTGGTGCATAACTATATTACCACTGAGAGTACACAAGACCACACAAGGCTAAGAAATACCAAAAACAACTACAAAAATTTTCAAGATAAAATTCGGAGAATACATTATATTTTTATTAATATTAAAATTGGAGAAAAATAAAAATAAATATTTCTATTATTAAAAAATTCTAGAAAATACCATAAATTAGAACTGGGCAAATGGAACAAACAGGCAAAATTTGGGATAAAACGGCCAAGGAAGCAGGCCACGCATGCCTCCACGCGTCACCTCGTGCATGGGGAAAGGCCAGCCGGGTCAGGTGTCTTCTTCTCTACCCAAAAAGCTAGAATCTGGGTCTTTCGACCTAATTCACAACCCGATTCGATAAAATCGCCGTAACTTGCTCAATTTTGATTCATTTTCAACGAAATTGGTGTCATTAGATTCAGAATTTAACAATCTATCAATGCCCTCAATTAATTTCAGGGAAAAGGCTACTAAATAATGTCAAAAAAATTCGAAAAGGAACATTTTATTGAATGGCATTTTCAAGTTCTGAGTTTTTAAAAACAAACAACAGAAAATTCAATAAACTTACCACACGATTTGACACCAAATTGAAACAAACTAATAATAACAAAACAGATTTTACAAAAAAAATTAACAAAAAAATAAAAAATCCTAACAAATAGAACTCAAATTCCATGAAAATCAACATCTAATCTCAAAAAATTACTCAAAATTAACAATCACAATTAGGGTTAATTCGCTTTGATACTAATTAAAGAATAAATTAGACTAACCCTATGATTACGTCATATTAGATTCAAGAATTGGATGACAAATACTTGAAACTTGAAAAACAATTAAGTGCATTGTTGTATTCTATAAAGCGGAGTGACAGAGATGCAGAGAATTGACTACTGCTATTCTACATCCTAAAAAAAACTGTGTATAGTTCTCAATGGGGCAACTGTATTTAAGGTTGGCTAGTAGTAGGGCCTTCTGTGCACTGCAAACATGAGCCAAGCCTACCCACCATAGTAAGCCCATGAACACAGATCCAATGACACGTATGAGAGAAGTACTAAACCCAATTATGTTGACATCTAATTAATCGGGGTTTGTACAAAATTATGTTTATTATTTATTATGCTAGTCCACAAAATTAATGAAAAAATTCTATCTCTATTTATATTCCTACCGTAGCATAAACAACCAAAGGTACGCAGATAACTGTATGAAGGGGGCATCCAAACAATACCTCATAGGGAGTCTTACCTTTTAAAAGCATAAAAGGTGTTCAATTAATATGGTATCTTGTTGTGAGAATGCATCCCCCCTATAACTCAATAGGAAGATTCGTTTAGAATCTTAATGCCCTTGCTACATTCAAAATGTGGCTATGTTTTTGCTCTACTCGTCTATTTTATTGTCGCGTGTTAAGAAAAGAAGTTTGGTGTACTATACCATGTTCTTAGAAATAGTCTTTCAAATGAAATTCCGTAGCATTATTGCTCCTAACAATTTTTACTCTTTTATTGTATTGTTTTTCAGTTATAACAAAAAAATTGCATAAAGTTCAACCCACTTAGCTTTATCACTAAGTAAATATATCCAAACAGGTCTTGAAAAATCATCAACAATGGTTTAAAAATATGAAGCACCATAAGAAGCACACTTTTATAAGGTCCCCCCAAATCACAATGAATTAATTCAAAAGATTGTTTTACTTTACTTATACTATAAACAAAATTATCTTTAGTCTGTTTTGCCCTAAGACATGTTTCACATATTTTATTTTCTTTATTATTACCAATACTTTTGTCCATGACAGAAAACAAACTAATCAATTTATTAGATGGGTGTCTGAATCTCTCTTATGCCACAATTCTAAAAGGTCCATACCACTTGACTTGTGAACCTTTGCTGAACCCCCTCCTTAAAAGTAGTATAGTCATTCACAGAGCTCACCCACACCAATCACTATCCTCGTAGTGCAGTCCTATATAACACAAATTTTGTTTGTGAATTGGATACTACATTTGGTCTTATTTGGCAATTGTGAAACGAATATTAAATTCCAATTTAATTTTGGCATATACAAAAAATTCTTTAGCATCAGGTGTTTATTTAGGATTACAACCCCTTCTTTGGTAGCTATTGTTTGTTTACCATCAAGCCGGCCTACAGGATAGTCTTTCACGACCTTTGTATCAATCAAGCAACTATAATTGCTAGTCATGTGATGAGATGCTCTTGTGTCAATGATCCAATTCATACCCGTCAGTTTTTTGCTGCTACTAACTTTACAAGAGTTCAACAATTGCATGAGGTTGTCCTATTGATCACTTGTAATTCCAATCATACTCCCACAGTTTCCTTCATTGAGGTTGGAGTTTGTCATCTGTTGCCCTAGAGCTTGAGCAACATTTGCTCTTGCTCTACTACCATGACTTTTTCCTTCTATACCAATAGCTTGACTCCCTCGGCCACATTCAACCCCCTGGCTGATGTTCTTGGCCTATCCCCCCAACCAATCAAGGTACCCAATAAGCTAAAAAAACGTGCAGTATCATGTCCCTTCCCTCAACAATTTTGTACAATTCATTTGTTTATTTTTCACAGCACTAGTCAGCTTTTTGTTTCTCTAATTTGCTTGTATTGCCAAGGCCTTCCTTTGACAATTTTGTACAATTTACTTGTTTATTTTTCACAGCACTTATCAGCTTTTTGTAACTCTAATTTGCTTGTATTGCCAAGGCAATTGATTTTTACCTTTCCTTTGTTGCATGGGTTATTGTACGCACCCGCTCTTCTTGAATCACCATGGAATATGCCTTGTTGAGACTGGGCAATGGATCCATATTAAGAATGTTGAATCTGACATTACCATACAAGGCATCATCTAGCCCCATCAAGAATTGATGGACCCTCTCCTCTTCACTCATTTTCTCAAGTTGCATCACCAAATCACATTTTTCAACCTTTGCATTTGCAAGTTAGAATCTACTCACAATTTGTCAAGTCATCCTCTTCACAAGTTTGGCTTTAATTGATGTACCCATGGACCATTTATAATAGAAAAACATTCTCTCATCCCATTGGTTCTTTACAATCTCCATGTGGATAATAGTTGATCTTAAACTCGATTCAATGGTGTTAAAATCCACAACACCATCATCGAATTCATGGTCCACCAGTCCTCTAAATCACTAGACCCCTCGGGTGGTTGAGAGACCGACCCATCAATGAATCCAAATTTCTTCTTTGCCCGAAATGCCGTCTGCATAGATTGAGAGCATTCATCATAATTGTCCGCTCACAGTTGAACCTGTGTAATCAAGTTTCCTGGATTATCATTCAATCCAAGGTAGTATGGAGAAATAATTTTCTTGCATTCACCTCCATTATCCTTTTCATTTACCATGGCTACTGATACAAAGGTCACCTTTGGGACTTGAACTTTCACTGAAGTCCGCTTAAGTAAGACTCAGCCTTCAATGACACTTAAAGTGTTTACCTCGCACACACGAAGAAACTATATTACGAAAGCAATAAGAAACAAAGGTAACAAGGAAACTCAGAGATATGGTAAAACCAACCTTTATATACTTTCCCTCAAAATAATACAAGGAATGCTCTCTCTGATTGAATGAGAAGAGCAAAGCTTGAATAAACATATATAGGCTTTCTAACTTAAAAGCTAAGTTACATTTAGAATCCTACTAAAACTAAACTGCCTAAGATCATGCTAAGATTACTTCCATCCTTATCAGATTACATCACGTAGATCAATCAGATGACACCCCATCTAAATAGGACTCTAACTGATAAGATAAGATAACAAAAAGATAGAGTTTACATTTAACTAGGAAATTAGCTTCCTTATCCTCGAAGATCTCTACTATCTTTAGATGTTTAGTTCCACTGTAACTCTAACTCCCAATCATCGCCACATCATCCAAGATCTCCCCATGATCTCTATCCACTAATGATGCAGTGTGAACTTGTCGAAGCCCATATAGCACACTGGCCTGATCCAATGCTTCCCACAATAAGTCTACTAGTCATGGTCCATTCATCCGAGCTGGGCTAAATCCTTATTTCATTAAGCCCTTAGCCTAGGTCGAGTCAATCTCCATAAGATTTGAGACTCTACCAAAATTCACATTAAGTTCGATCCTACTCACCCGTGTTTGCCTTAGTGCTTTCACATGCCTCCCTCATGCGTGAATCTAGCTAACCTTCCTCCTAAGGCGCGCCATGAAGGTCACTAAGAAGTGCTCTGAAGTTTAAGAGTCTAACAAACTACCCCCACTAGATGGATTCGATGCCCTCATCAAATTAGTCTGAAGGTAGGTGTTCACCTAGTCCTCAAACTGTCACAAGGTCGTATCTTTCTCCCACATAGCTTCCGCGACAGGTTTAACTTTCCACTTAATTAAGAACTCGGTCCGTCAGTTCTTCTAATATTGACCCATTGATTGGTGATCTAGGATCTTTTCCATTTGATACTCTAATTGTTTCCTCACAATCCATGGAGCTCGCTTTACCTGACTTCTATTCAGATCTGATGCATGCTCATACTAAGGCTTAAGAAAACTGACATAAAAAGTAGGGTGTACCTTTAACCGTTTTGGCAACTTCAATCTTTATGTCACGTTCCCCAGTTTATATAGCACTTCAAATGATCCATCGTATTTCGACACCAAACCGCTACGAACTTGCTTACTCGAGATCTTCTTCTAAATATATGGGGTAAGTTTCAACAAAACTTTGTCTCCCATGTCAAACTCTAACAGTTTCCTCCGAAGATCCACTTGCTTCTTCATCTGTCGAGAAGCTTTTTGAAGGTTGTCCCTTGCCTCATCCAATAATTCTTGCTTATCCATCGCAAGCTTACGCGCCGCAAGACATTTGCCACCTGTCTTTTGTTGAGCAATCTGAGGTGATATGAGAGGTTATTGTCCCAACATAATCTTAAAAGGACTTTTCTTCGTAGCTGAATGCAAGTTATAACAAAACTATGCAGTATCAAGTAAACTTAACCAATTATGTTGACTTGCACTTACATAATGTCGAAGGTACTCCTCCAACAAACCATTTATTCTTTTCGTTTGACCATCTGTATGTGGGTAATTTGTCGTTAAAGCTTCAAATTGCAACCCATCATATTAAAAAGGGACATCTAGAATTGACCTATAAATCTGACATCTCGATCGCTCACAATATCCATTGGAACTCCAAAATACTTGACTACGTTCTTGTAGAATAACTCGACCGTAACATCCAAGGGACAAGTTACATAAGTTGGCATGAAGATCGCATACTTGGAGAATCTGTCAACCTCCACCATGATTGATGCCATGTTATCCAATTTTGGAAACCCACTAATGAAATCCATTGAAACTGACATCCATGGTCTCTCAAGGATGGATAAGGGCTGTAGCAAACAGGCTTCCTTCTTTCTCTCTGGCTTATCCAACTGACACAGGAGGCATGTCTTGACGTAACATTCCACATCATTCTCCATCTTTGGCCAAAAATAGGAATGAGATAAGAGCACTAGCATCCGTTGGACTCCTGCATGTCCAGCCCACTGTGAGTTATACGTCTCCTTCAACAATTGTTTCTGCAATCCACCAAAGATCGAAACATACACTTGACTACTCTTAGTCATCAAAAGCCTATCATTGTCGAGCCAAAACCTACGTATAACACCTTCCTTGACTTGAGAAATTAACTTACAGTACATAGTGTCTAATGGAGCAGCCGTCTTGATTTGCTCTAATAGGTTGGACTCTACCCTCGTAACCGAATGAAGGGCCATAAATACTTCCTTCCTACTCAAGGCATCTGCCATATTATTGTGCCTTCCCGGTTTATACTCCTACGTAAAGTCATATTCAACAAGAAACTCCTGCCATCAGGATTGTTTTGCAGACAACTTCTTTTAGGTCCTGAAAAATGTATTAGCGACATTATCTGTTCAGACAACAAACCTAGTTCCCAGCAAATACACTCCCCATGTCTCAAGGCAACGAACCACCGCAAGCATCTCCTTCTCATGCGTCAAGTAATGTTGCTCCGCACCATTGAGTTTTCGGTTCTCAAATGCTACTGAACAATCCTCCTGTATAAGGACTCCACCAGTAGCTTTGCCCGAAGCATCAGTATGTACTTCAAATGGAAGATCAAACACGGGTAGCTTCAGTACAGGTTCAGTTAAGATAACAACTTTATGTCTCTCGAATGCCCCCTCGTATGCACTCGACGAGCACCACTCTTGTTTCTTCTCCAACATGTCCATTAATGGCGCAGCTTTCTTCGAGTATCCCACAATAAATCGCCTATAGTAGTTCGCCAGGCCAAGAAAACTCCACAATTCTCATACTGTCGTGGGAGCCTTCTACTCAACTATCGCTTTCACCTTTCTCGGATCCATCCTGACCTGCCCCTTGCTCACCACGTGACCCAAGAATCCAATCTCCATCTAGGCAAACTCACACTTCTCCATCTTCACGTAGAGCTTGTGCTGTCTCAATCTTTCGAACATTAGTCTCAAGTATTCCACATGTTCTGTCATGTTAGCTCTATACACCACGATGTCATCTAATTAGACCACAACGAACTCATCTAAAAATTCGTACATCACATCATTCATAAGGTTGCAAAATATAGCAGGAGCGTTAGTTAATCCAAACGACATAACTTAAAATTCGTAGGATCCATACCGAGTTATGCACATTGTCTTTTGCTTATTACCCTCAGCTATCCACACTTGATAATACCCACTCCAAAGATGTAGCTTAGTGAATACCTCAGCCCTAGACAACCTGTCCATCAAATCCTGAACCAAAGGTACCAGATACTTGTTTTTAATCGTTACCTTATTCAATGCTTGATAGTTCACACACATTCGAAGTGTACCATCTTGCTTCTTTTCAAACAATACCAGGGTGCCGTAGGGGCTTCAGAGGGTTGGATGAACCCTGTCTCCAACAACTCACTAAATTGTTTCTAAAGTTCTGCCAGTTCCATCATAGACATCTTGTATTGGGCACGTGTAGGTGGGATCACTCCAGGATCTAACTTGATCCTGTGATCTATCTCACGATAAGGGGAAGAATTTTCTGCAACTCTTTTGGTATCACCTCTCGAAACTCCCTCAACAAACTTGCAACCACATCAGGGACTTCCACCATGTGACCTTCACTGATTTCCTACATGGTAGCGAGATAGGTCTCCATACCTTTCTTTAAAACCCTTTCTTGATGCTCATAGCCAAAACATGTCCTACAGAAGTTGTAGCATCCTTCATTCCACCATTAAACCTACAACAATTCACGTAGAAGGAATTTTGATCATTCATCAACATCATACCTCCCAATCTCCGATACAACCACCACCTTTGCTGCTTTAAGGAAATCGACCCCAATATCATCTCGAAATCCTCCAATGGTATGATGATGAAGTTCATCTTTGCACGCCAACTTCCAATGATGAGTGGAACATTGTAAGCAATTCCCATAACTGCTTGTGCCTTCCCCGCAGGGGTTTTAATTCTCATTGGGGCCTTAGACACCCTTATGCCTAACTTCCGAATCATCTTTTCCGCTAGGAAACTATTGGTTGCTCCCGTGTCCACTATTACAGTCATGTCCTTTTCCCCAACCTATACATCCACGTACATTAATCTATTAAAAGAAACTAACTCACTACTAAAAGCATTAAGCAAGGCGATCGGATTTAACGCCGCATCATCTGAAGATTCACTGTCTTCTTCGACAATTAGGGCATTCAACTTCTCTTTCCTTGGGCACTCTCTGGTAAAGTGTGGACCGCCGCCCAAGTAACAAGCAACCTTGCCCTTCTTCAAGGACACCTCCTCGTTCTTAAAGCCACCATTTTGCTTGCCCTTGCCCTTGAAATCCCCTTTCTTGAAGTCTTTCTTTTTCTTCCTCTCGACCTTCTCCTGTTGGGCGTGGCCTTTTCCCTTAGAAGAATTTAAGGAGCTCGCCTTAGAGTCTTTCATCATACGAAAATCCACCAAGGCATCAACGGTTGCGATTACACCAACCACGTCCTTCACGTTTTGCCTCCGTAACTCCATTTGAGCCCACGGTTGTAACCCGGATAGGAAATTGAAGAGCTTGTCTTCGTCTGACATATTCTCAATATCCAACATTAAAGAATTAAAAGATTTTACATAATCTCTTACCGATCCATCATGCTTGAGCTTCTTCAAGGCATCCCTCGCAAGCCAAGAAGTATTCATAGGAAGGGACCGATCCTTGAGCTCCTTCTTCATCTACACCCACGCTTTCACAGGAGTTCTACCCGCGCTGATCTCCACTGAGGTCCTCGTCCTCCACTAGAGCTTGACATCCCCATCAAAGTACATGGGGGTCACATTGACTTTCTCAGCATTGGATGCCCTAGCAGCCACAAAGTATTGTTCTATATCTCACAAGAAATTCTCCAACCTTGGCGTCCCGAAAGCCTTCGAACACCCTGGGTTTACGTACCTTCATAGAGGAAAGTTGCAGTGTGGAGCTTTCACCTTGCTTGACATCTATCGTTGCAACGACACATCTCAGCACAGTGATCTCGAACTGGGACTCCTCTTGTGGCTTCAACACCTCTGCCATCTGTTGTTGCAACTATTGGATCCACGTCTCCAACATCTCGAAACGAGTATTATGAGATATGACCTCTTCCTCCCCTTGAGGAATTGGTCCAATGAGTGCCTGCACCCTAGACATTCGTTATGTCTAGTTGCCTATTGTCATCTCAAAATTTGGCTCTAATACTAGTTGATACAAAAGTCATCTTTGGGACTTGAACTTTCACTAAATTTTATCGCCAACACCTTTTGCACGGCAATCTCACTTAGGTCCACTTAAGTATGACTCAACCTTCAACGGCCGTTAAAGTGTTTATCTCGCACACTCGAAGATACTATGCTACGAAAGCAATATGAAACAAAGGTAACAAGGAAATTCAGAGTTTACATTCAACTAGGAAATTAGCATCCTTATCCTCAAAGATCTCTACTATCTTCAGATGTTTAGTTCCACTACAACTTTAACCCCCAATCGTCGTCACATCATTCAAGATCTTCCTACTATCTCTATCCGCTGATGATGCAATGTGAACTCGCCGAAGCCCACATAGCATACTGACCTAATACAATGCTTCCCACAGCAAGTCTACTAGTTGCGGTCCATTCATCTAAGTTAGGCCAAGTCCTTAGCCTAGGTCGAGTCAATCTCTACAAGATCCGAGAGTCTACCAAAATTTGACCCAAGTCCGATCCCACTCGCCCACATTTTCCTTAATGTTTTCACATGCCTCCTTCATACGTAAATCCAGCTAACCTTCCTCCTAAAACGTGCCATGAAGGTTGTTGAAAAGTGCTCCGAAATTTAAGGGTCTAACAACTACCAACTAAGTTATGTGAAATTATGAAGATAGCTCTGATAACCTATACGAACAAAGATTGGTAGTCAAGGCATGTTGTTTTTGTTTGTATTGCTTCTACTTATCAATATATTCAAGAAATAAGTATAACAAATAGGCATACAACCCTGCTAATCTCCTCAATCCAAAATCCTGTAAAGAAGC
This sequence comes from Erythroxylum reticulatum, assembly GCA_025504915.1. Classification (NCBI taxonomy): domain Eukaryota; kingdom Viridiplantae; phylum Streptophyta; class Magnoliopsida; order Malpighiales; family Erythroxylaceae; genus Erythroxylum; species Erythroxylum reticulatum. The sequence goes on along the minus strand of JANSVA010000216.1, from coordinate 8,913,729 downwards.
CTATAATTATGCCTAACTTCACTCCCTAAAAATAATAACATCTCGCCAAACATGGAAACTAACATAATATACAAATATGCACAAAACAGAAAAGATCACTGAAGATATGCTATTATTTGTATTTGTAATATTTCAGATTATATACTTATCTACCTAAGAAGTAAAAATTCATGATTATTTAAATTTTATGGTCAATTCTTTTCTTATCCATTACTAGCAACCAAACAAGCAAAATTTAAGGAATGTAAGTTGCATTCCTATTTTCGCATCTTCTTTCCTAATTATCAAACATAACTTTAGTAAAGTTTAAGAGTGTAATTATATGTAATTTTAAAATGATCTCAACTCATACGTATTGTAAGGCCGCCCAAGTAACCATATCCACAAGAGTGTGAAAATTAGTAATTTATATATACCTAAAGGCTAGAGTGATGTTACAAAACATACTTCCGAAAGGACGTTAATCACTTTGAAAAGCAACCAAAGTGATCATGATCACAATACCCAGCGTTGATTAGTAGTTTTTAGCTTTTATTGCTTTAAGTTACCATCATCCCAGAATGCTTTCTATTGTCACCCCACCAAATACAGCACTAGTAACCATTACCCAAAGCTCCAAATCAACGTTAAGTAACTATTTTTTTATACAAATTCTAGATGTGGTTGTAAATTCATGATCAAGATGCAACAAGAGTATAAAAGAGTATGCTTTCTCTTGTCACCCCACCACCAAATACATGTAAACCTTTTCCTGAACACAAGAGGTATATACTCTTGCCGCAGTATCTTGATAATTAATTTACATGTAATTATCTATGTCTATATATATATATAGCTTTTTTTTTCCTAATTTTTTGTAAGATTTGTCGCATTGCATAGCCTTTTCGGTAAGATTCGTTATTTGCTACATCTCCAATTACACTCTTTTCATTATTCTCCATTACATAATAGTTAAATCTCCAGCAACCTATGTTGGTTGTCCGGTAACTACCATCCAATTTCTTGTTATTAACTTATAAAATTTTGGAAAATAAGAACTAAAATTTTCTCATGATACTAATTGATTTTAAAAAGGAGCAATCAAGGTGCAAACGCCATATCTAAAAGGTACTGAAACTATTGATGGGACTTAAGCTCTTTGATTCCTTTACTACAGAAGAATTTGTTTCTTTGTATATATGAGGTATTTCCGCGGGCCAATCTCCTGCCAAGATGTGTTGAATGGCTTTATCAAGAGTCGATATATATGGACACCCAGGTTCAAGTCACTCCGACTACTTTGTTTCTGCCATATTTTATGGACATCTATTCATTTAATTTCGGTAGGTCTCATTTATTGAATAGGTAGATAGTCTCATTTATTGGATAGATGGATGCCCATGAAATAGGATAGGAACAAAGTAATAAAAATAGGCGATCTATTTCTGGACACCCATCATGATCATCACGAACATCAGTTACAATCGCTCAAGTGCCAAACTAATTGTAGTAGTTTCAATAACAACAATGAATAAGAAATTTAAAAAAAATGAGGATAAGAAAGAAAGATCTCAAGAAAAGAGTTCCACAATAAAGTAAATTTAGGCTTACCCCTTAGGTTCGAGTCTGACCCAAAATTTTATTATCAAATCTAGGTCTAGTCAAGTTAGAATAACTCTTTTAATTCAAATTTAAACAAGTAAAAAATTATTTTATTTAACATTTTTGTGTCTTAGATTAGGTCGAATCGGACAGTCCAAACTTAGATTCAGTTCAAGGGCTAAAAGTAAAAAAGGTTCCAAATTTTGCCTAAAATCTCATTAACTTAGGTCAAATATGTTGATTTCAAATCTATGTCAGACCCCAAAAAAGTTATCATCTCTAAGTAAATTCTTTAATAAAAGAAAGGTAGGACAAAATTTGCAAATAATTTATTCCCATCAATAAGATGATAATCTTATAATTTCATAATCTAAATATTTCACTACTATCAAAAATTTTAACTTACATTCTAATAATTAACAAAATAAATTCTTATTTACTTGTTTCTTCCATCTTGGGTTTATGTAATTAATTCAAATTTAATATTTTGTTTTTTTATGTACTCACATCATACACGTAGATCCTAAATTTTGAATAAAAATAATTTCTTGTTTCTTTAAATGATATGATTGAATTTATGATTTCAAATTAAAATAATATATTTTCAAGTTTAATTCCAATATATAACAAAAATATGAAAAATAAAGATCCTAATTGAATGTATAGTCTTACAACACAAGGCCTCTTTTTTTATAGAAAAAAGGATTTTGTCTTTTATTTTGTTAAGGAATTGATATGAGTGAAATATTAGTAATTTAAGTAAATTTTATTAATAACTTTTAATATATATATATATATGATTAATCAAAACAAAAAGTTTATGTTGCACCATTATTAAAAATGTTGGGATGAATGAAAGAGAAATTTCTCTTTTTTTCTCTATTATAACCCTCTTTTTTAATTGTCTGGTTTGTTCCGGCCTCTTTCCTCAAAAGTTCAAGCCCTCGACTCTCTCAAATAGTAAGGAGCTTCTTCTTCAACTTCTCTTTCCCCTCATACTTCCATTTATATTGTGAACGTGCTTCTACTTATATACCCGGTCATCCTTCCTCCTCTCCCATTTTCCCTTCCTTTTAATCATTCCCTCTATTTCCTCAATCATCGTCTTAATTAGAAGCAGGTGGTTAAAGAATCTACTTCTGCTAAGTTACATTACTGTCCTTTTACTTCCTTTGATTCTCCCATTATCCCTCTCTTTAGAGATCTTTAAAGGAGCAAAGAGATAATCTAAACTCTTATAGCTTTCTTTCTTAGTAGAAGACTAGGCTTGGGATTAGGTTGGGCTGGGCTGTGTTGGGGTCCCCATGCTCAAGCTCGACTAAAAAACTTATGTTCAAATCCAAGCCTAGCTTGAAGCCTAATTAGGCCCCAGAATTGTTATTTGAGTCTGACCTCAAGCTTGATATTGATTAGGCTTCAATCAAGCCCAATTATTTTTTAATTTAAATTTTAAAAGTGACATCATTTTAATTTTACTTGATATTTCGAGCTTAAGACAAAGCTGGGCTAGACAACTCAATCTTGAAGGCAAAAAAATTTAAAAACTAAGCTCAATCTAAAGCTTGGTTAACTCAGCCCAAGTTGGGCAAAAATTAGCATCCTTATAAAAGATCAACTTTTCCTTTGATGAAAGCCTGAGCTATGAAATGATGGAAGCTAAAAGGACTTGATAAGGTGCTTCTTAGTGAGGAGGAGATGCTTTTATTCAAAATTTCATCAAATGTTAATGCTTAAGATGTGTTAAAAGGTAAGCCATGGCATTTCCCCAACTTTGAAAAGTCTTTCCAAAGTCAATCTGACTTTTGAAGTTAGTTGATAATGATTTGTCAGTGGAGGATTCTATTAATGTCTCCTATCAATGGAGGCTTTCATTAAAACAACATAGGTTACTATCAAGACTTTACAGCAATAAATTCATTAAATGGTGACTATTATGAGCTTATGGTGCTACCGAATGAATCCTCTAATGGCCACCTGGTAAATTCAGCTACTGCTCCTAACGTCCCTATTGATGTTATTAAGTTAAACCAGGAAGCTCCTCATACTTGTGTTATCGACGAAGCTCTTATTATTTAAATACCAAATGCCCAATGCAAGGACCCAATAACTAACAAAGTTCATATTTAACTTATCATATTGAATTTGGATTATTTAACCTCGCTTCTTCTTGTTTATCGAACTAGTTAGGGTGATTTTGGATGGGTTAATTATATGCCTTTAGGTTTAATTAATAGATTAAAGTGGGATTTTTATGTTTTAATTTTGTTTTTCAGGTATAATTAATGAGTTAAGGTAGATTTTTTAATGATTTAATCATCATGTTTAATAGATTAAGATGAGTTTTTGACATTTAATTGTGTTTTTAGGTTTATTTACACCATTAAACTCCATTTTCATTGGAGATTGTCTCAATTAAAGTGTTGTGTGTGATTAGATCATGTTTTTGTTTCTTAATCACTTATGATTGCTGCATTATGTTAAAAATAAATTGAGATTTCAATCATGACTAGATTAAAATGGATTACTCTCCCCCGTTTGAGCATTGTGTTTGTTTTTATTTCAATCACCAAGACAACCCTAACTCACCATAACCTCCACCCCCAATTTAGCCCACATTATACTTACTGCTCCATCACATGTTACCAAATCTAAGATGTTGGTGACTAAACCCTTTGGTGAGAGTAGGTGTATAGATTGGGCAATGCTTGATCAGGTTAGACTAAGATAAAATGTTTGAGATTTACTTATTATTGGTAGTTTGAATCATTTCTTTGCGAATGAGAAGCCAATATATAAAAAGTTTACACTTGAGTTCCTTGCCACCTTTACGATGAAGAAGACACAATTGAATTAGAGTTTGGATAATACTATTTAGTTTTGGGTGCTTATGGAGAGGAAGATATGAGTTATACACAATTTTTCATAGACATGGGACTTTACTAAGCTTACTGCTTTTGAGGACTATTTTGTTTTAAGAGTGGGTTTTCTTATTGTTACCAATGCAAATATATATTGGCTCAATATTAATAAAGAGTGGCATTATTAGTCCACATAATCATAGGACTCTACACTATAATCCCTAGTACTGAGGTATGTGCATTCTTTAAGTCATACATTAAATGGGAGAGGTGATAGTACTAAAGTGGTGAGCAAGATGGATGTTTTTCATTTATAAAGCAAGGTTAAGATAGTTTACATCCACTTTAGCCTATATTAGTGTATTTTTTAAGCATCATACATTTGATGCTAGATTAGAGTTATTTATCTGGAGCCATATATTACATGATTAGTCTAAAATATAGGTTTATTAGAGAGATTGCCTGAGATACAAATTGTTTGATTAATGGTACCATCAGTTTTGATACTTTAAGAGCCATAGTTATGACACAGAGGAGTCAAGGCTAGCAAGGACCTTTTTATATTTTAGTTGGAGCCCAAGAGCCTATAGTTATTGATAGAGCTAATAGGGAGTGCCTACTAAAATAGCAGCTCGAATATGATATTTCTTCACTGCTAACTCTAGATGGATTCAAGAATTGTGGTGACCTTTCTATTACTACCAATACACTTATCTAACCATCTAGCTCTCCACCACGTGATTAGGTCGAGTTTGTTCAATTAGAAAAATATATGGGTCAGATGTTAAGGGTCCAAGGAGCTATCAGAGATGTACAACAAGATCTGTTAAAGCAAATATCAAGTTTGGAGGCATATGATAGATGGGTGGAGGATGTTCTTGTCTATATTGATTATCATATGGGACTTGTAGTTTGCCTCCACCTATGAGGCCTAGTACACCTCCTCCATCACCTCAACATTCTAATAATCCTACAGTATGGACACCATTTCTAGTTGATATAGTGACCACAACTACTTAGTAGTCCAATATTCCTTTAGCACAACAGACTGATCCACCTAATAAGAATGACTATGACTGATGATCATGTTAGGGGTGACAATATGACCCGGACCTGGCCTAGCCGACTCTGCCCTATGGATGGTCAATAAGCCTAGCCTAGGTTAAGTTGGGAGAATGAGAAATTTTCAATTCTTGAGTCAAGATCAGGCTTGAGCCAGGAGCTTGAGCCTTTGGTTGACCTTAGGCTCATTTTGTTTCTAAACTAAAACAATAATGTTTTTATCCATAAACATGTTGTGAGATAAAGCAAATGACATTTTTCTTTAGCTTTATTTCTCTTCTTCTTCACCTATGGCATATATCTAATCTCTCTCTCTCAAGTCTTACCACTATTGTCAGTCATCTGTCACTCATCAGCCCTTACTGTTAGTCATTGAGCCAGTTGCCAGTTATCACCTAGCCCACCCCTTCCCCCTCCTCGCTGTCCCTTTAGCCTCCAAGTTCTAGCCGCCTTTCCGCTCTCTAGCTGCCCATTCACATTACGGTCCCACTAGGCTTATCTTCACCACCCACCCACCACCAAGGTAAAATACATACATTGTTTTGTGAAATACTAAAATTTCTAAGATTGTTATCATCAATGAGGTGGTTTTACAGACTTGCCCATGTAAGTGATCGTGAAAGTCACTTTATATTTCATGGGCTTAAAAAGGCATATATGTGATTGTGTAAGTGACCGTATAAGTCTATGAAAATACATAATGACTTACACGGTCATGTAAATGACCATGTAAGTCTAGAAAAATATGCCCATGTGTGTTTGTTACACAATTATGATGACTTACATGGTCACATACACAGGGCCACATACACGCCTGTGTAAGTGACTGTGTAAGTCACTGATTAATTGATTAAGAATCTATAAATAACACATAATTCAATTATGATTATGTTATTTAATTATGATTATGAATAACATATATATTTATATATAGATTGTTTCAAATGGATGACCATATTTCTTTAATGGGAAGATGTAATCCAATACCGGAGATAGAAGTGGAAACTTCTAATCTCCTACAAGTGAAGATAAAAGTCCAACTCTGAGACCTATTATCAATTCTATTAGCCACTGTTGCTTTGGGGTCTACTTTTAGCACCATTGGTTGAGATATTGGTCCTCATCATGCTCAACTTCATTCTTGTACTTTGGAAGCCTTCATATGTGCCCGAAGTTGGTTAGATTATGAAGATATCGAGGGAAAATTATTTTATTTTTGATATATCAATTTTGTCTATTTTTTATTATCATAACTTATACGGATTTTTTTAATTTTATACTAATGAAACCATAGGTACTAACGCATAGGTGACTAGTTATACTCTTGAAGCAAGTGGACATTATTTTGATAAGATATTCCAAAATGAAGGTACATTTAATTATTTATTAATTATTACCATATCTTTAATATTTATTTAATTTTAATATTACATTACTAAATATAATGTTTCTCCATACAAAAGAAGTGATCCAAACTATTAACAATCCTTACTACAATGATTAGCTACTCTCTTAGTCTATCTAGTATTTACTCTCTCCAATCTCTAGGCTCCAGTCTTAAGGCTCCATCTTGATTAAATCTTGATTTTTTGTAAATTTTATCATTTAAAATATTTGAATTTTAGTCATTATGATTTATAAAATCTCAATTTTTATTAATCAATTAAAATTTATAACGTTAATTAATCGAATTGATCAATTTAATTATAATATTTTTCATTCATTTCCTATAATCCTATCCTCTTTCATTAACGATAATGAATTTGGTTTCATCTTATTCATTTTATCAATATATATACGTTTTATATATTCATTCATTATAAAATCTTAATTTTTATTAATCAATTGAAATTTGAAATTTCAATTAATTGAATTGATCACTTTAATGATAATCCTTTTCATTCATTTCCTATAATCCTATCCTCTTATTTATTTTATCAATATATGTATGTTTTATATATTCATTCATTATAAAATCTCAATTTTTATTATTCAATTGAAATTCATAATTTCAATTAATTGAATTGATCACTTTAATTATAATAGTTTTCATTCATTTCCTATTGTCATGTCCTCCTTAATTAATGAATTTGGTTTCATTTAATTAATATATGTATATTTTATATATTCATTCATTATAAAAACTCAATTTTTATTAATCAATTGAAATCTATAATTTTAATTAATTGAATTGATCACTTTAATTATAAATTTTTTCAATAATTTTTTATAATCTTATCTTCCTTCATTAATGAACTTGGTTTCATCTTATTTATTTCATCAATATATGTATGTTTTATATATTTATTCATTATATAATATCAATTTTTATTAATCAATTAAAATTTGTAACTTCAATTAATTAAATTGATTACTTTAATTAGAATCTTTTTCATCTATTTCCTATATTTTTGTCCTCCTTCATTATCAATATGTAAGGTTTATATATCCTTAATTTTTAATTATATAAAGATAAGCCAACCTGAACCTGATTGGGCCAAGCCTAAGCCCTCTTCTTTCTAGTCGAGTTGGGCTGGGCTCAAGCCCGATCAAATTTTGGATTTCTTGGCTACCATGGTGCTCAAACTATCCAAGATTCTAGAGATGAGTGATAGGCCATTTTTATCTGTTCTTTGATATTTATGTTCCCTACTTTTCTTTTTATTTTCATTTGATAGTTAGTAAAGGATTAGCCCTGCTAAATTGATTTTTTTTTACTTTTTTCTTTTTCTTGTCTATTATTGATGAAATATACCATAGTATTTCATTAAATAGTTAGTTTTTGTTTTAGGTTGTTATTTCCCATTTTGATGCTCTATTCCCTTTGATTTTATTTCTATGTAGAATATCATACATGATTTAGAGGTAATTCATAATGAGAACTTATTTTTTAAAAATAAAATTCAGGTGAGTACCATTTCACTTTACCTTTCCTCATGTTAATTGTCTTTCATTTTTTCTATCCTTTATTATATATACTGGGGATAATGTACAGTTTTAAATTTATAGAAGGAGTATTATGATTTTAATCTGAATTATTTTTGGAAGTTAATAAATTATAATATTGCACACTCAAAGAGCAGGGAGTTTATAAATTACATCTCAAAGGATTCAGTTAAGAATATATAATAAAGAGCAGCAAGAATTTATTAACATCCATATCTCATCTATGACAACTATGTAAATAGCTATAGTCCTCAATTATGGATCATTTTATTACTCATTGTGGTTGTGATATATCATGCAATTGTTATGGTTCTTATCGTGAATTTGACTGTATATCAAGCATTTTTTATTTTTTATTTGTTGATGCTTCTTTATGGAATTTTCAAATTTGTCAATTCTTGTCTTAAAACATCTTAAGTTATTGTGAATCATTAAGCTAGACTAGAACATAACAAAAAGAAGGCATGATTAGATGGATCCTTATTTTCCAGATAGTCGATTTCAATGAAAATGCTTAGGATTTATTCACATATGAGCCTAAATTGTGAGCTTTTGAGCCTATAAGCAATTATCATTATTAGATCATGCATTATTTTTCTTTGTTGTGTATTTGTCAAGCACAGTTAGATGATTCTAGAACATGCTTTTATTGTATACGTTGAGACCAATATTTATCCTAGAGGTATTAAGATGAAAAAGTCACTTAGATTAAACACTTGTTTAAGCCTTTTCATTGATTTTACCTACCCTGTTTTTATCCCTTAAGCATAACCAAATTTTTGTTTTAGCTTTTTATTTGAGTTATTTTAACTATATTACAAGTTGATCAACTATTGTTATTGTTAACCTGACATTTACCTTTTCACACTGAAGGATTTTGTTTACTTGATTACATAAGAATATGACTAGATGAAGAAGTATCAAGAATGAGGAAAGGTGCAAGCTTATGTATACAAAGTCGATATCTAATAATGTGTTATTCTCCTTATAAATTAGATAGTAATCAATTTAGAAATATATTGAAATAAGCTCATTTTCAAAAAAAATTGTTTTAAAAATGTTGTAAGCATGAAAAGGAGAAAGAGAACACACTTGTGAGTTTGAAGACTTGTTTTATACCTTACTTACATTTTATTGAGAGGATCAATGAGAGATTTAATTAGATTTTTGTATAATCTTATTTATGAAAATTTTTTAATTTTAACCCAAATTTTACCCCTGTTATACCTTTACCTAAGCACTATTACACTTTGATTTGATGATCTTTTTATTTTTGCCTCTAGTTTATTTTGTATTAGTGAAGATGTGATTTATTAGCAAGCATATAGTTAAGATTCTTTTTTTTGCATTGATTTCAAAGTTGTAATAAATTTCACCCTAAACACTTTGAGCAAAATGAATGAATCTTTTGCATGAGGGTGTTAAATCCTATTGCATTTTATTTCAAAAAGATTTTAAAGATATTGTTTATGGTGTTTGATTATAAGAGTTCATTATATGATTGTTTGATTTTAATTGTATTATTGTTTTATTGTTGAGGCATGATGATTTGAAATGTAGATAGATAGGTTGAGATAAAGGAGAGGTGGATATTTAGAAGGTTCGATGAATTTGAATTATTATTTACTCAAAGAAAAGTAAATGTCTAAGTGCGGGGAAGTCAAGTGTTTAATCATTCATACTTTGATGTTTATATTTAGTGTATTTCTTTATTTGAGAGTTTTATTGTTTATGGCACTTAATTTTTTCATGCTTCATTTTAGGTCGCAAGTTGCTTATTTAGAGTAAAAGAAATGAATTCAGACAATTTTATAGTGATTTAGAGCTATTTTGGCCAAGTTATGAAGAAGTAAGGCAAGAACACGTTATAGGGCACGGTGTGTACTTGCTCGTGTTCTCTATTATTTTTAAATTTCAAGCTTATGTGGTAGTGTTTGAAGAGTTTGAGGCATGTTGATTAATTTTTTTTGTTACATTCTTGTGTTTAAGAGGAACATGTCCAAGTTGTATATTGATAAGCTCGTGTTCACTTTTTGAGTTGTGTTTATGCATATGTTTGCTTTGAATTTGGGATCTTATGGTTTTTTTAAGTTCAATGACGTCTACTTACTTGTGTTCCACCTTTAATTTTGATTTTAAACTATACAAGGAAAAACTAAAAGGAAGATATAAGGAGAGGTTTGAGAAACATGATTAGATGACCTGATGAGGTAGAGAGAACAAAGTACAAGAAAGAAAGTACATTTGGGAGTAGATTTTCATTAATCTTTAAAGTGGTTTCTTAAAGATTGAAAGGGATTTCATCATATTTCTTTTAATTTTGATGTTATATCTTCCATAATTAGGAACTAAACCTTTGTGGTTCTTGGAAATAACAAACCTTAGGATGGATTTTAGTATATTCTAATATATTGATTTATATTTAATTTCATGCATTTGAGATTGAGAATCCTTTTTATGAATTAATGTAGCATAATCAAAAAAAGTTACATGCAATCTTATATACAGGTTGACATAAATCTTTTAGATTAGGGTCAAACCTGATAGAGGAATTCATAAATCTATCAATGCACTTCTAAGTTTTTAAATGGAAAGAGATTTCAATTAATCAACCTAGGATTAGTTATTAATAATCTTGTGAAAGATATTAACGTAATTGAAGAATTTATACAATCTAATGAACTTTAGGTTAAATGATGTCTGAAGTGAAGTCTTAAAGGGATTCACTATCTGAATATTGTTGTCTTTATTGGTTGTTTTTTGGTTTAATCTTTGTTTTAGTTATTTAATTGCATTGATTTGTTTTATTTTATTACGTTAAATTTAAATTTGATTAATCACCATCATCATAATTTTTCCATTTAAAAGTGTTAAGTAGTCATAGTCTCTACTTGGTATTCTATAACCAATATTATAGAAGCAATAGATGCACTTGCATAGAAACATCTATAAGATAAGATACGGAATGAACACACCAATTACGTATTTTATTATCAAGGCCATGACCTATATATACGAGGTTATACGTAGGGCTAATAACAGGTCAAACAAGGCCTAGGCCTAGTTCACTCCCCTCATATTCTCAAGTTAAATAATCAAAACAATATTTGGGTATAATGGTCAAAATGACATCATTTTGTCTTTAGTCTTTTGATACTTATAGACCAAATTAACGTCATTTTAGTCTATTATACCAAAATAATTTTATTTTGGTAAAGGATTAGGCTTGTCAGGTCTTTCAAGTCATGTTAGGCTCGATCAAGTTAAAATTGTCAAGCCTAGATATATAAATATAAATTGGGGAAGAGATTTAGATGAGGAAAAAAACTACCTTTATATTGTTTGCTTACTTAAATAATGGTGCAATACTATGGAAAAATAAGATATAATCTCACATTGCTTTATCCATAATGAAAGTTGAACTCATAATATTTTTAGCTCTAGTACGAAAAGTTATTTAGGTTAGATGTACCTTGATTCATCTAGGAGTCACTAAAAGCAAAATTTATTTAATATTAATCATTTGTAATAATCAAGTTGTAACCACTTACACGAAGTATCACAAAATTCATTACAAAATCAAGTGTATATATATATAAAGTATAATTATGTGAAATATATAGTTGCATAAGTTGAAGTCAATATGAAGTATATATATACACGTGATATGACATTCCCAATGATGAAGCCAATTTCAATGGATATATGGTGGATATATGAAGTTACTAGGATAACATAGTAACTTCTGAAATATTTCTAAATTTATATTTTAATTATCATATTTCACTGGATAATACTAATTGACATTATTTATTATGAGATAAGCATTATGTAACACTTGATTCTAAAGTAAGTTTACTCTTTGTGAAATATTTCAATATGACTGAAAAAGTATGTCAAGCATATAAGAGATTGACCCTCTCACATAAGGAATTACCTCTATTATTAATAATTAATGGAAATAAGGAAACTTATCCTGGTGACAATTGAGAACAAAAAGTTCAAATATCATCTTAAATAATAAAAATGAAAAAAATTTGGAATGATTAAATGATCACTATATCTAGTGATAGATGTGAAAAAGATTGAATAGACTAGCAAACTCAAGTCAAACATTAAGTATGTTTGAACAAACATTTTCTCGATATTTCACGAATAGGAGATGCCCCCTCTAAATGTAAAAGAGATAATATTGTAATATATAACTCTTACTATGTGTGTAAAATCAACCATTAAAATAAATTAATGTAAGTTATAAGATCTTAACTTATATTATGTGAAACCTTAGATGTTAAATAACTCTCATAATATCTAATTCTCAAGAACCAAACTTAAGTTTAGTTACTTTAAAGCGTCACTAAAGCATCATGCGTGATGCAATCTAATGAGACAATTCTAAGTAGATAAACTAAATACAATTAGAGAGAATTTAGAAGAAATAAAGGTTATTTTGATTAGTAATTCACATCAAATTGTATTTAAAGATGCCAACAATCTCATCTTTCAAGAAAAAAAAGATGCCAACAATCTCTTAGTAAAAAAATTCAGTAAAATTGTTAATCCATGAAATAAATGAGTTCAAAGAAAAATAATGATGTGAGATATAGCATTAGTATAACCAATGATTAAAAAATTCAACCAATTTAGTTAGTTTAACCCTAAAATTAGTTGATTTTTTAGATTAGTTTTTAATTTTTCAGTTTGATTTACTTTAATAACTCTTATTGTTAAAAATCAATCAATTTATTAATTAATCAATTAATTTTATAAATTAATAAATTTTTATTGATCAAAATAAATTTATAAAATTTTATTTAAAAATCTCTTTTTTAATTAAATATCGAATTTTTAGATAGATAAGGACAGTCTCCTTCAATCATATTTAAAATTTTGAATTATATTCAATCTTTAACGGATTTTATGACGGTCTAATATCAGTTGAACCTTTTAAACATTAAATTTCATGTTTTACTGGTTTAATTTTCAATTTATTTTTCAAACATCGAGTTATAATATTATCTATTCAAAGATTGAACATTGAATGTTGGTTATTGAAAAAGTATAAAAATTGCAAAAATTTTAACCAATGGTATCGTATGTGAGTGAGAAATGATAGATACAAATACCAAATAATAATAAAGTTATAGCATACACTCATAATAATTTTAATAACGATAATATAAAAGATATTATTTTTTAGAAAAAGATCATAGGATAATAAAGAAGGATCACAAGAGAAGAGATCTTCAAGAAAGTTTGTCCTTTAATGTGTAAAAATATAACATAAAGTTGGTAAATAATTTATTATCATCAAGATGATACTGTAATTGTTCCCTAATTTAAACCTTTCAAGAGTGAAACCTGAGTGGGGGGGGAGACATTAAAAAGTTCACGTCCTAGTAATATATTATCTCGTTGAGGTTATGATTTAATGCCTTTATAGACGTTGATCCTAGAGAGGACGGACTGTTTTGCGTCATTTATGTCTTAAGAGTGATTTCAGAGTTTGATTCTGTTGTACCTATGTATTTAACACATTACTGAATACAAATTAATGTAGAAGACCTTATGATTTATTTGCGTGAGGAAATGGACGGTTGCCTTTTCTAGCACAATTCATGCACCAAGAATCAAATTTCGCTTTATTATGAAGATATCTAATAACGTAGGTAACCTTTTGCAGCGTAATGATTAGGTAACTTTAATAATGATTTATTTAACACACTGAATAGATCAAATCTAATCGTAGAAGAAAATAAAATAATGTCATATTGATTATGATAAT
>JANSVA010000216.1:8866624-8883219 GCA_025504915.1 Erythroxylum reticulatum | reverse complement strand
GACTGGTTCAATTTCGATGGATGTGTCCGATTAAAAGGTAATTCACATTAAATTCAACAAGTTTTTTCTATGTTATTTGTTTGTAACAATTCCTAAGTTTATAACTATTTATGTTTAGGTTTTTATGCTCTCTTAAGTGTTATGTATGTAATAGAGCTCGACTAGAGGCATCTACTGTAGAGGCTTATATAGCAAATGAATGCCTGACTTTTTGTTCAATGTACTTAACTAATGTGGAGACAAGATTTAATAAACCAGAATGTAACTTTGATTTTCATGACGAAGGTGGGTTGTCTATTTTCTCCCAAAAAGTTAGGCCACTTGGTGTGGGTAAATATGCGGAGTTAACTAAAGACAAATTCGAAATCGCCCATTGGTATATTTTGAATAATTGCGAAAAAAGTAGATATATACATGGAGTACGTATATTCCTTTTCATTCAAACAATCATATTGCAATTTTCTTCATTCACTATGAGATCTTACTATTGTTTTCTTTTCTAAATAGAGAGCACAAAGACACTATTCGCAATAAAGAGATTATTATTGTTGAAGAAATACATAGGCAAAAGTTTGTATCATAGTTTAGAAATCGAGTAAGTTTCATATTGATTACATATTATGAAAGATGAGAATAGGTCTCATGCTTATATTTATTTTCAATTTGTTGTACAGATGATACGGTTATATAACCATAACGTGCAAGAAGCGATAACAACATTATGTAGTTTAGCATGTGGGCCTCATATTTTTGGGAAGAAATACACAGGTTGTATTGTTAATGGGGTGAGATTTCACATACAAGATTGAGATAGTCAAGTTAGAAGTCAAAATAGTGGGGTTGTCATTGAAGGATGTCATGATGACGAAATCATTAACTTTTACGGTGTCATCTCTCAAATAATAAAGATGCACTACATCAAGGATAAGAAGGTTGTTCTACTTAAATGTAAATGGTTTGATCTAACCGACATGAAAGTGAATGGGCATATTACTAGCATAAATGTTAGTAAGACTTGGTATGATAATCATCCTTTTGTCATTACAAGTTAAGTCAAACAAGTTTTCTACATCACCGATACTATATTGGGTATCAATTGGAAGGTTATTCAAAAGTTTCAATAAAGGATTGTCTTTTATTTTTATGATAGGGATATTGGTCAATTGGATGAGGACGCAGATGAAGTCTATCAAGATATTGGATTGGAGTTCAATAACGAAGGTATTGCAGTAGAGGATGTTGATATATCATCATTCTATAGGAGAGATGTTGATCCCAACATAGTTCAACTAGATGAAGTTCAAGCCCATCTTATCTTACAAACAGAAGAAGACTATACTCAAGATGACTTAAATGACAATGATGATACTTTGCTCGAGTATATTAGTGATGAAGAATCCAATGATAATGTACTTAATGATGATGATTTTCAAAATCTTGATTATAATAATTGAATGTAAATAAATTGTTTGTATTGTTTAAAATGTTATGTTTATAATTGCCTTATATTGTTGATGTTTTATTTATGTTAATTTACTATGACTAGATGCATATTTTTAATGTTTCACTTATATTTTTGTAGAATGTTATGCCGAATGTTTAGTATTTGACTACTGATCTCCTTATATTCATGTGGAATATTGATGTTTGAGTTAAGATTATGCGTTATGTTCATATTTTGTTTTACATAGGTTCAATATAATGGCACCTTGTAGAAACAATAGAAAGAGGGTGGTAACGACTGAAGAAGTTCCTCCTACACAACAAACAACTTAATCCAACCCCATCGTTTAACAACCAATAATTGCATCCTTGAATGAAGACAGTCAGCAACAACCTTTACAAACATTGTCTGTTAGTGCTAAGGGATCTTCACATATGTTATTGTTAGCCAAACATATTTACATTAATGCTAAAATTACTCATTACATGTTTCGTGTGTTTTTCTTATTATGATTTTTTTGTTTTCAAGTTCTAATACTGGCATTAGAAAATGTGGTAGAGGTATCACCAAAAGAGCTGAGTTGCAACGGATGAATGTTGCAATGAATAGCAAGTTGTTTGTGATCATTGACCCCACGCAATGTCGCCATTTAGATAAGATCCAACCTACAAAATTGTCTAGTGAGTTGGGCGCCGTTATGAGGAATGAATTACCTTGCCTTCAGCATGTCAGGCAGTTGAATGAAGACAACTTACTCCAAAATGCTTTAGACAAAGTTTCGGTAATATTTCAATTCATTTGATTATATGTATTGCGATTTTACTTAAGAAAAACAATAACTTAACTTATATGTGTTCTTCACAGATGAAGCTTAATATCGTTGATATCAACAAGCCTTAGGCTTCATGATGTGTTAGTTCACTATTGAAACAAAGGGCAAAGGATCATTTATATAGACTTCATAAATATTACAAGTCTTTCCCTTTCGATGAAGAGGCAAGGAGACATGTTTTTGAAACGAGTGACTCTAGGAAATTGGAGTGAAATGTGTGATTATTGGGACTCGATGAAGGTTCTAGTTTGTTTTTTTATCTTCATATTTCCTTCTATTAATTTTGTTTATACATTTTATGACTACTTCGCTTAATTTAGGAAAAGTGTGAGAAAGCCAAGGTGAACAGGCCAAAAATGAAGACTCTTCATAACACCGACTCCAAATCATTTGTTGTCGTCTGACAAGAATTTGTAAGTGTAACATTTTCAACTTATTATTCTATTTCTTAATATAACAAATTCTATTATCTTCTGATTTTTTAAATTCATATAGTAGAGCCAAACACAACTCTAAGGACAAAAGTGTGATAGTATCACACTCTATAAACTAACACACTACAAGGAAGGTAAAGGCTGGACGTTTGAAGAGGCATAAAGTCATTATATAATTACAAACAAATTAATATTACAGTTTATTTTTCTATGTAATACTAAGTAACAATTTTTTAGTTAATTGGATTTTGTACTTAAATTGTAGGACAAAATGCAGGAGTTGTTGCAGACATCATTGTTTGAGGGGAATCAGCCCAATGTTGATGACATTTGCAATAATGTTCTTGATATAAGATCGGGGTATATCAAAGGTCTTAGGTATGACCCTAAGTCTATTGGTGCATCTTCGTCACGACCGACTTATGTCACAACGCTTCAAGAGAAGAACTAGACACTAAAGACTAAGTTACAATGTACGAAAGAGAAGTTAGATTGTAATGTAAAAAAAAGTGAACAAGCTTAAAAAGATGGTCAAACAATTAATAAGCTCAAACAATGTTAGTAGTAGTGATAACGATGAGGTGTCTTAGTTTGTATATGACCTGTAATTATTTTTTATAAAATGCATTCCATTTTTAATATTTATTTTATTTCAATTTATTATTATTTAAAAAATATGTCACCAATAGTAATTATATAATGTAACTAATTTATATTTCAAATTGTCTTAAAAATTGTAATAAATTAAATTAAATTTGTTTTTAATAATTATAATAAAATTTAAGTGTAAAATAAAATTTTTGTCATAAAAAAGTATTAGCTACCAAAACAAAATCGTTACAAAATGTTATTATCTACGTTTACAAGAACATCTCTAAAAACATTTACCTGCAATAAGAAATTAGTAGCTAAAACTATTATACTACAAAAACATAATTGTCACCAAAAACTATTAGCTAATAAAACAAAATCGTTACAAAATGTTGTTACCTACGATTACAAGAACATCTCTAAAAACATTTACTTACAACAAACAATTAGTAGCTAAAACTATTATGCTACAAAAACATTGTCAATAAAAATAATTCCTACGACTACAGTTTAGTAGGTAAAAATCTTTATTTACGAAATATATACGTTGTAAAATCCTATGTATGACTTTCTTTGTTCTCGTTGGTTGTATGTTTTACTAACGAAATTATTGTGTATCTAAAACCTTTTTGTGATGATTTCAAAAAAACATTGCAGATATTGTTTTACTATTAGGATTCAGCAACCATTAGGGTGACAATTATTTTTTGTCACAAATTAATATTTGTGACAATTTTTTAATATTTAGCGACGTTTGATTTCATCGCCAATAAGCTTATCTATTGTAGTGCATGTTCACAATCAATATGACACTATTTCATCAAAAGAACATATTATATGCAAATTGCTTAGGTCTTACCAATTTGTTAGGTCTCACTATTACACAACCAGACTATCTTACTTCCATATATCTAAAAGAGAGTTCCATGTACCATTACATCTTAAAAAGGCCAAAAAAGTTCATCATGCCACATTATAATAGGCCTTACTTATATGATTCATATATTCTCAAATTATCTTTCATGAGATGTCATTTTCGTAACGATGATGGATACATAAGTATGAATTACTTTTTGGGGTAATACTTGTTAAGCAAGCATACTAAAGGATGGATTAAAAAAATCAATAATTAAATACCAATTACCCAAGTTTATGTCGGTACTTATAATCTTTAGAATCTTTCTTATAATATTTTCTTAGTTACTTTAGTAAATTAGGAGTTCAATCATTTAGTGTGTAATGTTTATATTTTGCAATAATTAAGAAGGGAATTATTTTAAACTTTAAAGAAAATTTCTTGATTTTAGAAAATTAAGGAACGTTCAGATTGATCTTAAATTAATTTTTTGAAAAAATTCTTATTTTTAAATTTTGAAACAATTTGAATATATAAGGCGGGCTATTCACTAATCGAATACTTTTCATTGAATGAACACACTGCTTATTCAATTACCTAAAAGGTTTTTGTATAATAGCGAAAGCTAGGATGCATTTTGGATATAATAGGGGTTAATTGTCTAGTTAGGGGATATGCCAACTAATGTCGCAACCAAAGGTATAACATCGACCAGTTGTTGTGCCTAGAAAGTTTTTGTATCTAACGACCGTTTGAAGTAGTTTTGTGTATGAACAACTATAGATAAGTTGTGAGCAGAATCGTTGACACTACTATAGGGAGTCTCGGGAAACTTTTGAGAGAGTTTATTATTTATGTGATTAAGAAATCAATTTTGTCGACTATATTTGAAAGATTGCGATGACAATTGATAGAGTAACAGAATTGTTAAGGGTTATCTTTTCATTTGTTGCTAAGAAGATGTACAAATGGTTCATGTTCAATATAAATAAGAAAGATATGTAAGGTTTTTTCTTTATTAAAAAGAAGAAAAATATGTGAAAGGTTTTTGGCCTATTAAAAAAGATGATAGTGAATCATCAAGTAGAACTTAGGGAGTAGATATAAGGTGAGTTATTTAATCTAATCAATATAAATTGATTTTAAGTGTCTCTCTATATTTTTATTGTTATTACAATTGTTTTGTAATTATCTAATATAAATATTTTTAATTATAATTAATGCATAAACACTATAAAGCATGAATCATATATCTATAAGTGTTCGACCTCAATTAGAGAACTCTATAAGTGGTGTGAAGAATGATAAGCAAGAAATGTTAGCTCTTTGCCTATCTATAATTAAGACTTTAACCATTTGATAACTTAATTGAGATATAATTATAATTTCAATTAAAATTTAATTAATTATAATTAAATACTTGTTGGACTTAAATAAGATTTAATATCTAATATTGGTTCTTATTTATCAAATATCTCATATTTAATTTTTAAAAACTTTCAAACTTTACAATCAAGTCTAATGATTAAATTGCCTTTTTTCTCTTAGATCATACTTTGTATGTAACCTATGAGATGCTTAAATATGTTAATACTAGATATAAATTGTATCCTTAAATCATATTTATGATTAGATAAATTAATTTTATTTTATTTATCTTTAATTCTATATTAAATAGTTTATATTTAAAGATCAACATTGACATCCAACATTAACGCCACTCTGATATTATGAATATCAAACTACTTTTTATTAAAACTTATGTATAAATTTAGTTTTTAATCATTTCATACTTCGATTAAACATAAAGTATAAAATTAATATCTATTCTTTTTTGGTCTAATCATATTAGTTTTCTATTATTAATAAGTGTTTTTATTAATGAAATTTGAAAAATTTTCAAATTATCATTTCATCTTAGCTAAAGATTTCTCAAATCAATACCAATTGAGAAAAATGGAACTTTCTCCCTAATCACATTAGGGTCATGAATCTTATATTGATCACTTAACTACTTCCATATAATTTATGCCATATTCAATGAGTATAAAAAAGGCTATCCTTATTTGGGATATGTCTAAGTAGTATCAAAATTTATCAAATCCTACATGAGATATTTTGTAGATATAAAGTTAAAGAATCAATTATATTATCATCAAAATGAAAATTTTCATAGATATACAAGTAATATTTGAAACAAAAGTCTCATATTGGTGAACATATTTTGTAATAAGTTTTCGCACATTTGTTTAAATATCTTCATACTTTACTACTTTTTTTTTATGAAAAGAAATATGTTTACTAGTCTTTCCACTCTATTAATGTTCAATTTTAATAAAGCAACTATTAGGAGCAATTTAAAGATAACAATTAAATTCAATATAAATCTTACATTTATAATATTATTTGAGATGTACATTTATCACATAGATTTTATTTTATACATTAGATAATTAAATAAATATACATAAAATAAAGATTACCTTTAAACAATTACATCACAAAAATTGCAAATAATCGATTGATCATAGAATATAAACCAACAAGCAATATGATGAGTATGAATATCAAAATAATATGATAGAAATGCATTTGCACTTAGTTAGGACTCCACAGGTTTTGAACTACCTCCTGTAGTTCGTTCAGACTGAGGTTGTAATTACTTTCCTTGTCAAATAAGTGACAACTGTGTCAACGATAGGTGTAAGATGGTTTAGTTTTCCTCTTGTATGGAAATGTCAATTGGTAAAAAGGTAAAATGTATGTACACATTAAAGGTTTCTACCTTTGATTCTTCAAAAAGAGTACTTTGAATAATGCATAAATAAGTTAGTAGTAACTTGTTTTCTTGAAAGTTATTAGTAGTTGAACTTTATTCCAAAGTTTAATTAGGTCTCTAGATTTTTCAATTTATTAATTAGATTTACAATTTTAAAGACAAAAATAGTCCAAATTTAGCATGCCAATAGAGCGTGGGACTCTCAATGATAAGAGCATAAAGATATAACCAATGATATTTTCTACATCTGTAAAAAAATTATCTAGTTAAATTGCCGTTAAATTAAATTTCTTTATTGTCCTATATCATATCACTCAATGTATAAGAATTGATGTCATATGCTACATATACTTTTTTTTCAAAAATAGAAAATTAGAGTATTAAATAAGAAATTTTCATTTCCTTTTTGATTTAAGTTTGAAAACTTTGTTCTCCACTCATTTTCAAGAGTCTATACTTCATTTAAAACTACTTGATTACTTTTTCACTCATAATTTAAAACACTTTAATCACAAGTTCATCATAATACTTTCCATTTTTCTCCAAACAAAGTTTTGTATGTTAAGTTGTATTAATTGCACTAGATTCTTATATCTCCAAATGAAAATACTTTTAACATTACTACTAAAATAAAAATAGAATTTACTTTTATTAACGTTGTCCAGAAGGCCAAAATTTGAAAATAGGAAAACAAATTGATAATTAAAATAGAATAGAAAAACAAACTTTCCCAAGAATGAATAAATCCTAAAATTCCAACAAAAGTTGAAATCTTGAGATTTCTAACCCTTCAACTATGTGGATCAATGGCAACATCAAAACCTTCTTTCCCTTAAAAAAAGGACTATTTATGAGATTTATTCTCATCTAACGTTATTTCCTACAAATTTTAGCTTATACCTTACATTTTCTAACAAAATTGGCCATTTACTCTTTTTTTTAATTCTCCTTCTTTTCAACTTCCTTTTTCTTTTTGTCACTTTAATGTAATAGTTTAGGAGATTATGGCATCGTTTATCTAAGTGTGTTAGGATCTTTTGCAAGTCACAACTTTTGCATTATTTTTGCCTTCAACTTGCAATTTAGACCACAATCCAGTGTTTAAAAAGATTGTATAAGTTTGGGATCACCAGTCGTAAAGTGCTCAACCTTTTAGGATATTTTTAATTTAGTGCCAAAACTTTTATTTTTTTAAATTGAGTGATTAACGTTTAAAAACTTTAACAATTTAATTTAAAAAATTAGTTTTTACTAATGTGACTAATAGATGGACATCCATGTGACAATTAGTGGACATGCACATCATAAAAAAAAACCTTTTGACATAATTTATACAAGATTTTAAAGGTTAATCACTAAATTGAAAATATTAAGAAGTTTGGTATAAATTAAAAAAATCTTAAAAGATACTTTTGAATATGTTATCCCCATAAGTTTTTATATAGTAAGTTAAACCATGGCCATCCTAAAAGGCCTAATTATAGCCATGAGCTAGTCACTGTATAAAGGAATTGTTGAGAAATTGAGGTCTGATTTGATCTCCCATGCATTAGAATAAATACGAAACCATTTTGTATGATTTTTAAAAAATCAAGATCACTTAAATTCTGTAACATGATTAATAGAAAACATAATAAAGCATGTTATTAATTCGTTCCTTATTTTGAATCTTGATTCTTATCTTATCATTGCACTCAAACCATTTTTGAAATTGTCTCATTTCAACCACTTAGTCATAAAAGTGTTTAGCCTTTAATATTATCCATAAACATATTGAGATAATCTTACAGTTGTTATAGAGAGAGTTATGTAAGAAGTACTAGCCCCCTTTGTAACATACCATACCCATAGCACGTATGCTCGAACATATCCACGGATTGTCGAGAATATACTCTATAAAAATGGTACATTAGAACAATCATATTAATACAGTCTAAGGCATCAATATAACTTAAGCATTCTAAATACTTATTTCCTTCACAATTATAATAAGTCATATATGTCATTAACATTCCAAATTCAAGTAAACCATACATAATAGTTTTGAACTCAATCCCAGTACATCATACAGTACAAAAATTACACATTAAAGACCATATGTGTCATAACATGGAATGCTAATACAAAAGACATCTATCTAGACTTTAGGTATCAGCTGACCAGACATTTGAGCCATTCTTATCCTTGAAATACAGTATTAGAATTCTATTAGATCGTTTTAGAAGTTAGATCTCCCTTGAACCTAAAAATCAACATTGCAATTTTGATGAGTTTGTGAGCTTAGTGAATGAACCATCATTGATGTGCTCACTCAAGTCAAAACACCAAAATAAATTACATATCTCAATTCAGCAAGTATATTACAAAATCTAGTATCAAATACCACATCAAATTTTCTTATATTTCAACAAGTACTCTATACCAACATTGCATATCAGAATTTCATAACAATTTAATAATTTTATAACAATTATTCATATAATACATGTATAATTATATATGTAAATGCACATTTGATTTCTTTTTTATTTTGCTTTGTTGTGATCGAGCGCCTATCAATCTTATTTACTGTCTTGTATCCGTTATGGAAACTGGCTCATTTCATATACTACCCTATATCTGTTGTAGATATTAGGCGCATTGTTATCTGAGCTTGTGGCTCTTTGTGCACAATCTAGAACTTTAAGCTCTTTTCCACACATTGGCAACTCTGGTCACAACTCCTTTATCTGATCATGCATTTCAATGTAATGAGATGCATCAATTCATATGTCACACTTTCAGTACTTTTCATTCAATGTGCTCATGTCATCTATCAAATCCTTCATACCAAAGTCCAACATTCATCATTCAATTGTTCATACATTCCACATATAATTCAACAGAAGCACATATAATTGACTTTACACATCTAGGTTAACTCACAGTACACTCCAAAAAAGCCATTGCTTTGATGATTCGATAATGTCTGGATGCTGACGATCAACTTGTGTGTCTATAGTCGAGCAATACCTTGATTATATGTGCTTTTATATTACCACTTTGTATTCAAGTTTATACCTTGAGTAAGTTTGATTACTCTAAATTCATCAATCATACATTCATCAACCTTTTCTAGCAATATACATTCACACAATTTTCTAATTCTCATTCACTCATGCCTAATGCACCTTACTCATATCCTTTGGATCATATTGGCTTTCATAAGAGCAACTTTATTTCTTTAATAACTCAAAATTTCCAAATTTAAATACATTGATATTAAGATAATCCATTCCTTCAGTAATGACATCAATTAATAACCTAAATTTATCGAACCCTTAACCAATTAATCAAGCAACAATCTAGGTTCATTTCAAGCCTTAATCAAGTCCAAATACAACATTATAGAGTGACTTATCCTCATTTGGTTCAAAAAATTCACAAAACTGAAATTATCATCTAAAAGCTTTGGCCATGATTGTAGGGGACCTTCCCACGATCGTAGGATGAGTGCCTCGATTGTGCACTATCCAATTTCCCTCAAATCTCCACAAATTTCTTCTACTTAGGATCATCATTAACACTTCAAATTTTCTACAATTTATGCTCTTAAAAACTACTTCAATTCATGTTAATATAGCTTCCATCTTGGTTGCATTAAAGCTCTCTAAATTCTATTCATTTATATCACTAACAATCATTCTTATACATACACTGACATCCCTAATTTTTTTCCAAATTCAAAAGAAAACTCTTTCATATCAAATTCAAAGCACCTTCATAACAGTCCATTAATTATTCCTTAATTATACCTCAATTCCTCATTAATTTCATCTTAATTTCTAACTCAAAATCATTCATTTAACGTCTCATAAACTATTGATTTTCATGCATGCTAAACATAACAGAAACTACCATTCATGTATCATTTTCCAGCACTCTTTTAACACTAATATCACAATCAATCCAGCCCCAATTTAGTCATCATTAATTTCTATTAACATATATCACAAGAGATCAGTCTTTCACTTACTTGATCAGCTCAATTGCCTCCTCAATTATCAAGCTAACCTAGCTTTCCATACATGCATGCACAATTCCAATAACAAGATGGAAATATATTTTTTTAACAATAAGAAGAAATTAACATAACATACCTTTCATGATGCAAAATTTTGTAAAGATTTTGAGTGGTGATAAACATAATTGAAGCAAAAATTCAGAAGCTATGAGTGTGTGTGTGTGTTTTGGTGGTGAGGGAAAGAGAAGAAAGAAGGCAGCAGAAATAATTTTTGCATTAGCTTAATTCATTAGGTGCTACATGTCACTATTTTACAATGACATTTGTCACATATGCATGCAATCCATTTATCCTCTATATAAGCTGCCAAATGTCACCAAAATATTAGGTCATTTGTTACTTAATTCTCCAAGCTATTTGTCATTAAATTCTACTGCTATGTGTCACTTATTTTATAGGCCTAGTCATCCTAACTTGACTTTTTTTTCCTATATTAAATATACATTTTAATTAATCAATTTCCCAATTATAACAATGAACTCCAAATTAATAATTATAATCCATCAAACCAAAATTCAAGACATAAACAATACACAATTATATCATACTCATTTTAAACCTTTCATACCCCAGAATATGTCAATTGAGTGACATACTATCTTTGCAGTGTTTTCTAAATCAACATTCATGTGTGTATATGCTCATGTTATGCATATGAATGAAATGCACCTTATAAATTTTAAAATGATGTGACTCAAAAGTCTAACATTCTGACCCTTGGTAAGTTTTGGAAATTGGCTATTACACCCTTAAAACCTAAGCCTATATAAAAAATGTTTTGGAAAATTTAGTAATTTAATTTTGAATAAAATTTTATTAGAATTATAACTAATTCCAATTAAATACCAATTGTGCCCAAACAAGATCTAATATTTTATATTGATTCTTGTTTATTAAATATCTAATATTTAATCATAAAGTTTATCAAACTTAACAATTAAGTCTAATTTGATTAAAACATATTTTCTCTCTTCAACTCGTTCTTTATGTGTGATTTATTAGATTCTTAAACATATTGGCCTTTAATAACTACCAATTAAGCTACTATTGACTAGAATATGTCATAAGTAGTATTAAAATAAGCAATTCCTATATAAGATGATGTTCCAAATAGATTTCTAGTATGGATCAATTCTTTGAACTTGTTGTCTAATAAGCACCTGTTCATTTGTCTAAATATCTTTACACTTTAGTCTATGAGATTGACTAATTCATAAGGCAAGACATAATGTGTGCTATTTTTGATGTTATATTAGTGTCCAATCTTAATAGAACAATAATTAGGAACAATTTATAAATACAATATAAATCTCATAATTATGTTCTCATCATAATTTTATTTGCAATGTACATTTATATCATGAACTTCACCATATACATCTGAATATGAATAAAATAATGGATGTCTTTAGATAATTATATCACTAACTACAATCAACCAATTAGTTGTAGGGCATAAATCAATAATCTTCCCGTTGCACTAAGCTAATTATTGGAGTGTTTAATATTATATCATTATATGATGTTCATGCTAGTATTGGGATCATGGTTTAGTGAGAGAATCCTACAGAATTCTTTATAGTGAGCAATTTCTTAAATCTTACAACATTCATCTTAATTATCAACATAATTAAGAGACACTACCTAAATGCATATTTAGATCTTTAATGAGACCTTAGCTCCTTTTTGCATGTTTAATAGCTCCAATGTTCTATATTACATTACTATTTTGAATTATGCATAGAACTATATTAAGTTCATTAAAGAAATTCTTGATGGAAACAGTCATTTTCACTAAAAGAATAATGTGTTGTGACCTGATTAGCAATTAATGCTATATTGGAATCATTCTGATCTTAAAATAATAATGTGTTAATTAAGATATACTTTAACAAATATTTACTTCTAAAGTTAATATCCATATAAATTTGAATTAAAATATCCACTCATCTATAAAATATTGGATATCTTTAATACTTTACAAGTATTAGATATCTCAAATACTATATACATTTAGTATATTATTTATATATATGGAAGATAATAGGTAAATAGCTTCCTCATCTATATCTATAGATTTATTTTCCAAAATTAAGCTATTACTTATTCATATCTAATAAGAGTTATTCTTAGAATATCATATATTCCATAATTGAAAATATGATTTTTTTTCTCTACGAGTAGTATGTCGCTACAAATTTATATTGAAAATTACAACTATACTCCCACTAACTTTCTAACATACATTATAAATTCACAATTATCTCTAGAACAAACTCTTTGAATTCATTTTAAAAGTGAATCTTATAATGTCTTGTAGCTTTTTAACTATAAATCAAATATATCAACAAAGGCACTAGCTCCAATTAAATGTATTATTATGAGATTTAAACTTTTTTATTTAATTTTAGTCTCACTGCTTATCTTAAGAATCATTCACTTGTAAGTATACATGAAAACAAATACTTTAGTTAATGAGCTCGGTAAGATTATATCCAACTTTTTGGATATCCATAACTTTTTATTATCTAATTTGGTTTTAAACTTTTTGGATAATATATGCTTAACTAAACATCACATCCCAATTTCATTAACTTTGACTATTTCAAAGTCTTACCATTCTATATTTAATAAGAAATTTTGAAAAGAAACTTAATTGGAACTAACAAAAGTAAGTTATAGTACTAGGCATAGGTATAAAATAAATCAATATTACATCAACTATATCATATATTACATTTTCCTCCTTACACAAATTCATAATATTATGGAATTTAGTTGTGGATGTTTTTACTAGGGAATCTCATTCCTTATTGATAACCAAAATTGTAAATCTCATAATATCAATCTCATCATGGTGTTGCAACATCCCTAATGCTTAATTTCTACTTAAATTTAAATAATCTAAACTTTTTAAAATTTTTAAATCAATATTTTATTTAATAAATTTAACTATATCACTTAAAATAATTATTAATTCGATGATATACAAGTATCATCATTTTATGAATTATTGTTACATCCAATACATCACTTGTATAAAATTTAATAATTCAATACTATCATCATCCTTTCACCAAAGGTTGACTTGATTATTCTTTAACCTAAAAAGTTTCACAAGTTTCATAAGATTCATAATTAAAGGATAAATATATCTTTATATGTAACTTTATGACTCTCATCATGTTGATTTAACCTACATGGCATAAAAGGATAGGTATGGCTATCTAACATTGTATTTTTTTTTACTTATTTTAAGCATAATTCTACTTTGATCTAATACATACAAACTATTTTTATAAACTTAGATCAAATATTTTTACTCAATAATTTATTTCTTATCATGCTTGAATATTGTGGTAATGTTGAATTCACATTCGGTATCAAATGCTCATAAGCATGAACTAGAAATATATATAATCTCTATCATATCATGTATAGGTAAGAGAAGTCATGCAATTATTTTTCTTCTAATATACAACAATTATTATATCTTGCAATTATTTTTCTTCTAATATACAACTATTATTATATCTATGTCGCTACCTTCAATTGTAATCCTTAACAAGGATAATAGCAAACTTGCATAATGAATATATAGATTTTCTCATCTAACTTTGAGAGCTCTTCCTAAACATAACCTGTATCTAAGAAATTAAGTTCATTAACAACTTAGTATGAACAATACTAAACATAGGGATTTTCGAGCTCTTCCTAAACATAACCTGTATCTAAGAAATTAAGTTCATTAACAACTTAGTATGAACAATACTAAACATAGGGATTTTCTAATCAAAACAAAATATAACATAAGAAAAGCAAGTTGTTGGTTCTATGCTATGAAAACAAAAAAGAAAATCAAGAAGTTAATCATATATTTCATTACACCCATTATTTTATTCAAAACAATAACCCTCATTACTATTTAGAAAGATTACTCTAATCTCTCTAGTAAACTAGAATCCTGTTCAAATTTCGTTGATCTTGAGTTTGCTCAACAAACCAACAAAACTTGAATTAGTTAGATAACTACTTTATCAATCACATAAAATGTGACTTCTAAATCCATTAAGTGACAAGAAAACTCTTGCCAAAACATATCTTAAATGTTATTCTTAACCTTGCCTTCAAGTTCATATGATAATAAGTTTTCTTATCCAAATCGTGCAAATTTAGTTAAGTAGGACCTGTTAATATAATATTAAACATATTCAGGTTAAAACAATCTTGAGTTTACTCAACAAACCTAACAATAAATAAAACTTTAATTTATTCATATAATAATTGTAAGTAACAATCATATTCTCAATGTATACTTAATATTTTAATCAGGGATTTAAAGTTATTTATCTCATAAAACACAAAATTATATGTGATAATATTATAAATATAAAACATGTTATTCAGCATGTATCCAATATATATCAAAATATAAATGAAGCTTGCAACTTATGCACACATAAACAAATTATATGCCTAAAATATTAAGCTTTGTTTGATTGTAACTATTAATCTTTCAAAATTTAAAATAACATTTGTAACTCTTTGGATAATAAATTATATTAAACTCATTGATTTCTAGATGAATTAAATTCTTATTCCAATAAGAAACTTAATTTAATTAAAAAATAACTAATTTTTTCAAATTCAATTGGAAACTATTTCCAATTGTCTTAAATCTTTTATCAAAATTTATTTAAAGATAATTTTCAATAAATTATGTTTTTCGCTTATTAAAATTTATAAAAACTCCTTCCCAAAAATTTATAAGTGAGACATTCCAATTCAATTAGAAAACTATTTCTAATCTAAATAGAAATTAAAATTTCTTAATTAGAAAATTATTTTCTAATATTAAAGGAAGCTACTTTCAAAATTAAATGAAACACTTTAAATTAAATTTGGAAAGTCTTTTCCTTATTTATTAGAGGTTAATTTATTAACAAATTAGAAAAATTTTCCTTAATAAATTAAAAAACTATTTAAAAATATTAGAGAAATGTCAAATTTCTCAATTTATAATGAAAATACCTTTTCAAATTTGATAAAAAATATATTTTCTAATAAATAATCTCACTTTTTATTCATAAATAAAGAAACAATTTCTAAATAAAAAAAATAATTCTCTAAAGAAAATAATAATTTTAATTCATTTCAACCAAACAGAAAAAATTAAGAAAAATCTTTCTTAATTACTAAAAAATAATTTTCTTAAATTTAAGGAGTTTAATTAATTAATTTAAATCTAATTGAATATAATTAATTTTAATTCTAGAAACAACGTCTTTGAAAATTAAATTTAGAAGTAAATCCAATTATTAATCTTAATCACACTAAGAAAAGTAATTCATTTAGTTTTGAACCAATTTAATTTAAAACTCTTTTAAAGATTGAATTTGTAAAATTGAACTAAATATGAATCATTATTCTATATTTAAGTTACTCTTTTCCCAATTTAAGTCATACTTAGACTTATACTTAAACAATCATTATCCTTATTTTGGAATAAACTTATCATTGTAACTGTAACACCCCATTACCCTAGGGTACGCACCGGGACGCCCGTAGGTCATTCCGATACATATCCTAAGATAAG
>JANSVA010000216.1:8855734-8866517 GCA_025504915.1 Erythroxylum reticulatum | reverse complement strand
GAGATTCATATTACATTTATGTATTATTCCTAAATGTTCCTAGTCATTGTTCTATTAAGATTGGACATTAATATAACGTAAAAAGAATAGCATATGTTTTGTTTTTCCTTATGAAGAAAGTAGTCAATCTCATAGCTAAAGTTTAAGCAAATGTGTGGGAACTTGCTAGAAACAAGTTTGCTGAATAGACTCGATACGAGAAATCCATTTGGGACATTACATGTATGTCCATGAAATTCTCATTGTGATGATTATATAAGTGATCCTTTGACTTAAGGTCATCAAAGTTATCTTATATGGGGATTGCTATGTTTTGATACTACTTATGACGTATTTAATCATGAGTCGTTTAATCGGTAGTCATTGGATGTAGCATGAACTATATGGAGATACTTGAATGATCAAAATAGGATTCATCACCCTAAAGTAATTAGGGAGAATGTTTCGTTGTTCTGGATTAGTATTGATTTGGGAAATCCTTGGCCAAGTTGAAATAACTTTTTGTAAATAGTTTATAAATGTCATAAATTGAATCAATAGATATTGCAAGAGAACTAATATGATTAGACTTAAAATATAATATAGTAGACATTAATTCCATTCTCTATGTCTAATCGAAATATTGTATGATGAAATGATTGAATTATGCAAAAAAAATTATACACGAAAAGGTTAGTCAAAACTACTTTGGCATTCCTAAATATTTGAGTGGTTATGTTGCGTTGATAGATGCTAATTTTGATTTTTAATTATAAATTGTTTAATTGGAGAATTAAAGATAGATTAAAAGGAGTTTTAATTAATCTAATTTTAATTATGAATTAAAATTAGATTTTATAATCATTGCCAACATATTTGGGAACCTAATAGGTTTTATATATAGAATAGGTTAAAGAGAGCAAAGTTAATTTAATCAAGTTGGACTTGATTGTAAAGTTTGTGAAAGTTTATAATTAAATATGATATATTTAATAATAAGAATCAATATGAGATATTGAATCTTATATGAGCATAACTGGTACTTAATTAGAATTATTTGTAATTCTAATTAAAGTTTAATTGAAATTAAAATTTAATTTCAATTAAACTATTGAAACGTCCAAAGCTTATTATAAATAGTCTTAAGTTCTTTGAAGCTAGCACTTCTTGCTTAACCCTCTCTGTAAGAGTTATAGAGTTCTCTCAACCTATTCTGTGGATACTGTTAGAGGTCGGGAGCTTGTGCGGCTATGGTGATTGAGACGGATTAGTTTCGGGAGCAGTTCGGGGGATACGATAAGATACAAATCAAACTTTGGAATAAGGTACAAATTAAGTTTTCTCTTTATTATGATTTGTGTTAATCATTTTATAGAATTAAATAGATCTTGGTTTTCAGAAAATTAAAAGTCACGAAAAAGTTTTGTAATTATTCTGCTATGGCTAAGATCAGATTCTGACTCGATTTTCCAACAAGGAATACCTTATTCCTGACCTAAAACAGGCCTAACCTTATGACAAAGCACAACTGTTGTCATTAAACAAATCCTATACACAAAACTAAGAAACCCTAGCCACAATTACATGCATCTTCTTCTACTCTTCAGTGATGTCGTGCCACAAGACAGTTAGGAAACTGGGTCAAACTTCGATCCCAAACATAGAGAAATAATGACAAAATTTTTCCATAACTTTTGATTTTCGGAAAACCAAGATGTATTCAATTATATAAAATGATTAACACGAATAATAATAAAGCGAAAAATTAATTCTTACCTTATTCTGAATCTTGATCTTTATCTTGTTACATCTCTCGAACTATTTTTGAAACTAATCCGTCTCAACTACCGTAGTGGCATAATTGTTCGGCCTCTAACGGTATCCACAGAATAGGTTGAGAGAACTCTGTAACTCTTACAGAGAGGGTTAAGCGATAAGAGCTAGCTCCATAGAGCTTAAGCCTATTTAAAATAAGCTTTGAACGTTTTAGTAATTTAATTGAAATTAAATTCTAATTTTAATTAAAATTTAATTAGAATTATAAATAATTCTAATTAAATACCAATTATGCCCATATAAGATTCAATATCTCATATTGATCCTTATTTTTTAAATATCTCATATTTAATCATAAAGTTTCTCAAACTTTACAATCAAGTCCAACTTGATTAAATTAATTTTGTTCTCTTCAAACCATTCTATATGTGAGACCCATTTGGTTCCCAAATATATTAGCAATGATTATAAAATTTAAAACTCCTTTTAATTTATCTTTAATTCTCCAATTAAACAATTTATAATCATAAATCAAGATTGGCATCTAGCAATGCATCATGACCACCTAAATATTTAAGAATGTCAAAGTCGTTTTGACTAACCTTTCCGTGTATAATTTTTCGTATAATTCAATCATTTCATCATAAAATGTTTCTATTAGACATAAAACATCGAATTAATGTCTACTTTATTTTGAGTCTAATCATATTAGTTCTCTTCCATTAGCCATTGATTAAATTAATGATATTTGTAAACTATTTACAAAGCGTCATTTTACCTTGACCAAGGATTTCCTGAATCAATATTAATTGAGAATAATGAACCATTTTCCTTAATTACTTTAGGGTGATGAATCATATCTTGATCATTCAACTATCTCCATACAGCTCATGTTACATCTAATGACTATCGATTAAACGACCTATGATTAAATAGATCATAAGTAGTATCAAAACATAATAATTCCTATATAAGATAACTTTGATGACCTCAAGTCAAAGGATCACTTATACAATCATTACAATGAGAATTCCATAGACATATAAGTAATGTTCAAAATGGATTTCTCATACCGGGTTTGTTCAGTGAACTTGTTCTCTAGCAAGCACCCACACGTTTGTTTAAGTATCTCTATTCTTTAGCCCATGAGATCGACTACTTTCTTCATAAGGAAAAACAAAATATGTGCTAGTCTTTTTACATTGTATTAATGTCCAATCTTAATAAAATAATGACTAGGAACATTTAGGAATAATACATAAATGCAATATGAATCTCATAATTATAATCTCTTTATAATTTTGTTTGCAATATACAATTATCCCATGGACTTTATCATATACACCTAAAATTGTACAATATAAAGAATGCCTTTAAATAATTTGTCACTAAACTACAACCAAAGCGATTGGCAGTAGGGCATAATTCAACAATCTTCCATTTGTAATAAGCTAATCGTTTAAGTATCTTATACCATATTACCATATGACGATTATTCTACTATTGGAATAGTGGCTTAATGAGAGAATTCTACCAGATTCTCTCTAGTGAGCACTTGCTTAAATGTTACAACTATCTTAATTATCATTATAATTAAGAAAATTTGCCTAAACACATTCTTGGATTTTTGATGAGACATTAGCTCCTTATGCATGCCCAATGGCTGTAATGTTTTATAGTACATTATTGTCTTAAACAATGCAAAGAAACTATATCAAGTTCACTAAAGAACTTGTTGATCCAATTAATCATTTCCACTAAACGAAAAATGTATTATGGTTTAATTAACAACCAATTGCTATATTGGAACTTTTCCATTCCTAAATGATATTGTTCTAAGTAAACAAACCTTAGTTAGGATTTACTTTTAAAGTTATACCCTTATCATCTTGAACTCAAATATCAACTCACACATACAGTAATGAATATATTTAAAACTTCATAAGTATCTGATATCTTAAATACTAAACATCTCTAGGACATTATTTATGCACTTGGATTTAGAAAAAGTTAACAACGTCCAATTTATCTCTATAGATCTAATTCCCAAAATTAAGTTGTTACCTTTTCATATCCGACAAGAATTGTTTTGGAAAATTATGTGTTCGACAATTGAAAGTTAGAGCTTTTGTTCTCTGTGAGCAATATGTCTCCACGTACTCCCATCGAAGAGAACAACTATGCTCCCACTAGCCTTCTTACAGATATGATAAATTCACAATCATTTTCAAAACAAACTCTTTGAATTCATCATGAAAGTGAATCTTTCAATGTCTCGTTGCCTTTCAACTATACATCAAATGTATCATTAAAGACATTAGTTCCAATTAGATTTAATGTTATGAGATTTGACCCTTTCAAATTCCTTCTTACTCCCACTACTTATCTTGAGAACTATTCTCTTATAAGTATACATTGAATCAAACAATTTATTCAATGGGTCTGTAAGATTATATCCAACCTTTTGGATATCTCATAACCCTTTATTACTCAATTTAATTATAAACTAAATGGATAATATATGCTTCAGCTAAGCATCATTAAATCATTAACTTTAACTATTTCAAAGACTTAACATTTCATATCTAATATGAAATCTTGCTAATTGATTCAATTGGAACTACAGAAAGTAAGTCATTGTACCAGGCATTGCTATAAAATAAATATTATTGTATTATACAATATCTAATATTGTATTTTACTCTTTACATAAATCCATACACTTATGAATTTAGTTGTGAAGGAATTCACTAAAGAATCTCATTCCTTATAAATAACTAAAAATTTAAAACTCACCAAATCGATCTCGTCTAAATGCTTAAGCATCCTCAAAACTTATTTCTACTTGGATTGAAACAATTTGAACTTTTCAAAATTTTAAATCATTATTTCGTCTAATACATATGACTATATTACATAAAGTCATTAGTGATATAATGAAATATAAGTATTATCTTTCTTATGAATTGTTATTCTATCCAATGCTTCACATGTATAAAATTTAACAATTCAATACCATCATCATCCTTTCACCAAATGTTGATTTGGTTATTCTTCAACTTTACAAGTTTTACAAGTTCCATACGATTCATAATCAAAAGGATGCATATGTCCTAGTATGAAACTTTATGATTCTCATTATGTTGATTTAACTAATATGGCATAAAAGGATAATCTTGGTTATCCAACTTTTTATTCTCGCCATTTATGTTTAGCATAAGTCTCCTTTGATCCAATACATATACAAACTATTTGCATAAACTTGGATCAACTATTTTTACTTAACAATCTATTTCTTATCATGCTTTGAAGATTATAATAATGTTGAATCAAAATTCAGTATCAAATACACATAAGCATGAATTAGAAATACATATGATCTCTATCATATCACATATAGGCAAGAAAAATCATGCAATCATTTTGTTCTAATGACAACCATTATCATACTGTTGCCAAGCATTTAATTGTAGTCCACAATTATGCTTTTAATAGGCTAAATTAAGTGGAACAATTTCGTCAAAGTACTATATCTTTCAACCCTACTCCATGCAACCCCTTGCATTTTGTTATCAAGGTGTTGACATGTCGTTGTCAAAGTTTATAAGACATTAGTCAACTCAAAATGTCAATACATTTTGTCATTTATATAATTTTGACATATCTCTACAACTTGTAGCCATATCCTCAATGGGGATTATAGAAAAATTGCATAATGAACATACAATTTTCTATCTAACTTTTGAGAACTTTTCTCATACATAAACTATGTCCAAGAACTTGGTTTCACTTAACTTAGTATCATCTATACTATATAAGGTAAATTCCACTAAGAACAAAATATAAGTGTAAGAGAAACAAGTAATCAATTATATGTCATGACTACTAAATAAGATTAGGACTTTAATCATGTATTTGGTTACTCCCACTATTTTATTCAAAATAATAGCCTTCATTACTATCGGAAAGATTACTTTAATCTCTCTAGTGGGCTAGGATCCCATTCAAATATAGTTGACCTTAAGTTTGCTTAACAAACCAATTAGACTTAAGTTATGTAGATAACAACTTTATTAATAACATCTCATGTGACTCCTAGTTCCGTTAGGTAACAACTCTTGCCAAAATATATCTTATATATTGTTCGTAACCTTACCTCTAAATTCATGTAATCATGACTTTGCTCATTTAAATCACACAAATTTAGTTAAGTAGAACCCACTATCATTAGATTAAACATGTTCGGGTTAAAGCGACCCTGAGTTTGCTCAACAAGCCTGCAATAAATAGAACTTTGGTTTATTCTTATAACAATGGAAGGCAATAATCATGTTCTCAATGCGTACTTAATATTTTAACGAAGGATTTAACTTCATATGTCTTATCAAACGCAAATTGTATGTAATCACATATATAAAATATACGATTTATCATGCATGCAATATATATATCAACCATATAAATAAAGTATGCAACTTATGCACTCATAATCAAACTAAATGAGTAAAATATCAAGCTTCATTTGATTCTAGTTTTTAATCTTCATAATCTAAAATAACATTTCCAACTCTTTGAAAAAATTAAATTAGATTAACACTATTGATTCATAAATAAATTAAATTCCTATTCCAAATAGAAATTTAATTTGATTTGAAAACAATTTTCAAATCCAATTAAAAACTGTTTCCAATTATCTTAACTCCTTTGATAAAATTTAATTAAAACAAAATTTTGATAAAATGTACTTCTTACTTATTATAATTTAGAAAAACTTCTTTTCAAAATTGTATAAGTAACTATTTCTAATCCAATTAGAAAACTATTTCTAATCCAATTAGAAATTATTTTTTTCTTAATTAGAAAACTGTTTCCTAAAATTAAAAGGAAACTACTTTCAAAATTAAACAAAACACTTTTAAATTTAATTAAGAAAGTTAATATATATTATTTATTTAGAGATTTATTTCTTGACTAATTAGAAAACCTTTATTTAATAAGTTAGAAAATCATTTTTAAAATATTAAAGAAAGTTCCTTTTCTTGATAAATAAAAGAAAATAATTTTGAAAATTTAATCAAGATAATATCCTTTCTAATAAATCAAGAAAGTTATTATTTATAAATAAAGAAACAATTTCTAAATAAATAAAATAATAATTCTCTAAATAAATAAAATTAAGAATTTAATTTATTTCAATCAAATTAAAGTAAATGAATTTAATTAAGAAACAATTTTATTAATAATTTAAGAAAACATTTTTCTTAATTTCAAGAAGTCTAATAAATTAATTTTAATCTAATTGAAACTAATTAATTCTAAATTTAGAAACTACTTTTTAAAAATTAATTAAGAATCAATATAACTATTAATCTTAATCAAATTAAGAAAAATAATTACCTTTGGCATTGATTTTTGAATTTTAAAACAATTTTAAAATGATGTTTAGAATAAATGTTGGAATACTTTATTCCAAACTAATGATTAGATTACTTTAATCCAATAGCCAAACAAGACTTAGTGCTTGTTTGGTTCAGCTTTTGAAGGGTGAATAAACATTTTTTTTACCGCGAAAGTTGTTTTTAAAAAAATTGAGTGTTTGACTATAAAATTCAAAAGCACTTTTTATAAAAATGACTTTCATGGAAGCTAAAATAAAGTTTTTTGAGAATCTCAAATTTGAAACTTTTCAAAAAAATATTTTTTTATGTAGATTTTTCAAATCAATTAATGAGCATATTTTTTTGTCCCTTTTACCTTTATGTTTTACACATAATTCCCACAATACCCATGAACACATCTTCAAGTTT
Organism: Erythroxylum reticulatum; assembly: GCA_025504915.1. Lineage (NCBI taxonomy): Eukaryota > Viridiplantae > Streptophyta > Magnoliopsida > Malpighiales > Erythroxylaceae > Erythroxylum > Erythroxylum reticulatum. Next base: position 8,858,955 of record JANSVA010000216.1, on the reverse strand, counting down.
ATTGTTAGATTTATATAATATTATTTGACTTTTTAAATATATTTTAATATTTATTTTGATATTTTTTTTACTTATATTATAATCTATATAAAAGATTTGGTTAGATATATTTTTATTGATGTTTTATATTGTTTAAAATTATATAATAATTAGTATATTATGCTTTGCATATTGTTTAATATATTTTAAATACTATTTATATGCATAAATAATTTTTATTACAAGATAAAATATAGTTAAAATTAAAAGTGCTTTTTATTTTTATGTTGCTAAACAGTCTATTGTATGAAACTTTTTCAAAAAATCTCCTTTTAAAATGACAGTCAAACAATCAACTGATTTCTTAAAAAAATTCTTTTTAAAAAAATTCTATTACCAAAAGCTCTATTAATAAAAATTTTACTTATACAAACCCATCTAAGCCGGCACTTATTCTAGGACTAGACTACGCCTATTCTAAACTTAGGATAAGAAACACTCTTTCTTAATCCAATTTCCAAACACCCTTCTTCTTCACTAACCCAAAAACAAAAAGATGAAAAACCCTAGGAGCTTATCATGTGCCGCCGCAGGCCAAACACCACCAACCTTCGCGTTGCCGCAGCTGTTCACCGCCGGCCAGCGCGAGTGTCCCAAGCGTCTAGCATGTTTGTATCTTCCATATTTTTCTCCTGTCCAGTCCAGTCCAGAAATGACTACTTATGTGTCGACTCCTCCATGGACATGGCAAAACGGTTGAGCATATTTTAGTCTTTCAGCATTCAGTTCTTCAGTCAAGTTGTTCATCCCGCAAAATTGTAACATGTAGCTTGAGGCTTGGAGATCTTGCTCCCTCTCAAAAGCGACTACGTCAACTTGGAATTATATCCAATTCTTGGCTGAAAAGCCTCCGGTGCCATCTTTTGCATTTGATGGGCGTTAAGCGCCCATCGTCATAGGAACCAACACCAGTGGCATTACGCCGCTGGTGAGTCACTGGTGTGTTGAATCTTATTCAAAAACGCATTCCTTATTCCCGAAAAAAAAAAACAGGACACATAGATTCAATTTCCTTTGCTTATTCTCCACATAAAATTGCAGCAATCAAGACCCACACAACATAAACTCAAAATAAAACGCAGGCCACAGTAAGAGTCTTTTGTTTCTACGCTTATTCGATCCTATGGTCAGGTGAGTGTTCGATCAAGCATTGAGGACTTATGAGCAAAAGGGTCAGTTCGGTGCTGTGATTTCTTTCAACGTGTTGTTGTCTACTTGCATTTGATCGAAGTTGTTTAGAGGCAGGAATACCGTAAAAGGGTGGTGAGAGATGAAGTTTTATCTTTTCATAACCACACAATCAGAATAATTCTGGTCCATAATATTAACAGTTTATATTCTAATTCAATTCCAAATTTTGGTCAATAATAATAACATTTTAATCAAATTATAGAATTAAAATCTTGCGATTCGATTCTGACCGCAGTGGAATAATCACGAAACTTTTCTATGACTTTTGATTTTTCGAAAACCAAAATTTATTTAATTCTATAAAATGATTAACATGGATTATAATAATTTGAAAAATTATTTCGTACCTTATTCTGAAGCTTGGTCTTTATCTTGTTGTATCTCTTGAATCGTTTCTGAAATTGATTCGTCTCAACTATCGTAGTCGCACAAGCATCTGACCTTTAACGGTGTCCACAAAACAGGTTGAGAGAATTCTGTAACTTTTACAGAGAGAGTTAAGCGATAAGTGCTAGCTCTATAAAGCTTAAGGCTAATTAAAATAAGCTTTGTACGTTTTAGTAATTTAATTGAAATTAAATTCTAATTTTAATTAAACTTTAATTAGAATTACAAATAATTCTAATTAAATACCAATTATGCTCATATAAGATTCAATATCTCATATTAATCCTTATTAAATATATCATATTTAATCATAAAGTTTCTCAAACTTTACAATCAAGTCCAACTTGATTAAAATAATTTTTTCCTCTTCAATCTATTCTATATGTGAGACCCATTAGGTCTCTAAATATGTTGGCAATAATTGTAAAATTTAAAATTCTTTTTAATTTATCTTTAATTCTCCAATTAAACAATTTATAATCATAAATCAAGATTGACGTCTAGCAACGCATCATGACTACCCAAATATTTAGGAATATCAAAGTAGTTTTGACTAACTTTTTCGTGCATAATTTTTCGTATTCAATCTTTTCATCATACAATATTTCTATTAGACATAAAGCATCGAATTAATGTCTACTCTATTTTGAGTCTAATCATATTAGTTCTCTTCCATTAGCTATTGATTCAATTAATGACATTTGTAAACTATTTACAAAGTGTTATTTCACCTTGGTCAAGGATTTTTTGAATAAATACTAATCAAGAATAACGAAACATTCTCCCTAATTACTTTAGGTTAATGAACCATATCTTGATCATTCAACTATCTCCATATAGGTCATGTTACATCCAATAACTACCGATTAAATGACCTATAATTAAATAGATCATAAGTAGTATCAAAATATAGCAATTCCCACACAAGATAACTTTGATAATCTCAAGTCAACGGACCACTTATACAATCATCATAATGAGAATTTCATAGACATATAAGTAGTGTTCCAAATAGATTTCTCATATTGGGTCTGTTCAGTGAATTTGTTCTCAAGCAAGCATCTACACATTTGTTTAAGTATCTCTATACTTTAGCCTATGAGATCGACTTTTTCCTTCATAAGAAAAAACAAAACGTGTGCTAGTCTTTTTACGTTCTATTAATGTACAATCTTAATAGAACAATGCCTAGGAACATTTAGGAATAATGCATAAATGCAATATGAATCTCATAATTATAATCTTTTTATAATTTCATTTGCAATATACAATTATCTTATAGATTTTATCGTATACATCTAAAATTTTACAAGATAAAAAATGCCTTTAAATAATTTGTTACTAAACTACAACCAAGGTGATTGGCTGTACAACATAAATCAACAATCTCCCTCTTGCACTAAGCCAATCATTTAAGTATCTTATACCATATCACCATATGACGATTATTCTACTATTGGAATAATGGCTTAATGAGAGAATTCTACAAGATTCTCTTTAGTGAGTACTTGCTTAAATGTTACAACTATCTTAATTATCATCATAATTAAGAAAATTTGCCTAAATACATTCTTGGATCTTTGATGAGACATTAGCTCCTTATG
>JANSVA010000216.1:8835251-8846489 GCA_025504915.1 Erythroxylum reticulatum | reverse complement strand
TAGATGGGATTTGTACCTCTTTTAAATGAGAGAGATATCATTTAGGCCTCTTGACAAGTATGACTGAAGAAATGCATCGCCATGCTCAAATGAATTGATGAGGAGTCATCAATGTCATTTGTTATAATCAGTCAACTTGGGGATCAATAAACTATGATTAATCAAAGGTTGACATGTACTATGCCTTGTGAGTAATCTTGATATCATGTTACAAAGAGACTGAGTTTGTAACCATAGTTATAGGTTAAATCGGATTACCGATCCTTATTTGATTTAGGTAGTCATAATGTGTTGCTAGAGGCCGCTTATGACTTATAGGCCTTAAAGTATGATCAAGCCCATTGCTAACATCAAATGAACCTATAGGGTTGCACACAAAGAGTGATGTGATCTGGACTTATTCTCTTAGGCCTAATTTATTAGGCACTGAATAAATATATGTGGATATATTTATTAGGCTAGATTGAATTAAGTTGTTGGGCTTTTATTGTATGAGATATAATATAGGCCGAAACTTATTGGGTTTCAATAATTCTAATGGGTTTAGGATTATGATATTCTTATTCCTAATAGGAATAGGGATTAGGGTTTCTCTATAAATAGAGAGACTTATGTCTCATTAGAAGAGAGATGGAAACCCTAGCCACCTATACCTAGTTGTTCATTCTTCTTCCGAGAGAAAAATTGTGCAGCGTTCAAAAAGTATTTTAGAACGTGCTAACACACATTAGCCACTACCCGGATCGTTCATCATCATGTGGATACCGGTAGAGGACGTTCGTGCACTGCAGCGTCTACAAATCTGGAAAACAAATACTAATCCACGTCAAGAGGTAATTTTGTATGTGTTATAATTTTCGGTTATACTTCTTATTGTGTAGTATGGTCTATTCCACTTTGTATTATGAATATACGGTCCATAAGTGATCTAATAGTGGTATTAGAGTCAGGTTATGTGCTTCTGTATAGTCGAAAATATGCATGTTTTGATTACATGTACTTATGATTTGGATACATGATAGGAATATGATTTATGTTCATGCATGTTGTTTTCATATTTGTTTAGTCTCTTGGTACTAATCTGAATATATGATAAGAAAGAATTTTTCAGCCATGGAAGTTGATTATATCAAGATTTATTTCGGTTATTGCTTGTTTCGTCCAAAGGAAGAGTTCGAGCATGGAGATGTTTCTGTCATGTTTATCTCGACCAAAAGTGTATCGGCCATGACATATGTTGATTTCCTAAACTTCCTTCAAAGGTAGCATCTAGGGTTATGGATGAGGATGCCTAGGTGACGGCTACTAGGGCTTCTTCCATGTAAGACATGGATTCAGAATAGGAAACCACAAGTATCCATGTTTGACAAGGATACTAAAAGTGCAAGAAGAAGAGTCTATATGTGATATGAATTTGGGAAAAGAATAGATTCCTTATTACATATGTTTTATTTATATTATTTGAATATTTATATGCATGTGTAAATTACTATTCTGTGCTTCTAATTTATATACTAAAGTATGTTGTAGTATAGGATTAGAACTAGCATAGGATAACCACCATTACTAATAAGATTAGTAACTTTCGTAATGTACTAAGAATGACCCTCATGACAATATTAAGTTTATATGCCTTCCATAAAACTTTACCCATGTTTATCTCTAGCTTATCCTTATGTGGGTTTTGCCAAAGCAAAGCATATGAGAATCATCTAGGGAAGACATTTGAATAATGGTGTTATTTATAGGTAAAGTACGATTAAACTTAACTAAGCTATCAAAATGGTTTTAAGCTTAGGGCATAAGATTGGGTTTTACATACATGCAATACATAAGATGTAATTTAACATAATACCCATCAAGAGTTACATGTGATGTAATTGAAAAGAGTTTTCTACCTAAATAACTAATTCTTAAGTGTTAAGCCAAAGCTTTCTTAGGACTTAGTGAAATATGGATCTTGTTTTCTCCCACTTTTAAATAGAGGGTTATTAAATTGAGTGGGAGCTTATACCTCTTAATAATAAGAATGTTGACTCTTTTTGCATAATATTGTAGATTATGGCATCCACTCCATCCAACAATCTATCTATACGATCTATCCTAGAGAAAGAAAAGCTTAACGGAACAAATTTCCTAGATTGGTATAGGAACTTGAGAATTGTTCTCAAGTAAGAAAGAAAGCTTTATGTCTTAGAAGAACCCATCCCTGAGAAACCGTCAGCAAATGCGTCTAAGGTTCAAAAGGATGCTTACATAAAGCATATCAATGACTCTACAGATGTGTCATGGCCATGATCAAATGAAATGATGAGGAGTCATTAATGTCATCAGTCAACTTAGGGATCAAGAAACTATGATTAATCAAAGGTTGACATATACCATGCCTTGTGAGTAATCTTGATATCATGTTACAAAGGGACTGAGTTTGCAACCATAGTTACAGGTTAAATTGGATAATCGATCCCCATTTGATTTGAGTAGTCATAATGTGTTGCTAGAGGCCGTTTATGACTTATAGGCCTTAAAGTGTGATCAAGCCCATTGCTAACATCAAATGAGCCTACAGGGTCGCACATAAAGAGTGATGTGATCTGGGCTTGTTCTCTTAGGCCTAATTTGTTAGGAACTGAATAAATATATGTGGATATATTTATTAGGCTAGATTGAATTAAGTTTTTAGGCTTTTATTATACAAGATATAATATGGGGTTGAAACTTATTAGGCTTCCATAATTCTAATGGGTTTAGGATTATGATATTCTTATTCCTAATAGGAATATGGATTAGGGTTTCTCTATAAATAGAGAGACTTATGTCTCATTAGAAGAGAGACGAAAACCCTAGCCACCTAGACCTAGTTGTTCATTCTTCTTCCCAGAGAAAAATTGTGCGGCGTTCAAAAAGTGTTTTAGAACATGCTAGCATACATTAGCCACTGCCAGGATCGTTCATCATCGTGTGGATACCGGTAGAGGAAGTTCGTTCACTGCAACATCTACAAATCTGAAAAACAAATACCAATCCACGTCAAGAGGTAATTTCGTACGTATTGTAATTTTCTATTATACTTCTTGTTGTGTAGTATAATCCATTCTGCTGCGTATTGTGAATACCCAGGCTATAAGCGATCAAACACATTTAAATTCCAACTATCACCTTAATTCGTCTCATTTTAAGAGCATAACTCAACATCTTGGTTAATAAAACTTTTACCTTCATTATACCCTTAATTAAAAACTCATAGCATCTACATAACAACTCATCACTCATGGTTTTCATACTCTCAAAACAAAAGACAACACACATGTATTCATCCATCAATTTATTACACCGTGTACTCAACTTTAAGTCAAATTTTCAATTATTAAAGACAGAATTTGAATTTGATGTCTTCATGAAAAATTTAGCCATATGTCTCTAATTTGATCCAAATAAAAATCATTCCATTTGGATATCTACTGATCAATTCATGGCTAATATATAGATGCATATCTAACGGAAATGTTACAGCTAACATATTCCAACACATTTTAACACCATTATCACTTGGTCTCTAAACTTTCATCCTAGTTCTTCTCTTTTGAAGGCACTAAATGTGCTTTTTCTTTAACTTCAATACTCAATCTAATCCATTTATAAAATAACCAATGATCCATATTTTTATACATAAAAAATAGAACATGAAAATATCCATTCACAACTCAATTTTTCTGCACTTTTTTCTTCCTCATTTTTGGATTCATTCCAACTCTAAATCATCTTAATACCAAATTATACATTACTGTTCATAAATCATAGAAAAACAAGATATAAACACATTCATTTCCTCATGATAATTTTATCATCAACTATCATCATACATGCTTCATTCAACAAATGAAGAAGAGTAGCTTATACTTTCTTGCTTAGCCTTAATGTCTTCAAATCACACTTAACCCTAGCTTCTCCAACATACACAATTATAATCATCATTCAAGGTAGAAGAATTATTTCTTTTTATAACAAGAAGGAGAAGACAAAAAATCTTGAAGAAACAAAGTGAAAGAATGGGACAAAATCAACATGGTGAGGGTGGTAAGAGTTTCGTAGATGGAGAGAAGAATGAGAAGATGAGAGCAAATCAACAAAATGAAAACAAGAAGCAAGTTTCCAAGTGAATGACCACAACATGGTTTTTAATTTAGGTAAAAGAATAGTAAGTGGTGAATGGTAGTGAAACTTGTCAATTTCCTACGGTCCCTTTTTGATCTTTTAGTAAGCCAGTCCATTTGTCTCCAATTTTCCTCCCAATTTTCAATGTCACTTATCATTAAATCTTAATGTCATTTATAAAAATTTTCACTGCCATTTGACTCTTATTTCTAATACTATTCATTAATTGTTCTGCTACTTGACATTTTTCCTAGTCCAAAAATACCCTTAAATTCTAGAAAATTCTCATTTTTTTTACCAAAAATTCTAATTCACTACGTATACACTCCAAATCAATTTTAAAGAGACATAATCCACAATTCACATTAAAATCACATTAAAACAGTCATTTATACCCGAAAATGTAAAATGAGTGCATGAATAATTCATCGTAATGTGTGCAATAATCAAATTCACGTGTTTGTGTATGCCATATTGTGCATGATTCTAATCTCTCATTGTTGTTTCTCAATTATAGAAATCTAAGGTTCTCACAGTTAGTATAGGAACAGGATGTTACAATTCTCCCCCTTAATAAATTTCATCTTTGAAATTCTTATCTGATTGATCAAAAAGGCAAGGGTGTTGTTTCCTCATATGCTCCTTTGTTTTCCATTTAACTTCATTACTCAAATAATTTCTTCCAATTGACTATAGTCAATGGAATCAATCGATCTTTCAATTACTTATATAGATATCACACTATCTTAACTGGTTCCTCAATGTATTTCAAATTACTCACAATTTCACATATCAATGACACATATATCGGATCATTAACGATATTTCCTAAACATATCTATATAACATTGTGTGAATCTGAAACATCTTTTATTGGTAATACTATCTCATATGTCAATGGTCTTACACTCACAATAATTTTATATGGACCAAATTTATATCAAGTTTAGCTCCCTTTTTCTTAACCTGAGCACACCTTGCCAAGGTGATACTCTTAGAAATAATTCATCTTTCACTTGATAACTCACATCTCTTCAGTGTTAATACACTTAACTCATATATCGATCTCACTATACTCCATGTCTTCAGTGTTGATCCACCTAATTCATTCGTCTTTCTTGAGTCACTTAATTTCTAATATAGATCAATTTCACTTATCAATAACATCTCCAATCAATTCTGGCCTTCATCTATTTTAGGCCTTATTCATCCCAATATAAAGGTGGACGACTCATTCTATCATATAATGCCTCATACGGTATTCTCACAATATCACTGTGATAATTATTGTTATACTTAAAGTCAATCAAAATTGTACATTGACCTCATGTTCCTATTAACTCCAAACTATAAGCTTTAAGCATATCTCCAACAGTTAAGACTGTTGGCAACTAATACATGCAATCACTTGTTTCTGCATCCTTAGCCGTTAAATGCTAATTCGGCGTATTCCTACTAGGATGTATAACATAGGTTGCTATTTGTGCTTTCTCTAATAATCTCTTTGCTCAATCATCTTTATCGGGTACACATACTTATTATTTCAATCATAAAGTATCATTTTCCAATTCAAACTCAAAATTCAGATTCATTTTCGATTTCCCAGTAAGATTCATAAATTACATGCCCTCAATTTAGGATTTGTTAATCCTTTCATGTGAAACTGATCTTAAATTCAATAGCTAATAATACTTTGATTTTCCCAAAATTCAACTTAACTTTCTATGCTCTTTATTAGATTAGGTTTGTTAACCTCAATATCTAAATGTATGTTACACCGCTATTGAATTTCCTGTTCAATGCATTAGATTACAATACTAGCTTTACTGGGAAATACTCATTTGCACAATCATAACCTTTCAGTAATTCTATCCATTGTCTCAGTTTTATACTCAACCCTTTCAAACTCAATAATTTTCCTTAAATTTTAATGATCTATATATATATCCAAAAGGTTTCACTATACATTTAATGTCTTCAAGCTCTCAAGTCAACCACTATTGCAGCAAGTTCTAAATCATGTATCACAATAATCACTCATAAGAATTTAATTGTCTCCATACATATAAAATAACCTTATTATGCTGCAACATATTGCATCTCAATCTTTGGTGTGAAACATCAATATACATTTCATAATCTCCAATTCCAAATGATATAATTAACATCGGTGTTATAATTCTTCAAAATTATTTTTACATTCATCAGTCATACGATTTACACGTTTTCCTCAAACATTCTTATCAAAGGACTAAGATAAGTGAAAACTCCTTAACAGTCTCTGGTAGTATCCAATATACAGCTAGTTTTAGAAAACTCTGAATCTCATATGTATTCCTTGGAGTTTCTCACTTCTTCATTACCTCTATTTTCTCTGGGTCTCCCAATATTCCATGTTTAGATACTAAACAACCTAACATATTATTTGATCAAGCTAAGATTCACTCTCATTTAACTTGGCTTATAATTGTTTCTACCTTCATGATATGCAAGATTTACCTCAAATATTCAAAATATTTTTCTCAACTTTTCGAATACATTCAATATATCATCTATAATCATAGCCACTAATTGATCCAAGCAAAATTGGGGCACTTTATTCTTCAATACCGTGATACTGTCAGAAGCATTGTTAACTCAAACAGATATTGTCGAACTTAATGTTCCCCAAAATTAGTTCTCGTAATTCCTTAAGTTACTAATTCCTTAAATGAGGTAATATTATCTCATGTTATTTATTAGTTTCCCATTTGACTTATTTTCTAGAATGATTTTCTCCATTCATTTGATTTCCTCTTATTTCATATTGACTTATTTTAATGTTTATTCATTCAAACTAGTTTCTCCACTCATTTCAATTTATTAACAATCTTAACTTCCTGAGTTGGTAACATATTCATCAAATCTAATTTGTATCTCCTGAACATATTTGCATAGAATATAGGGTGGACCTAAGTTCCTTCAGCAATAGTAATAATATCATCCCAATTTCATAAACCTATTAATATAAACGGGTTGCATTCATCAACAAGCTACATGTAGTTTCTGTAGCATATTCAACCTCTTATACTTGAGTCTCCATTAGGAATGACACTCTAGTATTCACTTTTAATTCATTAAATATTCATTTCTAATTTTTTCCTTCATTGATTATTCTTAAAAATGAACCATCTGGTTTACTTAACCTAATTCGGTGAAATTTTTCTTCGAAAGAAGATTTCTTGCTACTATCATCTATGTTGTTCATATAATCTTTATCAATCAACTGTTTTTATCATTGCTCATCAGTCATTATTAGTACCTCAAGAAGATCAATTTCAACCATTTATAATATCTCAATAAAATCAATTTCTGTCATAACTTTTATGACTAGAATGTCCTTCATAATAAGGCTCAATGAAGCATTAAGCAGATTCATTTACTCTTATACCCTTCTATATACTATCAAGATCATTTCATCTTATCTAGAGATGTATTTAAGATAATTCACCAATTAATAACTCATGCTAAGGACACCTTAATCTCATTTGATTTTGGACAACATTTCTCCTTTTACACCTGTCCTCAATTGTGGGGACTATGCCATGATCGTGCCTTTTTTCTTTTTCCTTAAATTCATCACCCATAATAACATCATTAATAATCTCAATCTATCCCCAATTGATCACTATAAGCACTTTCATATGTTACTCTAATTCATCTTAGACTTTGATCTATGGGAATTATGACTAAAAAATATTCAACAAGTCATAGATTGTTTCCTATATCATCTCCACACATATAATACATATGTTCTCAATATTCTCACTTGCCATGGTGATCCCATTATCATATATGTACTCACAATAACAAATTAACTTAACCTTGACAACTTTTACATATATCACTATCATTATCTCACCTTCAAATTACCATTATATCGTCATACATACGTATGTTCACAATCAATTTGGAATTATAGATTCATAATCATCCTCAAATTGTGATCTCAATTCCATTAATATATTCTTATGGAGGATCATAAATCTTGTCACATTAATCAAATAGTCATTTCAATTACAGGTTCATCTTCTTAAGGTTATAATAAACCTTTGTTTTCATTACATTCTGCCTATATACTTTAATCTTATCATTTCTACTTATATCTTTATTTTCCTTAAATAATCCACGACAATGCATTCATATCTATATCACATTTAGGGATATATCACCATAGTACAATATTGATGTCATATTCAACAATACATCCACTAATACAATTGCATTGAATCTTTTTTTGTCATATCTAACTACACACTATTTCTTATTTCTAATTATCCACAAACTTTTACTTTCTCACATTTTAATAGATCATCATTCTTCTTACTATTTCTATCAACTCAAACTCTTAACAATTTCTCATACGTGTTACTCATGTAAATGCAACTCAGACTAGGGATCAGTTGCTACCGCCTGCTATGACATGTCTAAAATGCATGTACCTTGACACATAGTTTGAAAAATTCCCATGTAAGATACTAAATCTAGGCTCTGATACCAAAATGTAGCACCCCACTCTTATAGGGCATATCCCCAAACATACCAATGGTATTTGAGAACATACTCTATAAGGTGGCATGTTAGAACAGTCAGTCAATCAAAACACATTACAAAATTTTCAAAACAACACATACATTTGCAAAAAATCAATAAATAAATCAGGCCCATTTTATTCATAAACATTTTCATTCCCGAGTGTTACTACACTTATTGTTTAATCCCATTTACAAACATTTCCAACCTGAAAAGTCGTTAAAAAAATAGAATTATTCAAGTAACCAAGGTACAATAATTGCGGAATAAACAATTTGATACAAAAATAAAGAAATACAAATGCAAACATGAACTGATCCTAACCTTTATCTCTTACTCAAATGCCATGGATTGACTCCAATTTATCTAACTAGAGATCTTCTCTAAGTCTGAAAAATATCGCAAATTTTAGGTTGAGTTTTACGAACTTAGTGAGTGGACCATCCTCGATAGCTCACTCAATCACATAATACATCAATACATACAATCACATATTTCATGTCATTTCATTTATCATCATGTAGCATTACAAAACTCTTTTGTTCACAATTTCACATTTCAATTCAAAGTAGTCAAACAATTTGTTTCTATCATTTAAATTATACATATTACTTATATATGTAATGCACATAAGACTCATTTTCAGTTGTTATTATTGTGACTGAATGCCTATAACTGTCCTTTATCCATTGTGCATACCGGTTTTATTGATAACTGTCAAGTATTCATTGAGGATACCGGGCTTATTATACATAGTGAGCCTTTAGCTCTTAATCACATTCTGAGCTTTAAGCTCTTTTCCATTTTCTGAGCTTTAAGCTCTTTTTCGATGGCTACTCTGGTTACAACAACCTTTATGTTGTCATGCATTTATGTAATGAAATGCATCAATCATATAAGATCAATAAGTCACTTTATTTCACTTTACACATGTCATCGGATCTTGGTCCAATATTTAACATTTAAGTTGAGAATCACTTATTTCATTCACATGCACATTCACATTTTTCTTCGAAACTTGGTTTAACATTCAATAATCAAGTTGAGTATCATATAGTCAGTCCAATTCACATTTAATGAGAACTTACAATATTATTTATGCATCAAAAACCTTGGACATTCAATGTCCAAAATTAGTACAATCACATTCACATAATCATTCAATACATAATTTAAATAAAACAATCATTAAAGTAAGACCATCTAGGTCGACTTATAGTACACTCTAGATTAGCATTAGCTTCCATGATCCGGAAACATCTAGATGCGGACGTTCTATCCTGTATCATCATTATGTAAAACACATGTTACACATACATTATTAATTGCACAATCTTATGATTACTAAATCACATACATGCATATATGTGTGTGTGTGTGAGTGTGTGTGTGTGTGTGTTATGTATAATGTATGCTCAATGACAATCCCAGGTATATTATCTAAATTCACATCTTATGTTCATTCACATTTCATAATTCATATATGTGTAATTGAACTTAGGTTTATACTTCATTTGTGAATGATCATTCTAAGTTCACCATTCAATTCTTATCCTTTGTATGTGTTTAAAATCCTGTTCTTATACTAAAGGCTAGAACCCTAAAATTTGGTACATGTGAGATCAAAGAGAGATTAAGAAAATGCATTTCACGCTCATGCATAATGTTAGCATACACGCACGTGAATTTGAATTTATGCACACATTAAAATGATTGTACATGCATTCATTGACATTTTGGGTATAATTGTTTATAAATGTGATTGTTATTGAGAATTGTGGTTTATGTGTTGAAAATTGATTTGGAGAGTGTATTTATTGATTTAGAATTTTTGGAATTTTTAGAGAAAATTCTAGAAATTGTTAGTTATTTTGGACTAGGAAAAATGCTAAGTAGCAGAACAATTGATGAATAGTAGTAGAAATAAATGTAAAAAGGTAGTAGAAATTTTTATTTATGAACTTGGGATTTAATGACTTACGTCATAGAAAATTAGGAGTCAATATTAAAAATTGGAGACAAAATGAACCAAAAGGAACTGTGGTAAAGTGACATGTGGCAGGTGACATGTGTCAATTGCCACACTACTTGTTGAAACATGTTTTTATAAAGTAAAAGACCATATTCTAGAAATGCATATGCTTTCTTCTCCATCTTCTTCATTTCTTCATCTTCTCCATTCTTCTTCTTCACTCACTATACTTTCTTCTCTAAGCCATAAGGTTGAACCTTTCTTCCCTCCATCACTAGCCACTTAAATACTTTACTATCTCCCTCTAATTGCTAAAACACCCATCCTTACCACCCTTGAATGATGATGCACGTGTGAGAGAAGAAAGCTAGGGTTAAGAGAGATCTTGACGATTTTGAAGAATCTTGAAGCTAGAAAAGTAAGTATAAGCATCACTCTTCTTGATTTGTTAGATGAAGCATGATTTGATGATAGTTAAGAGTTAAATGTTCATAAAATAAAGACGGGTATATGCTAAAACATGAATGATTAATGTGGGT
>JANSVA010000216.1:8812825-8833054 GCA_025504915.1 Erythroxylum reticulatum | reverse complement strand
AGATTAAATAGTTACACAGCAAATGGTCAATTGATTTGTGCAGCTGCGTGTTTTATATTATTAGAAGATGAAATCATTCAATTTGGTTTAGTACTCTAAAAGTTATACCCCAAACATTTTTAGGCTATTCTTATACTAAAACAGCATTCTATGTTCAACTTCCATACAAAAATTGAAATCCTTATAGACTGAATTAGAACTCCATTTCATCATACAATTTGTATCCCTATGTCTTTAGTTTATACCAAATCAAAAATCATCTTATTTGGATAACTACACAAAAATGTATGCCTAAAATACCAAAGCATGTTCTGTGTTGAAAAGTTGAGTTTGTCGCGGCGAACTTGTCCATAAACCTACTCTGAGAACATGTTTTGAGACATTTTTCATCTTTTTACTTCCCACATTTCACATATAACCCATATTGACACTAAACCATCTTTTCTACTTCATTTTCAACTTCATTCCAACCCAATATGATTCACAACAAATTCATAATCTACTTTTGATCATTAACCAAACACTAAAACATTTACATAAACCATTCATCAACAACTTCCTACTCATATTCACTTTATTTTCACTTCTAACCATCATTAAATATGCTTCATCCAACAATCAAGAAGGTTTAATGCTCATACTTACTTGTTTTAGCCTCAAAGTCTTCAAGCTCTTCAAGAATCTCCAAAACCCTAGCTTGTCTTTCTTTTTTTCTCCACTTCTCTTTTTCTCTTCTTTCACTCTCATGATTTTTGTTTCCCTAAAATACAAGACTACAATTACTTCTTCCCCTTTTTACCTTTAATGAGTGTGAAATTTCCAATTTTCCCTTCCATTTATACCTAATGTCTATTTAAACTTAAGTGATCTTCCAAAAATGCCCTTATATCACCTTACAACGTTAATACCTTAATTCCATCAATCCATGAAATAAATACTCCCAAACTTGACATAATAATTAAACTCTAAAAAAAATGATTTATCTAGCAAGACCACAAAATTTATTCAAATCATGCTTAATAAAATAAATAAATAAAAATTCAAGGCCTAACAAATGCACGATCATGCAACTACCGGATGACCTCCTCTTTGTCACGATCATGCACATCTACAAATGATTAGCTCTTTGTCACAATCGTGCTTGTGCACGATCGTGCAACTACCAGATGGTTTAGTGTCAATATATAAGGGCCGAAAACCCTAGGAGCCTCCATACATCAGCAGACACACCAACAATAGAAAAAGTGACTTTTAAAGGCTAGCCAAAGAAGGGAAACACAAAATCTACCTTGGAAAAGTGGTGAAAGCATCAAGATCCAGAGTTTTTCCAGCTTTATGGAGTAGAGAGAAGGAGTTCTTGACTTTACCCAACTTTTATTCTTTTCTCTTTATGACTTTTAGTGTGAAAAACATGGATTTTTTTATTGTTCATGATTGTGAGTAGCTAAATACCTTGTAGGAGTTGTTCTTGAACTATTTGTAGGACTCTTGTTATTTTGGATGCAATGAAAGATGTTTTGTGATATTTATTGTGCTTATACCATACAATAGACCGAGAGGGTGAGTGTGGGTATTTGAGTTGGGTAGTGTAATGAGAGTTAGCTCTCAATGGACCTAATAAATATTCAGGTTTCCAAATAGTTAAAGAGAGATCTTAGCTGTTTCCTTGAAATCACCTATAGGAGTGCTTAAAATCTTGTTGAAGGATTAGGAGAAGTTGGTAAGTCTAGAGATAGCTTAACTATTTCTAATCCATTTAATTAGGGTCAGCTAATTACACCTTGAGATAGGGTAATTGAACATTAAGAGTAGCTCCTAATTTTAAACCTTAGCCATCAAATTACTACAATTTGCTTTATTTGGTTGTTCATTGCTAGTTTAATTAATTTTCATTTAAATTCTAGTTTTTAATCTTTTGAAATTATTTTCTTAAACAAAGCTTAACCTAAATTGAGTGGTATCTAACATCAATCTTTATGGGACGATATCTATTTTTAACTACAAGTAATAACCTGTACACAATGTGGTTGAATCTATATCAAAGATTAAAGATGTTATCATTTGTATATATTATATTATTGATCAACGTTGTATAAGACAGCTTACCATTATTTAAGAATAGGAATGGCTTATGTCAAGTGACCTAGGGAATGGCATCATACTTTTTTTTCATTTCTTGCAAGTTATATATATTCTCTAATTTTTGTTGATAAAGTACCTTTCTTACCTTCATCAATTTCTTTTGTTCTTTTTTCATTGACATTCCTTATCTTTTCTTAAATATCGGAGGATTGATCCTATGTTCTTCCCTAAGTATTGGCCAAAACTATTTACCTGGTACTAGATTTATACTTTTTTAATAACTTATATATTCCTCCTTAATATAGCACTCATGTACATATGCCTCTGGATCTCCTCTCTCTAAAATAATTTTTGAAATCACATGACTATAAAAGACCCCAGTTAAGCCCCATTTTTCATGAGTCTAATCATTTGTTCTAAGGTTCACTACATGATAGTCACTCATATAATGTTCAACTTCAAAGTTCCCACACCTGAAAAATAAGCCAAATTATTAGTATTATTTGTTCTGAGGTTCACTCCACAAGGTTATTCATATAATGTTCAACTTCAATTTTTTCAATCTTTAAAAAATTTTCCAAATAATTAATAGCCTCCTTTTTATTTTTCTCCATCTTTGGCAAAGTGTTAGAACATATATTACCATTATATACAATTTTTCTTTTTATAATGGAATATCTTTATAATTGCTCTTCTTATGACCTCTAAGAAAGTAAAATTAGTTTTTCCCCTACATTTCTCAAGTGTACTCCAAAACACATAACATTCTTCTATGAAAAGCATATCTACACTATCTCTTTTCTAGAATTTTTTTGCAACAAGTCATATACATCCTTGTTCATGTTGTCTAATTTACTAATTGTTCTTTCATATCTTTGTTAAGTATAATTATAATCTATACTCCACATCTGATCTTGGAAGGAAATAATTAATTAATATTTGCCTTTTAAACCATAAATGTCTAAATAATTATGGTGATCAAAGTGCACGTACTTGTGATCAAATTATTCCTACAGGCCTCTACATCATAAGAATAAGAGAAATCCAACATCAAATTAGGTGAAACTTGGTATGGAAATAACTTTTAGTATTTCATTATTTTACCTTTTAATTGTCACTTATGAATAATCATAAGTGACTACTACCGATGTCATCAAGTAGACAACCCAAATACTATTTTTCATCTTTCTTTCATCTCAAATCTAATAATAACCCAAGCTAAATATAAATGTTATTATTCCCTATCCAATGGCTTTTAGCAGTTGTCCATAACAATTTATTTTTAAATGATGCCAATCAATTCATATAATTAGTCTACTAGTGTTAACGGACCCAAATTTCACTTATTTGAGACAAATATAATTTGAATCAAGTATACCTTTATAAGATGTGATATGAAGCGATTTGCCCCTATTGCTTTCTATTACAACCAAGAAGTATCCTCTTAATTCTCATATTATGCACCTTCATCTCCAAGCACCAAATGCAAGTCATACGTCTTATCTTTGTAAGATTTAATATTTGAAATCTTTTATTTGAATCTTATAAAATAACCTATTTAACTCAAAAATATGATAGATAGGACTATCCATAAATTATGTCATATGTTTTTTTTATAAATCCACTAGTTTTCAATTTTATTGCTATTAAAATATTATACCATAATAATGGTTGTCTTATAATGTCTTGATATAAAATGCATGTTCAATTTATGTAAGGCTTACATATATTCTCCACTAATTTTTTTTACACTCTACAGTAATTCTTGACTTTTCATTTTTAATATACACGGAGTTAAATCCTATTTGGATAGTCATGTTCTTTAAAGTCTATCTAAAAATTGTCATAGAATAGAAATTTATTCTCTCCTTTAGAATAACTTTTCCATCATCTAAAGTTGAAGCACTGAAGTAAGGATATATGAAGTTGAAGCACTAAAGTAAAGATATTCTATCTTCTTCTTCTCATCATCTAAACTTCCTTTAATGCTAAAAATGTCTTAATCATTAACTTTAATCTCATTGTCCCTTAAATCAATATTATGAATACCTACACACCACTCACACATATTAGGCAACTCTTCTTCTATACCACATTCAACTATATCATCTGCACTTTCTTCAGTTGAATACCTTTACTCACTAAAATGTAATAATTTGCTGTCATTATATGATAGGTCTTATGAATCATTAGATGCTTCAGGGTCTATTTCAGTGGTTGCTTTAATGGGTGCCTTAGTTAATGCATTAATAGTTGCTTCAATGGCTAAATGACAACCACAGTAGCTTTTTCAATGTCTACTTTCGTGTATATTAGACCATCATAATCCTTAATTACCTTTGTAGGAATATCTATTACAACGTCATTAAGTATACATAATTTGAAATATTTCTCCCCATCCAAATACACCTTAATAGTCTTCAGTTTTATTCCTTTAATTGTTTGTATCATATCCTCAAATTGTCATCATTCTTTAGTGGTTTCAAATTATCTTCAAATAATTCATATGGGAATTTATACATAAAATATTATGCTTGTCTATGACTTAACCTATTAAAATTAAGCATGAAATCAACCCATGTTATGTCATCCATCTTAATACCAAAAATTTCTATCTCTCCAGCTTCATATATCATATATGGTTTGAACTTGAAACATTCACTATAAAAACACTAAAATCTAATTGTATTATTAGAAATTGCAACCATTTCTTAACCAATACAAACAGCAACGTTATAACAAAATTCATCAAAAGTTATTTCATGCCAAGTAGTTAACAGTGCCAAGAAAAAAAATTAAAGGTCCTCTAATATATTTCAAAATGGAGTAGCCTTTTTGTTAATTATGTTAGTACTTCTCCCTACAATAATGGCTAGTGATAAACAATGTTAAATAATGAATACACATGTTAAAAGTTGCATAATGAACTAACATATTATTAAAATACTAGCAATGAATACCTCAATTATGATTGAAGTTAAAGTCATTTAGAATACCTACTCTATATTCTAAAAAGGCTGATGGATTATGAAAATGAGTAGATACTAATCCTCATTAAATAAAAACTAAATGAATATAGAAATTAATTATTATTTACTAAATTAAATTGGTAAATACAACATCATTGTTTCATTTTAACCGTTACTTTATACTTTGATCCTTTAGATTTTCCTTTTATAAAGGTCCAAAAATTGTTGTTGAAATGACAGGCTTTCAACTTGATAAGTTCCTAATTTATAAACAATCCACACCTTAAAATTTAACTGATAATATCACAAGATGCCTAAATGATTGCAATAAGTTATACATATTAGAGAACAATATAAAATATTAATCATATCAACATGAATTAATTCACCTAAAGTGTTAGACATTGGTGTTTATAGTTATTAGAGTTAACCCCACACAACTAGCTTTGATAAACAACTACATAAACACACTTAAAGATAAATTAAAGCTCAAATTTATGCTCCAAATCTACTCTCTCTGTGCTTAGATCTTCACACACAATTCACTAAAAAAGTGTTCAATTAATAGGTCTATGAGAGGAAAGTCATAAAGGTAATTCAAGGAGTGATAGTCAACATCTACTACGGGACACTCCTGGTGGAACTTAAACTGTTGGTTCAGTGTACATTGCTATATATGATGCAGAAGATATGAGAGAAACATTGCCATTACTTTCGTTTCGAGATTGCCTACTAAAAGGGAAAGATAAGGCAATGAACAACAATTTTCATGGAATCTCGTGTAGATTTTTCTTGGATGATAAGTGGACTAATTTCCATTGAATATGAAAATAGGAATCCTTTACTTCCCCAGCTTGTGATTAATGATGATTTCTAGCAATATCTGTGTCGTGATTGGAAGCATGCTATTATTGTTAAGGTATATGGGAGGCGTGTAGGATTCCAATTCCTTTTTAATCATCTCTCGGCATTACAAAAATTAGAGGGCAAAATGGAGATGCTTGACTTGAATTATGGATATTTTATTGTGAAGTTCGATTATAAGGAGGATCTCATCATGGTTATGTCTAGCGGTGCCTATATGATTGCAGGCCATATGATTACAGTACCTAGTTTCTCTCCTTCTACTGTGCAAATCAAAAAGGTAATTACTTGGGTTCGTATTGTTGAGCTTCCTATCGAATACTATAAAGATGAGGTTATGTTTACTGTTGCAAGCTATATTAGGAGCTAGTTAAGATTGATAACAGATCACGTTGGCGACAGGAGAAAATTTGCGCATATTTGTATTAAAGTTGATCTAAAGAAGCCCCTTGTTTTGAGAATGAAAATCGAAGGAGTCTAGTATAAGGTTGAATATAAGGGTATTCCGGTGATTTATAATGGAAGTGAGAAGGTAGGACACTTGATTTCATATTGCACTAAAATTCCTCGCCCTTTTTTGGATCAGAATGGTGGTGATGGTGTGAGGGTAGACAATGAGAAAGCTAATGGAGGATCCCAAGACTAGTAGGCGGCAACATTGTGGATGAATGAGGGCGAATTCCAATTTGGTCCTTAGATGGTAGTTTAGAAACAACCACATAGAAATTTTAAAGGAATTGTGAGACTCTCTTCTATCTACAATGATTGAAAGGATAAGGATAAAAGCGTTCTCAATAGATTTGACAGTTTAGAAGTTAAAAACGTTGCACTAGAGTCAAATTTTGAGGAAGCTAATGTGATGAAGGCAAGTATCTAGAAAGTATTTAATCCCTAAGACAATTCCACTCAAAAGAAGAATTGTGAAAAGGTAGGCATGTCCAAATCCAACGGTCAAAAAATGGGATCCACCTCAACTTCTAAGTTGACAAAATCAATATGAATTGCAATTGATGTGCCTATGTACATGGTCTTGCCACCCCTTCTACGTAAAATTGATGATATGTCAAGTAATATTACTACTGCGCCACCTTCTATAATGGTAAAACTTAATATTGAAGAAGTATCCCTTCTTTAAGAACCTGTTATGTAGAATGATTCTTTCAATATTGACCCAGGTGCTAGTGATTTGGAGAAGATTGGATCCAGTGACTAATTTGAGCCAAATAAAGTGGGAGATAAGCTATTCTTTGAGATTGATGGTAGAGCGACAAAA
Organism: Erythroxylum reticulatum; assembly: GCA_025504915.1. Taxonomy (NCBI): domain Eukaryota; kingdom Viridiplantae; phylum Streptophyta; class Magnoliopsida; order Malpighiales; family Erythroxylaceae; genus Erythroxylum; species Erythroxylum reticulatum. The sequence continues at coordinate 8,825,866 of JANSVA010000216.1, read as the reverse complement.
ATGGGCATCACGCAAGGAGAACGTGCAAGGAGTCGGAGCCCACGTAGGTGTTAACCCTCCCTCTTCTTTTAAGTCTTTGTTATTCTTTATGGATTTACATATTATGTCATAGAATATTAGTGGAAAAAAGGGAGGGTTCTCTCGAATGTTTAAGGATCTCTACAAAAGTAAAAGAGTTTATATAGCTATTTTTTTAGAGCCTCGTATTTCTGGCTCAGTAGCTAATGGACTTATCAGGAGCTTAGGGGTTCTCTCATTTTCTCAAGGCTAACTCAAATGGATTTGCCTGGGGCATTTGGTTTTTATGGAATATAGATAATTTGAAGATTCATCCCATTCATTTTTCCACTTAATATATTCATGTGATATTAGATTTGCCTAGGTTTTAGTTTTGGTTACTTACTGCGTGCTATGTTAGCCTCGTAAACATGTTAAAGGAGCAATTTTGGCAATCTATGGTTGATATAGCTTCTTGGCCCTCAATCCCATGGTTACCTATAAGGCACTTTAATGATATTTTGACAGATTATGAGAAGAAGGATGGTAGTTTGCCTTCTGTTAGTCAATGTAGGGCTTTCGTGATCGATGGTGTAGTTGTGAGCTGAATGATATTGGTTTTCAAGGGCCTATTTTAACTTGGGTTAGAAAATCTTCAGGTATTGGTTTAACTCAAAAACAGTTAGATCGTGCTCTTGCTAATTATTCTTGGAAGGATTTATTCCTAAATGCTTCTTTATTTAATATTCCTCAAGTTCTTTCGGACTATGGTCCAATTTTACTATGTACTAAGGGGATTTCTTTGATTCCTAGATTGAGACCATTCTTGTTTGAGGTTGCATGGGCTATACATTAGGAGTATCATGCAATGGTAGCGGCTACCTAGGGTTATAGATATCAATTTCCTTGTGCATCTCTTTAGCAGGTTTAATAAGCTTCTATAGAGTGGGCTAAAACTATTTTTGGGGCCATAAACTGAAAAAAGAGGTAGGTGATGGGTAGGATTAGCGTAATGCAACTGTCACTAGCTAATAGGCCTACAGAAAATCTCTACAGGCTGGAAAGTGATCTGGTTATGGAGTATTCCTATATTTTGCATCAAGAAGATATGTTTTGGTTCTAAAGGGCTAGAGTTAATTAGGTTATGGATAAGGATCTTTGCACCAAATATTTTCATTCTATAGCTAAAACTGAACATAAATGAAATAAAGTTAAGTGTTTAAAAGATTCTTCGAGGAACTAGGTTTCTGATGAGAGCTTCCTTCAAAATATAGCATATAGTTATTTTTTAAAATGTAACATATATTTATTTTTCAAGTATCTTTGCCCCTCCTAACTATCTTATGGAGACTAGAGATATTGTGCTTGATAACCTAAATCTCACGAATTCAGCTAAGTTGACTCTCTCACGCGAGATCACAGCTCAGGAGGTGTGGACGGTTGTATCTCATATGGAACCCTTTAAGGCCCCTAGTCTCAATGGGTTTCAAGCTTTCTTCTACAAAAGAATTGGGAAATTGTTGGCACTAATGTAGTCAATTTAGTCCGTCAGAGCCTCAGAACTACTACACTCCCAGAAGGTGTTACTAAAACAAATGTTATTTTGATTATGAAGGTTGACACTCCTGAGGTAATTTCTCAAGTTAGACTTATATCTCTTTGTAATATTCTCTTTAAGATTATTACAAAGGTTTTGGTTAATCGTTTATGCCCATTTTTAAATGAGATTGTAAGTCCTTTACATAGCAGTTTCATTCCTAGACAACACACATCAGATAATATTATTTTTTTTCCAAGAGGTCATGCATTTATTGCGCAAGTCCAAGAGCAAAATGGGACACATGGATATTAAAATTGATCTTGAGAAAGGTTGTGATATAATCCAATTAGATTTTAAGGAAAAGGTGTTTACGACTTTTAATTTTTCAACTTCTTGGATACAACTAATTTGTAACTTTCTTAGCTCTTCTTCTTTGTCTATCATTTAGAATAGTTCGTTATTACCCAATTTTATCCCTACTCGAGGGTTAAGACAAGGGAACCCTTTATCTCTATAATTGTTTATTCTTTGTATGGAGTACTTATCCTCTTTGATAAGTAATATTGTTCGCAGTAAACTATAGACTCCTATTCATGGTTCTAAATTAGGTTATGGTATATCACACTTATTTTTTGTTGATGATATGATGTTATTTGCTAAGGCTTCTTATTGTCAAGCTAAGGAGATCATGTCAATCTTATTTAAGTTTTATGCTTCTTTGGGACAAAAAGTTGATATGGAGAAGTCTAGAGTATCCTTTTCTAAATTTGCAAGTAGGGACATGAGGAGGAAAATTACATAATGTTTGGGAGTGAAAGTCTGTTCAGATCTGGGCAGATATTTAAGGGTGCTAAATTGTTCATTTCAAAATTAAAAGATCAACCTACTTCGGCATTGTTGATAAAGTCAAAACCAGACTGGCGACCTAAAAAAGTAGGTATCTACTCTGATTAAGTCTACTCTATCAGTAATTCCAAATTATATGATGCAAACTACTTAATTGTCATCATCTATTTATGATGAATTGGACATAATTAATAGGAATTTTTATTGGGGTTTTGTTGATGGGGCTCAAAAACATCATATGATTAACTGGCAAAAATTATTACTTAATAAGTTCATCTTAGCATGCCAATGTTACTACGTTAGGTAAGCTTCGCTGGTTTATTTTACGTGGATATAGAGCTCTTTAGGTTTATGTCCTATAGGACAAATATCTCAATAAAAGGAGATTTAATTCACATATTACGGACTCTCCCCTTTGGAAAAGTATAGTAAAAAGCATTGAGCATCTTTCAGAATTCATGATATGGAAAGTGGGTGATGGGTTAGAGATATCTTTTTAGATGAACCTTAGGTTGGTGATTCTCCTTTGGGCACATCATTAACTACTGCTGAATTGGGGGACTTGACCATGTTGAAAGTGGCAAATGTGATTTCGAAGGCTAAGACATGGGATATCTCTATTGTGGAGCATTTGCTTCCTTCAGAGACTATTGCACAGATCTAAAGTATCTCTATTCCAAGATTTTCAGAGTTGAAGAACTCTTTGATCTGAAGCAAAAGTGCTACTGGGAGTTATTCTTCTAGATCAACATTTAAAGTTTTGCAAGGCTTGCCTTCATCATCTTTGAATGGTGATTGGAGGAGATTATGGAAGATTTCATATTTACCTAAGCTTCATCACTTCTTGTGACTGATCTTACATAGGAAACTTATGACTAATGTGTTAAGACATCATAGGTTTGAGACACAAAATGACACTTGTCCTTGATGTGAGGGAGGAGTCAAAACTATCATGCTTGTACTACATGATTGTCCTCATGCAAGAGAGATTTAACAAATGTTTCATGGGTTTGGTGATCTAAACTTCAACATAATAGACTTGTAGGAATGAGTTAGGGGGAATCTAGAGTGCAATGGTCAACTTGGGCCTAGTGTGCTACCTTAGATGATTATTTTTGTGAGCTATTTATAGATTATTTGGAAGTCAAGAATTTCCCTTATATTTCAAAATGAGATAATTTCCCTATTGTTAGCTTTTTCTTTTAAAGTGGGATGGTGTTTAATCATTAATGTGGAATTTCAAGCAATTCCAATAGGGTTAGAGTCCGACTCTCAGCTTGCCATCTATTAACTCATCTAGCTCGGGTCCCCACCTGCTTGGAGCTCTTGTAGAAGATTATAGGGCTATGATCACGTGCAATTGGGAGTGTCATATTAGACATATCTATCATGAGAGATGATTTCTTGGCCAAACAGGAATCTTGGATATTCAATATGAGATCCTCGTCTTGTAGAGCTATCTGCCTTTCTTGAGAAGGATTTGATCGGTGTTGGTTTTAGTCTTTAGTTGTTTGTTTGATTTGCGATGTATCAAGGAAACAAATTGGCATCTAGAAATGCGTTTCCTTTGAAGGGATAAAACGGTAATTTCTAACTTCAAATTTCATTAGCAAGAACAACAACTGGTGAACAATGAAATAAGCTAATTGAAACTTTATAAAAGATTTCCCAATTAAAACTCCAATCGAAATCTCCTAATTGAACTCTTAACAACCCAGTAAATGAAAATCCTTAAATTGTAAAACCCTGACAACCCCTAAATTGCAAATCATTATTTTATAAAGCTATCAGATGGATAAACATGAGCATAAAAAGAGAGTACCTTCTCGCAAAGCCATCAGACGCCCACGTTTTCCCTTCTCTTCATGCGAAGGGACAAAAAGATAAATGTATGATTAATTTGGAAGTTTGTATGTTGATTAAAATTTCAATTAAAAAGATAATCTTCAACTGAATAAAGATTTTCTAAATTATCTTATCTTCTTTTTGAAGTTTAAACACTTAAAAGAAATGTCAAACGTAACTGAAGTCTAAATTTTCGTTGATAAGCACATTAGTCAGCGAGATACGATTCTTTTTCATCTATCTGTCTTTCCATTCCAATTTCCATACCCCACCTCGCCCACTCTCTCTCTCAATCCATATATATCTCTTTTTGTCTTCTCTCTAGAAACCGTATTATATATTTATACACCAAAAGTGAAGAAAAATTACAAAAAGGCTACAGAGAACAGAAACCGAAGGAAGATGGAGTCTTACGAGGCCAATATGAACGCCAACAACGGCGAAGATCACTCACTCTCCGCCTCCAATACCTACCCTACCGCCGTCGATCACGGCTGGCAGAAGGTCACCTACACTAAGAAGCAGCGCAAACAAAGACCGGAAGACTCATCCGCGTTCGTCAATCCGGCGAGAGTTGACGGCACCGTCGGCAAAGCGAACGTCTTCCACTCCTTGGAGCAAAAGGCGGAGGATCGACACCGCCGGATCCTCGAAGCTCAGCGCGCCGCTGAAACCTCCTTCTCCGCCGCCGCTAATGGCGTGAAAGTGACAGCAAAGCACGGATCTGACGACGACGAGGAGACCGACGATGGCGAGGGCGATAAAGGAATTGAGAAGGTTGGTGAGAAGAAGCCCAAGCAGAAGAAGCCGAAGAAGCCGAAGGTCACGGTGGCCGAAGCCGCTGCTAAGATCGACGCCTCAGATCTCGCCGCGTTCCTTGCGGAAATTTCGGTCTGTATTTGGCAGTTATTGTTTGGATTTTTTTATTTTGAAGTGATTGAGGTTGAGATTCGATGTTGTTGAAATTCTTTAGGCCTCATATGAGGGACAACAAGAGATACAACTTATGAGATTTGCTGATTATTTCGGAAGGGCGTTTTCGGCAGTGAGTTCTGCGCAGTTTCCGTGGATGAAAATTTTCAGGGAGAGTACGATTGCAAAAATAGCCGATGTGAGTTATGATTTAGATCTTTTGAGGCTTGGATTATGTCAGATTTTAATCAGTTGTTGTCCACTGTAATTGTGTTGAATTGCATTGTTAATGTTGGATTTGGTACGTGTATTGACTTTTAGTATTGATGTTTTACAATTTTGCAATCTGAGCATTTAATTGGTGAAATTGCCTCATCGGTAGATGCTTTGAGGGATGGGAAATGCGATTGCATTTGCCTGATTCTCTCATTTGAAGGCTTTGAATGAATAGCATCGCTTCTCACATACTAATTGGGTTTGTCCATGATTGCTAAGTATATGACTGCTACTATATTGACCTTTTCCTGCATGTGATTTGTCATTACTCAAGGCACACCTTTGATAGGGTTTGTGTTTTACTCAAGGCTCACGTGATCTATGGTCTTAAAACATGATTTGGCCGTTTGTCTTTGTGTTTTTTTATTAACTGCTACATTGCGCTTTTCTTGCAATTGGATGGCAACTCATACGATTTTACTAGTCATTGACCTCATAACGTCTCAAAACCAATATGCTAGTTCATTCTCCTGCAGATTCCCCTGTCTCATATTTCTGACACAGTTTATAAAACATCTGCTGATTGGGTCAATAACCACTCAATTGAGTCTCTGAGTTCGTTTGTCATATGGGCTTTAGACAGCATAATAGCAGATTTGGCTGCTCAACAAGCTGGTTCTAAGGGCTCCAAAAAGAGTGTGCAACAATCTTCATCAAAGTCACAGGTAAACTTTGTGCAACGAATCCTTGTTGCCCCTTGATTTCTTATGCTTCTTGTTTTGTCTTGGTGGTGCTATAGGTTCAGTGATTTGCTGATTGCATTGGTTCTTAATTTGTGTCTTGCAAATATAACGATTCACATATTCTCTCACTTACTCTCGTACTTTCTACTTCATAGTATTACTTATAATGATTGATGAACAATCTTGTCATTTTCTTGGGCTTTCAAGAATTATGGTTTGAAAAGAGAAAAAAATAACATTGCTAGTTTAAGGATTGGTTTTATAAGCTTTTACTTGCAAAGCAGTCTCAGTGCTTCTCTGTGTCTCTGTCATCTCTCTTTTGTACTGCAAAAGTTTCAATATACATGTCCTTATTCCATTACTTTGCTCATGAACTGTTCTTTTGAATCACCTGTCTTCCTCTTTACATGTTTATCATAGTTAAGATCCTAACATTTAACCATTATGAAGTTGACATCACTTTGAAATGACAGGTTGCAATCTTTGCTGTACTTGCAATAGTACTGCGTAGAAAACCTGATGCTTTAGTTAACATCTTAACAACATTGAGGGACAATTCTATGTATCAAGGACAAGATAAACTTCCAGTTATTGTATGGGTGGTATCACAGGTATGTGCGTAACATAGAAGATTTGGGATTTTGGAAGATGAGTGCCTGTGATCACCTTTTTACAAACATTGACTGTGATCACCTTTTATTTAGGCCTCGCAAGGAGATCTGGCTGTGGGACTGTATTCATGGTCTCGTAACCTCTTGCCTATAGTCAGTGGAAAAGGTTCAAATCCGCAGTCCAGAGATTTAATTTTACAGTTAGTTGAGAAGTATGCAACTTCCACAGTGTTCTCCTTTTCCTTTTCCTTTTCCCAATATTAGCAAAAGTTTGAAAATTGAAAAAAAAAATTATTTTTGATTTAGGATTTTGTCTTCCCCTAAGGCCCGAACTATTTTGGTAAATGGTGCTGTTCGAAAGGGGGAACGCTTGATGCCTCCTTCTGCTTTGGAGATCCTGATGCGAGTTACTTTTCCTGCTTCTTCAGCTAGAGTAAAAGTGAGGGTGACACAAGTAGCTGCATTGTATATACTAAGACATATTGTTTTTTCTGCTCATATTCTTCTGGATGTGATATGCATGTGCAGGCTACTGAGAGATTTGAGGCGGTATATCCCACTCTAAGGGAGGTATCTCTTGCTGGCTCTATTGGAAGTAAAGCAATGAAACAAGTAGCACAACAGATTCTGACGTTTACAGTTAAAGCAGCAGGAGAAGGTGGGAAACTCAATCTATTTGGTTTCTGCTGTTATTTTGGTGGATCCGAATGGAAATATATTGATTTTTAAAATGAATTTGTCAGGCATTCCTGAATTATCTAAAGAAGCTGCTGGTGTTTCCATCTGGTGTTTTACCCAAACTGCTGATTGCTACAAGCAGTGGGTGAGTTGTTCTGGACCTTTTATGAGCTGTGCTTTTGCTTTTTCAGTAATTAATTACTCCACCATGTAACATTGACCTTGGTATTGTCATAATTTGGAGAAATCAGGGCAATATTTATCAAGATAATCTAGAAGCTAGTATTGCTATTCTGAAAAAATTATCTGAAGAATGGAAGGAGCTCTCTGTGAAACTGGCTCCTTTTGATCCTCTTAGGGAAACTCTGAAGAATTTCAGGCAGAAGGTAGTTCCTAATTTCTTCAATCATACTGACCTTTACTGTTGGATGTAAACGGGGACTGAATTCTTGTTCCTCATTCTTGGTTTATCCATGTTTGCTTTATAGAATGAGAAAGCACTAACTAGTGGATCAGAAGTTGCTCACCTAGCACTCTACAAGGATGCAGACAAGTACTGTAAAGCAGTTTTGGGAAAAGTGTCCCGTGGACATGGATGCTTGACAGGGATGGCCGTGACAGTTGTGGCATTGGCTGTTGGGGCAGCTTTCCTTTACCCAAACTTTGAGCAGTGGAATTGGGAGGAACTGCATGTACTAATTGGCTCAAAATTATCATCTTGAGCAGGAGGTGCTCCAATTCCTTCGATGCAAAGCATCAATTTGTCCTTCGAGTGCTAGCTTCCATCAATTTTGTACTCGTGGTTTTGACTAAAGCGGTTCTTGATTAAGTGATTTACATAGTTTGAGAACTAGGTCGTCATACTTTATGCAGAAGAAAACCCTGAAAATTCTGTCAAGGGTGAACGAGGTACCTTTTTATGTCCGTTGATGTACCAATTACCTTTTGAGAATATTTATTTATAGAATTCAGTGATACATGTGGTAACATTTTAATTAATAAATGAATCGTCTGATGACTTGCCAAAGGGTATTGTCTCGGTGGGCGTTACAATAACATGTCATGATTTAAACCAAGTGATTGTCGTTTTGATCTTTGTTGTTCTTGATGAGAAATATTTAAGCATCGTTCCTGGATGTGGATGAGTAGTAAGTATTACAGTAATTAACACATGAAATGAATGCCCCTTTGCTATTGAGATTGTTGAAGGAAATCGAGTGTTCAATCACTACACAAAATCTTGGATTTAACAACCTGGATAGTAATGGAAAAAGCTTGGATTTATGCAATGGTTGTATTACTTATGTAGCAATACAAAATTGGTCAGACTCTTTGACCTCAGAAAATTGATTGTTCGCCTAATTCTTGACCACTCATACCTTCCGTAAGCACCCTTTGAAAGAAATCTTCTAGCGTGTCCTTTCCATAACTAGGTGTTTTCTCAGCACTGTACTCCCCCGTGTCAGGGTCCAAAAGCAGCATGCTCTCAGCTGCATAATACCTGCCTATTTTCCCAAACTCAGCTGCATCTTCCATGGAAGGAAAGATCTTTGCAAGGAAATCCAGAACCCCAATTGCGAAATCCATTATCCCAATCGGCACTTTCAAGAACATGGGTTCTTTCCCCATTAACCTGAACAAAATCTCTCCTTGTTCAACTGGAGTCAATGCCTTGTCAGGTCCACCAATCGGCAACACCCGATTCACCTTATCCTTCTCCAACACACAATCTGCCATGAAAGAAGCCAAATCCCGTTCACTGATCGGTTTGCAGGCGCACAACTTTCCATCACCAAACATCACATAAGGCTTGCCATCTTTAACCAACTCAACTTGACCCCCTAAACTCTTGAAGAATGCTGTTGGTCTCACGATGCTATATGTGAATTCACTGTCTTCCTCAGCTTGTTTCATCAATTCAGCTTCAAACTTCAGCTTTGCTCGCTGGAATTCAAGTAGAGGCTTTTGCACACAAATTGCAGATAACAACACAAAATGCTTAGCTCCGCGATTCCTTCCCGCAATTAAACTGTTTTTTGTTGCCTCATAGTCGATCTTCCACGAGTCTTTGACACCTCCAGTACGACTAGCGAGGCATGACGCTACAACATCGATTGGAACACCCAAATCGTCCAATGATCTCTCCAGTGTATCCAATTGGGTCACATCAGAGAAGCACACGTTGGCTCCTTCAAGCTGCCTCAAGGTTTCATCTTTACTATTTTTAGCTCTAATCCCACTCCTCTCTCTCGCAATGGCTATAACGTTAAATCCTCTATTGATCAATTCCTTAACTACAAACTTCCCAATGTATCCAGTTGAACCAACCACCAAAAGGTTGATATCTTTAGGGTTCTTATTTCTAAATGAAGGTATGGGCTTTTCAAAAACTGTAGCTCCTGTTTCGGTAGTTGTTGAAGCTACAACAGGGTTGAGTGTTTGTCCAGAAAAGATGGAGGGTTGGGACAATTTTACTGAAGAAGGGAAACTTAACTGAACTGGATTAATGAACTGAGAAGATAAGCAGGGCTTATAGACTTGGACCTTGGAAGAAAAAGGTAAGTAGACATTGGAAGTGAAACAAAGTGACATCTTTTGTGTGTAGACTTGGATCAACGTGGTGTTGAAGAATCAAAGAACTTAAGTTGGTTGGTAGCAAAGCGAAGAGCTCTTGAAAAAAAATCAATGGAATGTGACAGAAAACAAAGCCATGGAAAACGAGTGGCAGGCAATGGCCGCTTTTGTAGCAGGCTACTATGTAATCATTTCTATAATCCAGACGTAGGCTTGGCCCAATCATGACTTTCGATATCTTTACATCGTCTTTTTTAAGGAAAACTAAAAAAATTATCTAATTTCGTTTAATTTAGAAATTATAATATAACAATTAAATGCTTAAATTTTTAATTTTTTTAATTATATCATAACATTAATATTTTTGTTAAGTTTGTTGGCATTACTTGTAACATATTTTAGAAACCTTAAGTATTTATATACATCAGACCTAATGAAACTAACTAATTAAATTTAACTAAATTACATTGTTTAATTAAACTAACTAATTAAATACAACTAAATTATGTCGTTTTAGAATTAACATCCTTAAATTAAAGAATATAAATATGGGTTCATAATTTTAAAGAAATATCAAATAAATTATCTCCATTAGACTGCGAAACGTGAACAAAGCATCGAACTATGAACTAACCAAAGGAGAGGCTATAGATGAAGGGAAGGAGGAAGAAGTAGGACCACTATGTGACAACGGAGGAGTTGCTGGCAAACAAGGAAGAGGAGGGTTTTGAAGATGTACAAAAGATGCTTGATATGCCTGTTGACCATAGATGAGGGTGTTGATGAACTTAGAGAATCTAAATGTGGAAGGGAAAGTAAGGAAGAAAGATGTCCCAGTTTTCTGAACTTTATCATAACTTTGAGACTGGTTGTGGATTTGGCTGAATTTGATATCCAAAAGATTGATAGGGATTTAAGAAATGAGCGAAAGACAATTATCATGTTGAAAAAGGAGAAGGAAAAATTAGAAATAGGAGTTGCAGGATAAAAAAAGCAATTAAATAATATAGGAAATCGTGAGTATCATGAGCCATACAGGGGAACAAAATTCTTCACAACCAACAACCTTGGTCACGCTAGCAAAGAATTTTATAGAATTACACTTACAAAGTTATATACCACGTAGTTTAATCATATTTAATTTGATGTACATAAGTATCAGGGATTTTTAGAACAGTTGATAAGTTACATCAACAAATTTAATGAAAATACTAAGGTCAAATTATAACTGAAAAAAGTTGAAAATTTGAATATTTAATTGTCACTTTTTAAAGTTCGAACTATAATTAAAAATTTTTTTGTCATACTTAAAAGTTTTATTTAATTAAAGACATTTTTCCATTTTTCCAAACAAACAAACGAATCAGTTGCTGGCTGTGGCATTAGCAAGATTAGAGAAAGGCGGAAGTTGCAACCAATCAGTTGAATTGATTTATTATTCTCTCCTCTATTTAATTCCAGCCAAAGACAAATTTCTTCACTTCTAGCGGTGGGTGCTATATCAAAATTTAAATTTTAGGTTCCGAGATTAAGACTAAGACCTCGCGATTCATATCTTTAATAATTAAAAGTATAGTTGAGTTTAGCTATTCCATACTGAGATTGAGTACTTATCACTTTGGTATGAAACAATTATCCTTTGAAATTTTTCTTTATTAGCTCGGTGGTTTATCCGAACAAGTGCAAGGACTAAACTCAAGGCTTGATGCTGTATGTGTTCAAGTACGACAATTAATAAATCCAAAAAAAGATAGCAAGTCCATTTGCTGCTTGAAGTGTAAAACTTAACATAATAGATTCTGCTATATATTCATACACATTCGCGTCGCAGATGGAGATGGCATCAACAGTATGTTTGTGCGGCATTCATTCATAATCATCAGGTGTGGCAAAAGGATATCTCAGATAGTAGTTTTTAACTTTGGAAGGATCTTTAGGTGTAGACCATGGATACTTCATTGATGGATCCCTGGGAAATTTCCTGAAGTTGAGAAATGGTGCCCATAGTATGATCCTACATCAGGATTATTTCATTATTAGATCCATGACTATGAGCAATTAAGAAAAAACAAAAAAAGAAACTCCTAACTTACCCTGGAAAGAAAATGAAGACAAACATGAACTGCAAGTACATCTCAAGCAGGTTTCTCTTGTACCACCTTATCCGTAGCCAGTTCATGATAATAGGCTGTCATATATGATATATCGAACCAACCAACATAAATTTCATGCCAAAACATTGTAATATAGAATAAAACATAAATTTCATTGCACTTACTGGCGTTAGAATAAAGTAGAAAAAGGCAACAATCGCCAGCTGAATCAGAACCCATATTGGATCTTCTTCATTGTTCACTCCAGTTACTGCTAACGCTGGCTGCTCAACCTATAATAGGAACATAACCTTAATCATCAACAAACAATCCAAAATAAATAAGATGTTTACAACTTACGGTGGCAAGCACTGCAGCAATCTGGATAGCCAGGTTGGTCTTGTTTGTATCATCGTGGTGTTCCTCATGCTTTCTGTTTGTGCTTGCTACTTTCTGCTTGAAGTTGAGATTTTTTGAATGACAGAAAAGAAATGAGAAAGAAACCTTATCTAAGTGAAGCTTGGGTTTGACGAATGAGTTGAAATTAGATGAGGAGTGGAGGGGAGAATTTGTAAAACGATGGGAAAGAGGTGGCAGAGGATTGGGGAAGTTGGAGCAGAGAGAACAGGAATAATAGGTCATGTTAAGAGCTGCGGCGGTGTCAGTGACGTTATCCTATCGGATGAACTCATAATAAGAAGCGAAAATGGCAGGTAAGTAAGATCGTATATAATTCATTCATTGAGGGCCACATAAACAAAACAGTTGTCACTTTCCCCTTGAAATATACACCCTATACAACAGGGAATCCATCTCTGTAAGATGAGTTTGACATGCACTGTTTTTCCTTTTTACTGTGCATCTGAAATTAATCCTCGTTCTTAAATCAGCACTCGCCAGAAGAAAATGAAATAAAAATCACTATCCTTCCTTCATATTCTGTTGCTCAAATTATCAACTTATATATTCAACAAAAACCTAAAAAC
>JANSVA010000216.1:8779535-8809459 GCA_025504915.1 Erythroxylum reticulatum | reverse complement strand
ATATAACATTCCTAAACAGAACCTATATCATGCATGCATTCCTTTACAAGCATGAAACATCATCTCTTTGTCATTTATCATTATTATAAAAGTGAAAATGAAAGCACAACTTACTTGTTTTAGACTTCACACTCTTCAACTAAATTTTAGAACTTAAAAGAATGAGTTGTCGGTGGAGAGAAGCAAGGATAGAAAAAGACAACCAAATGAGAATGCAAATGGTATGGTGGTTCGGTGATGGGGAATAAAGAGAAGAGTAAGTGTTAGTGAAGAACACTAAGAGAGAGAGAGTAAGCTGGAGACTTGTTCTTCTATGCATGTAATCCATGTGTCACTTACTTGTGTTGCCACATGTCATAATGTTATTAGTTTGTTTGTCTCTTATTTTTCCTAGTCTAATAATACCCCAAATTTTAGAAATTTCCTAAAATTCACCAAAAATTTTGAAATAATACTAATTGTCTCCAAATAAATTTTTAACGCAAAAAATCCACAATTCACATTTTTAATCGCAGTTATAAATCAATTATACCCAAAAAATGTCAATGAATGCATTACAATTTTTTAATGCACCAAAAATAAATATTCACATATGTGAATATACTATGATGCATGAGCATGAAATGCACTACTAATTTCTCACTGTACTCTCAATTCACTATTTGGGGGTCTAGCCCCAAACATGGGATGTTACATATAAACTAAAGTTAGTATCCTAAGAATTTTCATAGAAATAATCACTAAGTATTAAGGAATAAATTCATAATTAATTGAGCATATATCAGTTGTGTTTCTTATTAGTGACAAATAATTAGGGATACTATAAACTAGGTTAAATGACCCAAGATTATGTGGTTGTGTCCTTGATTAATATGTTTTCCTAATTTGTAATATGGCTATCTAATTAAATATAGAGATCATGTCCTAGGTTGTTTGATATCTAGGTTTAATTAACAAGCATCACTTATTAAACATAACCTAAGGAAAAATCGGGGTTAATAGAGCTTATTGTTAACTTATGATTAATAGTTGTTAAGAGGGGTAAGAGAACAATAATTTAATGAAGAATGTTTAATTGAGTGTAGGTTGAGATAGAACCGATAATCGTGCCCTAACTATTTCATCACTTTTCATCATCTTTAAATGTTTTCTTTAATTTGCTTAGATTATTTTATTTTCATTTTATTTTTTATTTGAAAACTTAACCAAATCCCCTATAACCTAAAAATCGATTGATTTCATTTTAAAAGCTTTACATACACTCTGTGGATCAACCTAGACTCACCATTGCTATAGTTTTAGGTTTAGTTATTTTGAGTAGTGTTACGACGTGCTTTGTCAATAGCTCATCCAAAACATGTCTCCCATTATCTAGAACTAGATTATGTAAGCTCCCTTTTAGAAAGGTTCTACAATGTTGAAGAACTAGGAACATGTGCAAATGTCAATAAGATATTGAGCTTGCTAGGCTAAGTGAACCTGCTTCAATGCCTCCCAGTCAATGAATCTACTCGTGTTAAACTTTTTTTCCTTCAATCATTGGTATTGTTCCTTTGAAGCCCTGACGTTGAATAATAACATCCGTGGTTGCTTCGGGGGTTGGTTGTAGTGGCTGATCCTTCTCCTCGTTGTCTCTTCCTAGGGTTCTCCTTTTCTCGTTGTGATCTTCTCATTGTGCCTGCAACTTTGAATAAGTGTGAGAAAATTTATAAATAAATTACAAGAATATGCTTTTCCTTACACTTGAAATTGATCATGCTCATTAAATTATTAATTGCGAAAACAAACTAACAACAAACAATTGAACACATAAAACTAATTAATAAATAACATAAACAAACAATTAAATAAAACAAACAATTAAATAAATTTAATTAGAAAATTGAATAATAATTAATTAATCCTAGAATTAAAATTAGAAATATTGTTATTAATAAATGAAGCTAACTTAATTGTTAAATTACAAATTCTAGCTAGAATCCTAAATTAACAATTACACAAAAATGACGAAATTAAATATTCAAACCTAATGCCAATTAATGTCAAAAACAACTAATTTAACACAATAATATAACAATTAAACACTTAGTGAGCAAAAATCGCAAGTTTAGGTAATTAAAGTTGAATTTTCACCCAAATTACATGCAATTAACCAAATTAAGTCATAAAATCAACTGGATAATGAAATTATGAAATATCAAATAAAAATAGGCAATAAATCTCACATAAATAAACTCTCAATTTCTCAATTCAAGCATTTTAAGCATAGTTAAGATAAATAATGCAAAACACCCAATTAAACATGCATAAGCAGTTGAAATTGATAAGATTACATACTTAAATTTTAATATATTGCAAAAAAATAAAAATTAGAATTGGAGGATGTAAGGGCGACGACGACAGTGAGAAAGGAATAAGAGAAAGTGAAAAATCTGAAGAGGTTATTTTTAAGGTGTATCATGAACTTATACGGTTTGATATACAGTCATAAATCAAACCCTATATGTCCCTAAATCGCAAATTTTCGCAAGTTTAAATGGTTTGGTACATGGGCATTTATCAAAACATGTAAAATTACACCAGCCTGTCCAGAGGGCGCTTAACTCTCTATAAACATGTGCAATTCTAAAATTTCATATTCAAACATAAAACTTTTTCTCTATATCACTATAGCACGTAAACACACTAACCCCAACATGTTAATAATGCACGATCTCACTAGATGTTCAATTTTTCTATCCTAAAACACACCACTCAAAAAACAAAATTAATTAAAACCTATATTAAAATTAACAGAAATAATATGAAATTTGAAATAAAACTAAAACTAACTCATGGGTTGCTTCCCATGTAGTGCCTTTAATGTCAGTAGCTCGAGGTAACTACTAGGCTCATGGTGGCTCATATAAATTAAGTTGTTATAGTATTACTGAAGGTTACATGACCTGCAAGTGGCCTACCTTTTGATGCTTACCGCCACGTTTCTCCTTTGGCTTGTTCCCTTGGATTTGTGATGCTTTAGGTGGACCTTTAAATGTAGAGACCTACAAAATATCTTAACAAGAATCATTAGCTTCGATAACATCCATAAACTCAAGAGAATGGCCACTAACATTAGAGATTCTAAATATAACCTCTTCATCCTTTACCCTGATATTGTTAACTATAGTTTCTATACTAGGAACAATATAGTTTTATGAAACCCTAGATAAAGGACAACATGAATCTTCTAAGTTAGAGTTAAATCTATTAAGGAAATGCACATATTGAATTAATGCAATTTTTTGGAAATTTTAATTAGAAAGAGATCTCAATCAATTAACTTAAAGATAAGGGTTATATTGCTTAAGAAAGAATATGAATGTAATTTTTAAATTCTTCCTATTAGAAGAAACTATAGTTAAACATATTAGGGTAAATTCAAGTATAGAAAGGTTTTAAGAAAATTCTTCATATAGATTTTGCTTATTAATTAATTGTTTTATTGATTAATGTTGCTTTAATTGGTTATTTTAGATCCAATATTTTATTTAAGTTAAATAAATCATTCATTTTATTTACTTATTTTTGTTTATTGCTTTAGTTTGTTATTCATTAATCTTTTCCTTTAATTAAATCATTCATTTTATTACATTATATAATAGAATGACAATAGTACTAATAGTTATAGTATTTGTGAGATTAACACTCGCATTCACTAAGTTATGGTAGATGCACTTGCCTAGGTTATTTTCTTTTAGTATTATTTCATTTGGATTGCTTAATATCACATCGATATACAATTCCAAATTGGAAGTCTAATTTATATGTGCTTATTAAATAATAATGAGGTTTGATGGGTCTCAGTTTCCACAAATTCGTTTGTAAAACCATAATTCTTCCTAACTTGGGTAATGAATATGGCATAACTCTCACCTTCATCCGTATTGTCATGCCATTCAATTTATCCCAAGTTATATTTTTTCCCAACATCAAATGTGAATAACACCTTAAGGGTGGGTTCCTTATATTTATCTTCATCTATATTGGAAAATAAAGCCCACAACATATTCTTAACTAATGATTGAATATAAGCCCCAACACCTATCTTTGTTGATATATGCAGTCCACACTTATATTAGGTTCAAAGGATTTATTTCAAAAAATTCCATTAGTGAAGTATAGTAAATGAGGCTTATTTTGAAAGGGTTGTTAAATGCTAGCATTATAAAAGCACCTTCTTCTTTTAAAAGATCATTCCTTTTTCTTGATGCTAGTCTCTTACTCAAGTTCCTTTAATTTCAACAACCCCAATGTTGATAGTTTTATATGAAAAATTTTTGAACTGCAAGTATACATATTGTAACTTGTAGTATAAAAGGTTTTGTTCCCACGAGAATTGATTAGTCATCTAATAACTTGAATGCACTTTGTCTAAGTTAATAAAAGATTGAATGCATTGAATTAAAATAAACTAAGTAAAATTGAAATTGTTGGACCCGAACTTTTCTTAGAAGTTAGAACTATTATATGTGAAATGTTGGAAGTTAAAACTGGAAAATGTAGTTGAAATATGTTCACTGAGTATGCTTCGATGTTTTAGCCATAACTTTTTCTGTAGTTATCCAAATTAGATGATTTTTAATTTGGAATAAACTAGAGATGTAGAGATACAAATTATCTGATGAAATCGAGCTTTAATTCAGTTTTTAAGGATTTCAATTTTTATATGGAAGTCGAGTATAGAATATTGTTTCAGCATAAGAATAGTCCAAAAATGTTTGGGGTATAACTTTCCGATTTTTAAACCAAATTGGATAATTTTGGTGTCATTAGAAATTAAGAAAATGAGGAACATTTTTCTAGAAGGAATTATTATCAAATTCATTTAATTTTTCATGATCATTAGTTAAGGAGTTAGAAGTATAAGATGTCAGTTTTAATAGACATAAGGGGTAAAATGTGAAAGACAAGGTAAATGAAGGGTAAGATGGGAAAAAAGACCAAATAAATGGTCTGTAAGTAAGAAAGAAAGAGAGAAATCATGAGAAGCCAAAGAGAGAAGGGAAAAAATGAGAGAAAGAAAAGAAGAGGAGAAAAATCAGAGAAGCTAGGGAAGAAGTAAGAAAATCGTGGGAAGAAAAAGAAGGAAATCATCTTGTAAAGGTAAGTTCATCTTTTTCTTCTTGCTTTGTTAGAGAAGGAGTTAGAGACAGAAAGGGATTTTGTATAGAGAATGGAGGGTTTGTGTTGGAAGAAGATGATTAAGAGAACCCAATTGATTTTAGGGTTTATAAACTAGGTTTTTGGTTTTTCTAGCTTAGATAAACTATGGGTAGGTTAGGTTTGAGCTTGATTTGTGTTGATTGCATTTTTTATGATTATGGAAGTTTTAGGGGGAAATTCCATTTAAATGTGGATTGAAAGAGAATTTTGGTTATGATAGAAAATCAAGAAAACCCTATTCAAAAGCAAGAGGAAGGGTACAATTGAATTTGGATTTTCAAGAGAAATAAGGAGGGTAATTTATTTATAGGTATTGTGTAATGAGCAAAATGCCTTGTGTGTGTATTATGTGTTAAAATGACTTGCTTTGAAATGTTGTGATGTGGAAATTGCATTATGATGTATGACATTTGATAAAATTGAATTGTGAGTATGATTATATTATGCCTTGGAATTGTATCATGGCATTTTGATTAAATGGAAAGAAGAAAAAGCATAAGAATATGAACTTGTGATTGACTGAATTGAGCATGAGATTGATTGTGTTTGGGCAAGAGAGGAACCGTGAGCACATTGACATAAAGCCTTCTTCTAGCTGCCCACTTGTGGCACTCGAGATTCGAAAAGTGGACTCGTTTTATTCACGCTGTAAGCTTCGATTTCTCTGTTTTGTTTCACAAAACCCTCGAGCCATTTGTTTGTTCATTTACATTTTGATATGTTAAGTTATGATGCAATTTGTTTGTTAAGCTTTGATGATAAATTTCATCCAATATGTTTTATGTGATGATGCATTGAACTATGAGTTGTGTATTGGAATGATCAATGTTGAACTTACATTGCTAGATTAAGATAAGATGAGTATACTTATATGAATATATACATATGTGTTTGATTGTGTGACTCATTACCAATGGCTATAAATATATTAGTTACTGAGCTGTGTAGCTCAACCCATTATTTTTCCCTCCTCTAGTGCATAATAAGAAGATTAGCGATCCTTTTAAGGCAATTAAATAAACTCCGAGATAGTTAGCTTTTGCACTAAGCTAGTTTGAACACTTTTGGATAGCTTATTAAGCATGCCAAACATTGAGCATCCATTTGTATTTATTTTAAGTTAGTGATGTGTATGTTAATATGTAAGTAAAGCTTGTTAAAACATTTACTTTTCTTAGTAATGAGAATGAGAATTTGAGGATTTCTTTTTCTGTATGATAATGTTATTTTACAGGTTGAGTATGATGGTTGTGGAAGTGGGATGTGCATGTGCATATTCTTCTTTGTTGAGATTGCAAATTGTTGTTTGTTTTAGAATAGCATGTTAGAGATTTGGAAAGGTTGTATGGAATGAATAATTTAAGGTGAGATTCAAGAGTTTAACAAAAAGTACTTAGTAGTTGAATTGATATGAAGAGATATTGCATTTTGCGAGCTTTCATAGGTGTAGAAATTGTGTTTTGAACTCAAAGGAAAAACTGTATCAATCTAGGTAGAATTAGCCAAAGTTGTCTTCATGAAAGTTGTAGCTTATCTTTCTAGATTTACAACAATATGAAGTATTAAATTTTTGGATATTGGAGTTAAGAGATACGATCATTATAAGTGGTGATGTTGTATAGGATGTATATACAGAACAACTATAGTAATGATGAGAATTTGTTGTACATGATGAGTCATTTGAGATGAGATTGGGTAGTTTAATGCAAGAAATTTGGTAATTAAATGTTTAAGGAGTGATATTTCATTAGAAGAAGTGAATTTGGGAAGATTACGAGTGAACATGATGATTGAATGGATGTAGGAACCATTGGAAAGGCTTTGGAGGGGTTTGAGTGTCACATATATCCGTTAAACGGACATTAGGTTCGTTAAACGGACCTTTCAGGTCTAAAAATTCCCCCAGCCCAATGCATGTCCGTTAAATGGACATTAGATCCACTAAACGGACGTTCTCAAGTCTGGAAAGCACCCCCAAGCCCGTCTATGTCCATTAGGCAGACATGTATGTCAGTTTAACAGACATACACGGGTCAACTATAGTAAATTGCAATTTTGACCTTTTAGAAGCAAAATTTGGCTTCGAGTTCTTTATAAAAGTTGTAGATATAGACGTCTTCTTAGAAACTGTACTAAAACAACCTTAATCCGATATCTTTAGTGAAAGTTATGTCAATTTTCCTAAGATAAGTACAATATGAATGAGGACATAAGCATGTTCGACTCTTTTGGCCATAATTTCACCATCTGACCTCCAATTGAAGTGATTCTTAAACCAATGGATTCCTAACACATTATCTATCTCTCCATAAAAATTGGTATCTATTGGTGTCAATTTGAAAAACATTGATGGAGAGAAAGTGAGGGAATTGACTGGAAGAGCATGAATTGGTTGTATTATGGACCATACTTTGGTATTTTAATCATATCTTGATCTGTAGAGTTCTGAATGAGATGATTATTATTTCAAAATAAACTAGATACATGGAGCTACAGATATTTCAAAGATTTTAAGTGGTAATTTAGGCGTCTGACTGGTGTGGGCTCGCCCTTGTGGTTTGAGATGTTATGAGATTTCATTGAAATAACCCTACAGAGAAATATGCTCACGTCTTATGATATTCGGAACGATAGTTGGGCTCCAAAAACAGGGCCCAACAGAAATAAACTGATTTATCTTGTTAATTCAATTATACTTGATCCTAGATATCCTAAGGTTTTGATTATCCTCTCTCAAGTTCTAATCAGGTAATCCTAATTGAAATCAATAATAATACAATTGCAACCTCTCGATTCATGAAACTACTCCTAACTACTCAATTAGATTTGAAGCAATCCTAAGAATAATTAATTCATAATTAAGATCTCTTTAATTGTTTATTAATATGATTTTTCAGGTTTATTAATATGATGTTTTAGGTTTATTAAGTTATCAACTCTCGTTGCGCATCTTAACGTAAATAACTTGATTCAATCTCTTAATTTATTATCAAGTATAAGCATAAAAAATATCGCAAAGCATTAATATATATTAAATTCAATAAGAATAAAGCTTAACAAAATATGTTAAGAATAATTCCTAATATGGATTTAAAAACCTATAATCATGTTCAACATCCTAATGATAAAAATAAACATCCAATATAATGAAATATGAGAAGAGAAAAAAAAAACAACTTTATGTCTTGATATGGAAATTCTAGAGTTGTTCTTGATTCTTGATTCTTGATTCATGACTTTAATCTGATTGTTTATGATCTACAACCTACTTTTTGGTGTTTTTCTTATCCTTAAATAGTTCTTGAGTAGGGTTCATTCTAAGGTTTCACCACTTAATTTAGTAACAAAAATATCCACGAAATATCAAGAATACAAAGATTTCGTGTGCTAGAAAACACTGGGCGTGATAGTGCACGATCATGATAAAGGCTCATCCTATGCTGCTCTTGCTCATGCATGATAGTGCAATTTCGCATGGTCGTGCATCTTCCTTTTCTTCAAATTCTTCATCTTTTCTTCAATTTTTCGATTTTCACTCACTAAAAAACACATAAAAAAAACCTTAAAATGTAAAGTTAATATCAAATCCTTGCTCTAAAAGAATTAAACAATTAAAACACATAAAAGCAATAATAAGAACACAATTCTAAGTCCTAAACACATGATGATCATCTAAGAAATCACTTAAAAACTTAAAAACACACTCTAACACCTCAGTTTTATATTATGAACATCCCGACACTTAAATCTTTGCTTATTCCCAAGAAAAACTAAAACCACAAACAAACAAAACATATAAACACACAGTTATGCAATAATGCAATAATGGTATAATGACATCAAATCTTATGGAATTAACTTAACCTCATACATCAACCACTTAAAAAATGCCAACATACTATCTTATTCCATTCATATTTAAGTGTTTTGATTTCAACATCCATATGAATCAAAATGAATTTATACACTTATGGCATTTGTAAGCATGCACTTATTATTATTGATCAATTAAAACGTCAAACTATCACTAAGTAACCCTTGATGAAAATTCTTGCTATTTTTAAAAGACCAATAGGTTTAATTTCATTTTAAACCCCATTATTTCAAATTTTCTTTAACAATCTTATAGTCTTTTGACGCGAAGGAAAATATTTTGTCATAAATGTCCCCTGATTACTCAATTAGGTTACATTTTTATTTAGTTTTTTTATTATGTCATTTTATCCTTTTGATGGGAAGACAAATATTTTTTCATGAATGCCCTAGTTACCTAGATACATCATAACTTTTAACTAGTTATTAGTTCTATTCTTAACTCAATTTTCTTAAAAAGGGCCAATAAAATAGTAATTAAATTTAAAACATTTTAAAAAAAATTTAGCCTACCTCATTTCTTCTTAATCAATCACTCTCATGAAATGATACAAAGGACGCCTACCAATTTAAATGAGTGTAATTATAAATGTATTCAAACAAATATCATAATGTGAAATAATAGCTACCGAATCCTAATTAACATGTATAATCTTCCCAAAGACACTTAAAACAAAAAATATTCACAAGTTAATATGCCTTTATAGTTTAAATGACCATGTTAAAAAATAAGCCAATTTCATTCAATTTATATCATTAACACATTCATACAATGCACACATCATGAAACAAAATGTTCACATAATGACAACTTGATAAAAGACTAACATAATGCAAATGCAAAATTTACTCATAAATGATATGCAAG
Source organism: Erythroxylum reticulatum (assembly GCA_025504915.1). Taxonomy (NCBI): domain Eukaryota; kingdom Viridiplantae; phylum Streptophyta; class Magnoliopsida; order Malpighiales; family Erythroxylaceae; genus Erythroxylum; species Erythroxylum reticulatum. The sequence continues at coordinate 8,799,513 of JANSVA010000216.1, read as the reverse complement.
TACATAAATGTCCCCACACTTGAACAAAACATTGTCCTTAATATGGAAACCAAAATAATACAACATTTCAACTTTCTGCTGCAAACTCAGAATTGATGTTGTTGAAATGTTTCCATATGAGTACATTTGATGGATGACTCATTATTACATCTTCTTGTTCATGTTCATTATGTCATCTCATGTGAGATGCAGTAACATCAGAGGCATATAGCTTTAAAGTCTCAAAGTTAGTGAGAAATAATACATCCACTTTTAATATACTAATTACTATTTCATGGTAGGTTTTTAAGGTTTGAACTTAGATTGGCCATAAAATTTGCACTCTTGTGATTCCACAGTGATTGAGGGAGGAGGTATGCCATATAATACCTCGAAAGGAGAACATTTAGCTGCTGAATGAAAGCTGGTATTATACCAATACTCTGCCCATGGTAAATAATCTAACCAAACCTTGGGTTGTTCCGAGCTAAAATAGCGAAGATATGTCTGGATAGTGCGGTTAACTACCTTAGTTTGGCCATCCGATTCTTGGTGATGAGCAGTACTTAATTTTAATTGATTTCCCTGGAGTGTAAACAATTCTTGCCAAAAATTTCTTAAGAACGTAGGATCCCGGTCACTTACAATGGAAAGTGGAATTCTATGTAATCGGACAACCTCCTTGGTAAAAATTCCAGAAATAGAACAGCCTGAGTACGGATGCTTGACAGGAATAAAATGTCCATATTTGCTCAACCTGTCCACTATGACCAACAAGCTATCATAGCCTTTCGATTTGGGTAGTCCCACAATGAAATCCATGCTTAGCTCTTCCCAAATGACGTTGGGAATAAGTAACGGTTGGAGTAAATCTGCTGGAGACGTAGCTTGATCCTTGTTACGTTGACAAGTGTGACAAGCTGCTACAAAATCAGATATAGCCCTTTTCATACCTTTCCAAAAAATAGATTGAACTATCCTCTTATAAGTCTTGTAAATTCTCGAATATCCTCCTGTAGGGGTAGTATGAAACTCTTGTAAAAGCTTGGGAATCCATTTCGAAGATGCTGATACAACTAGCCTCCCTTTATAATATAATTTCGCATTCTCCAAGGTATAAGAAGGATGAGGATCCAGTTCCCTCTTAATTTCTTCTATTATTCTGCTTAACTGTGGATCTGCCTTTACCTCCTTATTAATTTGCTCCGGATCTTGCCAAAATCGCCTAGAAATAGCATGCAACTCTATGTCCTCACATACCTTGGAGAGTGCATCTGCTACCCTGTTGGAAATTTCCGCCTTGTAGACAATATCAAAATCATATCCCAACAATTTTGCCAACCAATTCTGCTGATTTTGAGTTGTAATTCTCTGTTCCTGCAAATGTATGAGGTTTTTTTGATCCGTATAGACTGTAAATCTTCTCCCTAGTAGATACGGTCTCCAATGTTGAATGGCTAACACTAGTGCCGTAAGTTCCTTCTCATATATGGATTTATTCAGCTATGATTCAGCTAATGCTTTGCTGAAAAAAGCCACTGGTTTCCTTCCCTGTATTAACGCTGCTCCCACGCCTTTACCCAATGCATCACACTCCGCCGAAAAAGAGGTATTGAAGTTTGGTAGCGTCAAAACCGGAGCACTGGTCAGAGCATTCTGAAGTCTCTTAAACGCTATTTCTGCAAGAATATCCCATTTGAAATTCCCTTTCTTCAATAGATTGGTAAGAGGTTGTGCTATCTTCCCATAATCCTTCACAAACCTTCGGTAATATCCAGTTAGACCCAATAACCCTCTCAAAGCTTTGAGAGATGTAGGAATAGGCCATTGTAAAGCTGCTTCAATCTTCTTAGGATCCATAGCAATGCCATCTTTGGAAATGATGTGACCCAAGTACTCAATTCTTAACTTCCCAAAGGTGCATTTTTTTGTAGTAGCATAGAAACGATGTTGCTGCAACGTATGTAATACCTTCCTTAAGTGAGTGATTGGGGTTGTCCCAATCGGCGCTATAGACCAAAATGTCATTAAAAAAACTAATACAAACTTTCTGATGTAAGGCTATAAGATCGAATTCATAGCGTATTGGAACGTGGCTGGTGCATTGGTGAGACCAAACAACATGACGAGTGATTTGTATTGGCCCTAATGTGTCTGAAAAGCCGTCTTGGGAATGTCATCTTGCTAGACCAGCTGTCTTCCCTATCTTGTTTCTCTGAACCAAAAAATACCATAACCGCAACCTCAATTTCAGTAGTCTCCCTTAATGCCTTGGTGGAAATTAAAAATCTCGAAAGATTAAAATCCCCTTTAACAGTGACTGCTGACCCCAAGTGCGAAAAATTCATGGAAAGATCTTTCCAATTATGTTGCACTTCACCTAACGAAACCAACCAAGTCATCTCCAAAATAATATCCACTCCTCCTAACTCAAAGAAAAAAATCTCCTGAATAAACATAACCTTGCATTTCTTGATTTAAACCTTAGCAACAACCTTGAGAGTCTTGTTTCTGACTTTTTCCCATCCTCACTCCGAAGCTCGCAGTGGTCTGCACTTTCCAGCTTTGTTTCAAAGCCACCTCTTTGGATATGAAGTTGTGGCTCGCCCCACTGTCAATCAATTGTGTCCATCCATCAGCAAAAAATTGTGAAAGTTCCATCCAATCACAATGAACTTCTTCAGCAACCTCCCTTGACATTTCGTGTGTGTCCAGACCTTCTTCTACCTCCGAAACCACATCTTCATCTTCTCCTAAAGTGGTCACTCTTAAACTTTTCTCCGAACATTTATGTCCCAGACCAAAAGGTAATCCACAATGAAAGCACCTCCCTTCTTCCTTCCTCTTTAAAAATTCTCGATAAAGGAGCTGCTTGGTCCCGCGGTTGTTGCATGACCCTGTGCTCTCGTAAGTCCCATTTTGAGAATTAGACCCCACAGATGACCCACTATGGTTAGGGTTGTAGGTTTTCCGCTCCATTCCTCCAATGACCTTGTGCCCGGATCATTAGTTGCTATCCCGCTAATAGACCCTCCAATCGTCATTATTCCTTGAACTTTGGAAACTATACTATCGCGTGTTTGTACGCGATTTGTAAAATTGCTAGTAATGGACGAATTTCTTCCATAAATCACCTACAGTTAATCCTCAATATCACGAGCAATTTCCATTGCTCGTAAGACTGTAGTTGGTAGCATTGATTGGACTCGACACCTCACTTCTGGTTTGAGGCCACCCAAAAAATATCCTAACAGCTGCTCTTCCGAAGCCTCGGGTATTTGTGCCACCAACATTTCGAACGCCTACAAATATACCTCCACCGAACCAACTTGTTGCATGGAAGTTAGTCTTTCATAAACGTTTCCCTAACTGCCTTCTTCAAAATGCTGCATCAGAGTGGGAATCAGTGTGTTCCATGTTAACATTGGACCCTTCTTGAGCAGGAAGCGAAACCAATGCACCGCAGCTCCCTCCATGTTGATGAAGGTTAGTCACATCTTTTCTTCTTCCTTGATGCGGTGGACCTCAAAAATTTCTCTGCTCGAGCCACCCAAGCCAATGGATCTGTTCCATCGAAAACGGGCAGTTCAACTTTCTTGACCCAAGAGTGACTGTCATGGTCCTTCTCGCCTTCAACGTCCTCCTCTTTGCTGGCCTCCGAGGATGCTGAGTTGCTCGACCCTTGTCGTTGCATCAAGTGAGTCAAGATGGCTTCCAAACGACTCATGCCGTTCTTGACTTCCGTCAAGTCTGCAACTTGCTCACCCATGGTTTTCTTGATTTTGGCAACAGAGTCTTCCAACTTTCCTAGTCGTGCCTCCATCGATCCGGCGAGTCGGACCAAATTGTTAGGTAGCAATTCAACTTAATGTGCCCGTGTGTTAAATAGCACTAGGTAGAGAGCAATAGCTCAGTATTATTCCGAAACAAGAAGGAAGAACCTTCTTCACAAGGGAAAACCCCCTTACAATCTCAAGAAATTTTCTGAGAATTATTTCCAATCTAAAAGCCTACCGCACTTCCCCCATAAACTATTGTTTTATATCTACTTATCCTAACAAACTTCTAAGTAATAGATATCTCCTGCTAACAACCTGAATCACTAAAACATATTGATATCTAGCTATCTCACTACTGCTTACAGCCTGTCTTCTTCTTCCTTGTATAAACTAACTACTCTCCTCCTTTGTGACCATTATTCCTAATGGAACTTTTCCACAAATAAGTCTCAACTCGTATATTTTCTGCAATTTAGATAAAAAAAATGTTTAGCAAATAAAATAAAGTTTTTTTTCCTGATATAAAGTGTTCATGGATAATAAAGTAAATGAATGATAAGCTTAACAAAAGACAACGGGGTATTTTAGTGTAACAAGACTGTTATCACATGGTATGGGATTTGCCAGATCCCTTGACTTGAACATGACACCTGTATACTCAAATACCAATTTGCTGGCTTTCTCTGATGTATGTTCGGTCTTAGTTTTAGAAAACAGGATACATAATAAAAAAATAAACTTGAATTCATTTTGCTTCTGGTCAAACAAATGAGGGTATCTTAAAGAACTGTAAATTTGTTTCATGAGGACAACCAAGCTCGCTTCAGTCCTTTAATACATCACGACCATTCTTGCTCTGCATTTTAAGTTTGTGAACTCATTGGCTTAAGGGTTTAGTTTCTCGTTTTCATACTTCAATATTATGGAATTATTATTTCATTTAGTCAGGAAAGTCTGCATTTCTGTAGTACCTTGACTGTAAAAATTCATGAACTGGAAGCATTTCATGTTTATTTTGTGGTGTTTTGAGTTGTGAATTCACTTTATATATCTGTTATAAATCAAATGAACATGAAATCGAGCATTACATGCTTTTAGAACTTCCTGAAACTTTATTTATATGCTTTTATTGGCGTTAGTATTTCTTGACAAAGGGATGTTTGTTGTTATAAATAGCAAAATTGTTTTGTATAAAATACTGTTTCTCAAATTCTTTGTTGCTTTATCAAAGATGATATGAGCATTCTCTCAAGTTGATTTGGAAAACTTGAACTTGTAAATGCTCTTTTAATAGCTCTTCAGTTGAGAGACTGTCAATTAGGAAATCAGGTGGAGAAGCCTCGATATGGACCTTTTTAGTGTTACTAACCTATCTCAACTTTTGTTGTCAATTGATGCTTTTTCTTACATATTAAGTAGTCTAATGTCACTTGACACTAAATGCAGGCAGTTTTCTTGAAAGCAGAAGTCGGAGAAGAATCTAAAATCATTAGGAAGGAAGCAAGAAATGCTCTTGTCGAATTTGCTAAGAATGAGTATTATAGGATACTTATCATAGAGGAGGGTCTTGTTCCCGTCCCTCTGATTGGTTCAGTTGCCTATGGGACCTTCACTCCTGCCTTGCATTCATGGCCTAATTTTCCAGATGGTACAAGGATTGAACGTACATTAAAGGGACCTTCAAGATTTGGTGCTTCTGAACTTCTCCTTGGTTTAAATATTGATGATAATAGCGCAAATGTTGGGGAAGCCAAGATGAAAGCTATAATTGGAAGGTCTAAGCAACAATTTCTTGCTCGTTCTGGGGCTATTGAAGTGGAAGATGCAAAATCATCTCAAACTGAATCATCCACTAAACGAAAATTTACACTTTTGCCATGGATTGATGGTGTAGCTCGATTGGTTTTGATTCTTGAACTTGAAGATGAGTCAGCCATATCAAGAGCTGCAGAGGCTATTGCTGATTCATCTATCAATGAACATATGCGGAATTCATTTAAGGAAGCTGGAGCTGTCAGCCATCTAGTTCGACTCCTACACCATCATAATGATTCTATCAAACTTTCAGTTATTGTTGCTTTAGAGAGGTTGTCCATGAGGTACTGTCATTCGTTTCAATGTCAATAAGTCTTTAGGTTCCAGTATTACATAGAAACTAGCCATTTATGCTTCAGCTATTTTGTTAAGGTATGCAAATCACAGATTCAAGGTTCACCTGCACAGCAATGGTTGCGGTAGGGGTTGCATGAAGTGTCATTGTTATTTTAAATCATATGAAGTACAATTTGTTTGCTTCGTAAATTTTGATCTCCTATTTTGTAGAATGTGGAATCCTTAACTTGTGTATAGTGTACAAGATAATAATAAGTGTTTAGCTTCATCAGTTTGTACTTAGAGTGAAAGGCTGTACACAAAGGTGAAACTAGCAAAGCAATGTTGTCTTATTTTCTGTAGATAGATAGTTGGGGGATATTAACATAGATGTCCTCTGGACACACTTGTCAAATCATCTAGGAGGTTTATTTTGTTTCTCTACTATCATATGGGCCATCTTTTGTACAGTCACACTAATACACAATTCAGCCCTGTGCTTTTGTGTCCCAAAAATGTTATTTTCCTTCCGAAGTAATTTATTGATATTTGACTGCTTAACATGAGATATTGCTTTAAAATTTGCAGCACTCATATTTGTCGGATTATTGAAGCTGAAGGAATTGTTTCTTCCTTGTGTAACATATTAAAAAACTATGTCTCTGAAAGCATGAAGGAAAAGGTCATTCCTTTCTATTCCTTAAACATTGATTCCTTTTAAACCTTTTCTTCCTGAGCTTAGATGATCCTTGGTTGCTTTGTCCTGATAATTGTTGCTGCAGTACAGGCCTTGAATTTACTAGCTCGAATGTTAGACCCTAGTAAGGAAATGAAAGAAAAGGTTTGTCTGTTACTTCTCAAGCATATTGTGAATCAAATGTTTACCATAGGCTTACTGAGTTTTATGATGGATTTCAGTTTTACGATGAACCAGTTAATGGCTCTAGGAAAGAATTGGATGCTGCAGGAGGTGGAGCCACCACAATTATAGATAATGCACCACTATTAAGCTCGAATGAGAGGTTATCTTCATGATTTGATCTTGTTAATAACAGATTTTTACTATCACTGTTGACCAATTTTCACTAGTGCATCTTTTCTTAACCACTGGAATGTTTATGCTCATTTTGATTGTCTGCTTGTCTTGCAAATGCTTGCAGTCAAGTTGTGACAGACCCTGTTCTCATTGCTTCTCTTGTTGGCATTATGAAGAGTTCTTCCCCACATTTACAAAGGAATGCAGCTTCTATCCTCGAGTTTGTGGCAATTAGTGATGCGAGCATGGACACAATCCTATTATCAAATATCAGTTCTGGCCTAGATGCAATTTTTAATCAAAGAATGTTGAGTGGTATTGCTGATGATTCTCTGACTTAACCTAAATATTGACATGCATTATCTTTTAAACTATGCAAAAGTTCAATCAGTCTTTTGTCTGTTGATCTTTTTTGAGTCGTGAGATTAGTTTTATGCTTGAGTAGCAATGATAGTTGATGTTATTCTAAAGCTTTTGTAACTTGGGAAAAACAGCTAATAACTTGTTTTCCAATGACCATATTTAGCTGGAAAGCAAAGTTGTGTTAGAACTTTTACAGAGTAAAAGGTTTGTTTTCAGTGCCTAAATAATCACATATTTGAACTAGAAAGATGACAAATTTTGGGTGGGATTTTAGTCAGTTCTTTGATCATTTGTTTTTTTAACATATTTTACTGAATTATTATATTGCAATTATAATTTTTTGATAGCTTATATATTTTGTGCTCTTGATTTATGGCAGAAATGGATTCTGATTTCAATATACAGCATCCAGAATTATATGCTCTTCAAACTGAAGAAGCTGGTCTTGCAGTATCTGCAGCATCACGGTTACTGACGAAGCTTCTTGATTTTGAGCAGTTTCGCAATGCTATAAACTCTTCTTATTTCAGCACACTACTCCGACAAATCCTAAAATCGAGCATCCCTCTGCATTACAAAGATTGGGTGGCTGCATGCCTGGCCAAACTTGGCTCCTATAGCTCTAATGTAGAATCTGAGAGTCCCATCAACATGGAAGTAATTCTTTATGAGACAATCCCAAGACTGATAGAGCAGATGAACTCTTTCTCTATTGAAGCACAGGAAGCGGCAGTTGTAGAACTCAGCAGAATAATTTCAGAGGGAGTGGTAGATGCGACTGCCACTGTTGCTTCTGAGGGTGCAATATATCCTTTGGTTAGGCTAGTAGAAGGAGGGAGTGAGAGGGCTGTCGAAGCTGCCCTGTCGATCCTATATAATTTGAGCATGGACAACGAAAATCATTCAGCCATTTTAGCTGCTGGAGCAGTGCCAGTGTTGAGGAGAATCATACTAGCAGAGAAGCCACAGTGGAAGCGAGCATTGCACTTACTGAGAACACTACCTACATGATGAGATGAAAGCTGAGCTTGGTGCAAGTATTGGTTCCATAAGGAATATTTCTGCCTTTGGAAGCATGCAGTATCTTGCACAGAAAAGTGAGTCAGAGTTCTAATTACCGACATTGACAAAATTTTTGGTTGTACATATAGGATGGATAGTGATAATCTTTGTCCCACTTTGTAGAGCCTATTTTGGAGTGGATGCATTCACAGGGAAAAGACATTTTCTGATGGCCTGGTATTAACAAGGCCCGGAACAAGTAGTTGCCCAGAAACTAATAAAATAGCTGCAGTCCTTGTCTTACATCACAAGGCCTTATCATTATTTGATAGATCAATACATGCTCGAATGTTTATTCTTGCTCCGATGTTTATACTTTGAGGTCTTATTTTCATAATTCAGCAATGTTAAACCTCTTTTTTAGTGTGAGAGAAATAGACACTTCATATAGTTTAAGTAATTTTAAAAAATTCTCTTCTTTAAAAAAAGTCTTTCAAATCGACATAGTATGAATATTAGATGTAAATTAATAAAATATTATTAATGTGTTAATTTATCCCTTAAACTTATATTGAAATTAATGAATTTTAAATTAAATTAATAATTTAAAATAATTATAATATAATATTAGTTCGAGTTTAGGCATGCATATATTGTGTTTGTTTTGTCGTTATTTTTTAATCAAAATCTTAAAAAAGGGTAAAAAAAAGTCAAAAGGAGTTTTTTGAAAATTTTAAAAGTTACCAAGTCCTTTAAAAATTTCTTGATGAGATATATGTGTTGTTACCTTTTTTTGTATAAATCAGTTATATATAAATCAAGAAATATAAGGGTTTATGTATATAGGTAAAGATTGTGTAAAAAAACTAGATCTCGTACCAAAACAAAACAAAGCAACCCACGCAAAAGGCTAGCTGCGTGTTGCAAACCAAAAGAAAAACAAGCTCCCTAGTGCATTACACATGATTTCGAACTATACAAAATCATACAAAACGTCCAAGTATTGTCATTTCGCAGACACAGGTTTGAGTAGACTTGCATACCCGAAACTGTCAATATGTTCACCGAACTCTTGTGGCATTTTCTTACCAGGCCTACTGATAGCTCTTGCTTGAGTCCATCCTTCATTGAAGTCCGCCCTTCCCTGAAAGGTACACTTCCTTTGCAGCATGCAGTATGCATAACCGATCCCTTTGATTTTTGCAAACAATCTATCCCTCCCCCATTCTTCGTAGAACATTTTTGGGGCCTTTGAAAAACTTTCCAGAAGTATCAGATTAATCACATAACTTCACAACCAAGTAAACCTGACTATTTTGAGCACTTTCCTGATGACTATGAACATCATTATTATAATTAGCAAAGAGGGAGTTGATTCCTCTTTACCTCGAGTTCCTTACCCTGCAACCAAACCTGCAAAAAATACATTAGACAACAGAACACAAACTACCCAATTACCTTCTCTCAGTGTTTACCCTTTCTCTTATATGGAAAACTCAAAAGTGTTTGTTGTCAATGGAAACATTACAAACTTTGTCTCCTTCAATCTGTCGAGGAATTATGTTTAGTTATCGTTTTAAAGTGACCTTAAAATGTTCTTGAACGTCAAATAACAAAAAGCAAAAGAAAGAAAAGAAGGATTTATTAACAACTATGACAAGGGAGCAAATCCTTATATTATTATTGACATGAACTAAATAAGTTACTACAAACATAAATAGGGATTACTAGTTTAATATGAATTCATAATAAAATGTGAGTCTCGAACAATTCTTGTACAGAACTGAAAAAACAAAACCTCTTGCTTAAAACAAACTTTTTTCAATATTAACAACCTATACTAATACTTTAAACACTTTTTGCTTTTACCAGACATACTTCAAACTCCACAAGATATGCAAACACAAGACATTTACACAATAACAACTTGCTTATCCTTTTACACCATAATCATAGTCATCGTATATGCCACTCTTCCCACCAGCAACAATAACAAGTATTCTTCATCTTCACAACTCATCTTAGATACCAAGTATATAACTCTGTTAATGAATATGCAGCTTAAAACCAGAATAACTATGCCTATAAACCAAACTCAATGCCAGAGTAAACTTCACAAATATGTATATTTATGTCTTAGGGGAAAAAACCATTTTAAGGCCAACTTTAATGCTTGGAATTCAATTTCCCTTTTCATCAAATAGGTCTTAAACTTTTAAAACACCACTTTTAAACCCCTAATAGTGAACCACCCATTTTCAAGGAAAGAACCTTATTTAAAATTTATTGAAACGCAAATGTTTATTACCAAATATTATTATCAATATTATATGTTCAAAACATAATTTTTCTCCAAATCAAAGTCATTCTCAGTTGATTTTGAGGGAAAATATTACTCTTCAACTGAGACAATCATCTTTAATCTTGATTCCATTTGAAGAAGTTTGTAAGAGGTAAGAACTCCAATAACTAGTTTATTATTAGTAGGCGTTTTTTCATGTACTGTAATGTAAAATGAGGATTGTGCAAAATATGAATAGTATAGTGTTTGTTTAATTATCAAGTCACATTTTCAATAACACATATAGTAGTGAGTTTTGTAATTTGACAATCGATTATGACATTAAGGCTAGTTTAAATGATTATTACTGTTAAACTAAATAATCTTGGTATTTAAACCGTAAATGTTTAATCTTCTTTATTGATTATATATGTCTAAAAATTGGATGGTAGATATGGATTCATCAATATCAACATGGAGGAGTCATAATAGAAGATAAATGAGTGCAAATAAATATTTGTTTGATGTGGAATGAGGAGTTCATTCATACTTTAGAGATTACCAAAATTTCTAGTAAAAGATTTGATGATTATTCACAACATAAAATATGTCATAAGAGGTAATTTATTAATGTGTTTAAATTAATATTGAAATATTATATTTATTATTGTAGGAAGGGTTTGTTGATTCTTTCTTTGGTACGATGAAAATTTGACACAAAAGGTGAAACTTATTATTAACTCCTTATAAATTAAGAATGATAAGATGAATGAAGAGATAAAAACATTGCATTATAAAATAAATGCGTTAAAAAAAATCAAACAGAGTTTTTCAAAAATAATGTAAAATAAAAGAGAAAATAGCCAAAGTGAAAGGGGAGTTATTCAAATTAAAGTGGATGTTGAAACTTATTGTTGGTGAAGTAGAAAATTTATGAGAATTTGACAATCTAGTACATATCATCAATATGTATGATTGATATCTTAGTGTTATTTGTACTTGTTGTAGTCAAGCTTTATAACAAGTTTCTAATATGGATATGAGTAGTTTTTGGTTTTCAAGCTTGACAGAGAAACCAACATTCAAAAGATATACATTACTATCATTGAATGTTACCTTGTTCTAATTATCAATTAAATATCCATGATTAAATTACAAGTATTAGGTTTCTATTTATACCAATTCACCCAGATTAAACACTATATGTGAGATGAGGAAATCAACTTAAAGAAACACAAAATAGAGTTATAAAAACTAAATTGCTAACATGTAGATATGCATGAACTAACAGCATTTATAAAATGAATATGTCTATAATAATGAAGAAATTACGTTAATTTTAGTGACAATAATGGCTTATCCAAAAAAAAACTTGCCCCAAAATGCATCAAATTGCAATATCTTTAATTACATTTACAAGAAAAAAAGAAAAAGAAAAAAATATCAGCATAGATGCTTAAAAATAAAGGCAAAAGATTTTAAATATATATGCCCCTAACTTTTGGATTACTTATCTCCACTTTTTAGGATTGGTGGATGATATAGAAGCATAATTTGACTTTTGTATGATTAGTCATAGATTTGATATAAGAGTCAATATTTGACCTGAATATCCTTCCTATATAAGAATTAAAAGTTGGTGTACATGGTTATGTTCTTTATTGATTATTGGTTAAAGTTATAAAATATAAAATATTCTATTACATCGATTGTTTTTATTATAGTGTACTCTATAATTTGAAGGTCTTGACACCTTTCCTCTTCCTTTACCTGTTCTACCACCTCTTTCTTATGCATTCAATCTACCACTAACTTGCCATGTTAGATTTTCATTTAAAATTTGCATTTTTAATTATTGATTTGTGATATTTTGCCTTTTCCTCTTACTTTTCTCCTACTTCTTACTTTGTTTGTGTCTTACCCTCTCCATACAAATAGTTGATTTTCAATTCCTTGAACTAGTTGACTTTAATAAGTGGTTGTTCTTCTACTTGTGGGCTTTGGGTTATTGTTTCCTTTTTATGTTGGCTTCATTAAGTATTTTCAGCAATGTCTCCTTTTTGTTAATTATTAGTTAATAATTAGTATATTGAAGGAAACTTTTAATAATCCAAAATTCATAATTAAAATTATACAATATACCTTTTGTTTTCAACTTCTTTTATTATGCCTTTAAATGTCGTACTTAATACGTCTCATAATCCTCATATACTTGGCGATCTTTCTTGTATTTGGTTATTAAAACATTTCTTTTTTTGTCTTACAACAAAACATTCTCTTTACTGTGGGATCTTCTATAATTTCAAATAATGAATAAAATGTTTCACCATCTAAAAGTTGAAGAAAGTACTCGTAGGCTGATATAAATTGTTTCTTATTGAAGAATTTATCAATATAATCAATTGATTCAATTTACTATTGGAAATTATATTTATGCTAGTCCTAAGTTGTATATATATAAGTATCATATAACTACTTCAGACAAAATATGTTTGTTCCCTCATTCTAAGTAATATAGTAATTAAAGCCCTTTTGCTTGTTCTCTTCCAACTTGGTTATGATCATAAGATAAAAGTTATGATACCATTTTGAAGGAAAAAGTCCCTTTATTTGTCATCATTTTGTAATATTTTTCAACATGCTAATGATTGACTTCATTCTTCTAAAATCTAGTTATTGAAGATTTAACACATATTGTTGTCAATGCAATCACTTTTAGTATTAGCTAAAATATGCCTCTATAACCCTTTTAGATATTCCAATAATGCTCCACACATTCCTTTCAAATATCTTTCAACTTTTAAAATTGATCTAGCAATATTGTAAAACTAGATATTAAAGTTATCACATCTCTAATCAACTCTCTACTTAGCATAGATGTGCCTAGCACAGATCTTACGTTTTGCTTAAGGGAGTAAGTCTTTAATAGCATTCACAAGTCTTTGTTAACACATCCATTCGATAGAGAAGAAAATTAATTAAATATAAATAGCAAAATGAATATAAAATAAACATAATACATAGACATATGGTCAATGTATGTCTTTAGCCCTTGAATTGTTAAATGCATATATAGTTTATATTTAAATATACTAATCATTTAAATTTACTATAAATATATCTAAAATATATAGTTCGTAGATCATTACATGCACATAATAATTTATTCAATACCTAGTCATGCTAATAATTATTATATCAAAGTCCTCATTTGAATATGAATTAAATACATTGTTTGTATATCATTGCATGCACTCAATGATTTGTTCAATTCCTAATCATATTAATACTAATTGGATCAAGTTCGTCACTTGATTATGAATCATTAGTTCATTAAATAATTTAGTGATTTACTTCATACATGGGGTAAAACCATTTATGTTTGAAAATTAGGGCCAATTTTTTCCCTGTTCTCATCCTCTTCTCCTTAGCTTCTTGCTACCTTTTTTCACCTCCATCTCACCTAACTCCTTTATTCGTTGCTTTTGGTCTATTCTAACTTTCTTTGTCTCGTCTTTCATCATCTTACTCTTATTTTTTCCCATGTGAGCTATTGATTTAAAACCCACTCGACCTAGTGCTTCTTACTAGTTCTCTTACTCATGCTTTGTCTTACCTCAACTATGAAACTGTTTTTCCCTCTTGTCATCTACTCTAGTTTGTTCAGATATGATTACAACTCTTAATGAACTTGTAGCTTATTTTCCACCTATTCTGAAGCTCCCCCAAACCTGGTGCATTATGGTTTTTTAGCTTATCACCCCTTCCTACACACTTCTATAATTTCAACAACTTCTTTTGTCCCTGCACCTTACAGATCTAGTATCTAGACCCTGTTTACCCTAGTTACTTACTTTTTTTCCTATTACTTTCATTTCCATTTATGTTAAAGGATACTAATTGGACCCTTTATTTACTTTCCATCTTTCTTTTTTAAGTTAGCTCAGTATCTAGCCCATTTGATCATATAAAGTTAGGAGCTCTTGTTCCCGCCTCTGATTTAACCTCCCTTTTACCCAAGTTTCTTTACTATCTAGCTGATATAGTCATGCAAGTCAGGAGCTTTCATTCCCACCTTTAGTGTCAGCTCCTCCTCACGTAAGTTGTTTCTATTAATTCAGCTTTAGATTCTACAAGAAAAATATGGAGCTAAGTTCTTACCGATACAATTGGCGTTTCATCACTTTAATAATTCCCTCCTTCATCTTGAAATGGCCAACCTATAATGAAGCCTCCACTAGAAATCTTAAAGGAAGCTGCAGCCATGTCGTCTAGCTCTTTTGTTAGGCTCTTGATAGATAAATGACTAACTTTTCTGCTAGTTAATGCATGGTGGCATAAGTCATGAAAAAGTTTCAAACTATTAGAGATTCTCATCTTACAAGGGATCCATTTCATCTCTAAATTCTCCACAAAAGCTGAGGTATAAAAGGTATTGGATAATGGTTTATGGAAATTTTATGATCATCCTATTTCCTCCATAAATGGCAACCTAGACATCATTCCTTTGATTTGGAAAACAAGAAGATACCACTATGGATCAACCTCCACAATGTCCCATTAAAGTACCAAACAAGAAATAGATTGAGCTACATTACAATCTTCATAGGAAAGCTTACAGTTATACATGAGTCAGCTATAACGTTGAGAAGGATTAGCTATGCTCGATTGTGTTTTTTGACTGGCATTAATCAAGATTTACCATAAGTAATTCCACTAATGCAGATGGATGAAAATGGGAAACTTATTGAGGATGTTACCTTAGTGACATATCATTGGAGGCCCAAACCTCACCATCAAATCAAGGAGTGGAAACCTATGGGTAAGCTATTTAAAACAGGTTATTATGACAAATTGGCATCCACAAATATGAGTTTGGAAAAAAGAAAAGTGCTTCAGAGAGAAAAAAGCTCAAACTGTCCTCAAAGAATAAAATGACACTAAAAGCAAGCAATAGAGAAGAGTCATAGGAGGAAGTTGGAATACTACAAGATTAGGATGAATTACAAGCAGGTAATGCAGAGCCTCACAATTTTGATCAAAGAATAGACTTATCGAGTTCTTTTAAGCCAAACT
Source organism: Erythroxylum reticulatum (assembly GCA_025504915.1). Classification (NCBI taxonomy): domain Eukaryota; kingdom Viridiplantae; phylum Streptophyta; class Magnoliopsida; order Malpighiales; family Erythroxylaceae; genus Erythroxylum; species Erythroxylum reticulatum. The sequence goes on along the minus strand of JANSVA010000216.1, from coordinate 8,783,906 downwards.
CAGCTCAATTCTTTATTGGAGACATTATTCCAATTACTAATAGGATGTCTAACATGAAACAAAGGAGTCCTAACTCCAAATATACCATTAAATGACAATATTATGTTGGAACGTCTAAGGGCTCAATAGTGTTAGGAAGTAACTATTGCTCACAGATTTTATCTTATCAATAGTTTTTGGGTTTTTTAAATACCAAGTTCTGTAAAGAAGGACTTAAACAACTAGGTTTTTTAAATATCACTTAGTCTGTCTTATTCAATCATATGGAACATCACTGTGGTAGAATTTTGATTGCATACAATTCAAGGAAAATAAGGGTAATGAATATCACCCTCAATAATCAGTTAGTACATATAAAGTTATTTTGAACACTAATGTAATGATATAAGTCTCTTTTATCTATGCTTCTAATTTCACCTTTAAAAGGTCTAGTTTATGAAGGAAATTGTAGGAAATCCAATCAACTATTTAGCTCCTATGGTTTCTAACGAGGGACTTCAATAGTCCTCAAGAAGCTGATGGTAATGCGAGCCTTAGGAACTTCACTGAGGATTTAGCTGCCTCTGTTTCTAACATTGAGATGAATGATCTCAAATTTAAGGGTAATTTCTTCACTTGGAGTAATAAGTAACAACATCCATGGTTTTTGAGAAAGAAACTTGATAGTGTTATGATTAACTCTAATTGGCTCTCAAGCCTCCCCAATATTAAGACAAAATTTGGTAAACCTCAATTTTCTAATCACTTACTAGTTACTATAAGTTAATTGAATTTCAAGGTGAAAGGTTAGCTCTCCTTTTATATTTAATAATTATCTGGCTAGTGATCATGTATTTCATAATGCTATACTCAAAGGCCTCAATATGATGTGTACCAATCACACTAAAAAGTAAAACATAAATCTACACCATTAAACTTATAACTGTAGTGAGAAAGGATCGTATCCACCGAGACTGCATGACTAATTTTTATATTGAACTAATCAACATAATAAGATGGAAGAGATTTTAGAAGAATTTAATTAATACAATTAAATAAAATTAAGCTATAAAAAACAAATCAAATTTGCAAAGAGTAATCATCAAATTTAAGCCCAGTACTCGATTCAATATTTACCCTCACATAAACATGCATAATCAAGTGTAATATTGTTTCCATCTCTTTCTTTGAAATTATTAACCATGGATTAACAACAAGCTCTGTTAGCTCCAATTTTCTCTTAAATTATAACTAACTAAAAAAACTTTTTTGATTAGATCTAACTGCCCAACAACCTAGAACAAACTCTCCAAATTTAGTGCAAAAACAACATTAAGAATCAGGAATGCAAGTTAATCCAAGCAATAATCATACAAGCTCGAATTATTTAACTCATGATATGTTATCTTAATGGTGCATAATCATTATTTTGTCACACACAAATCAAATTAACAATAATTATAGGTTGAATAATAATTTTGGTATTAAATCTACACATGAATGATCTAGCAAGCCTTATCTAAATCGATCATACATAAATCCTAAACAATAAATGTAAAATAACATAGTCAATTTCAAACGAGAGATATAAACAATGTTATTGGAATTGATTAATGCACAATTATGTTATTAGGCATAGAAATTCCCTTAAACTAGAGGAAAGAGAATCAGTCACTCATAGCCTTTCCAAGCATACGTCAAAAGGGAGGAAGAAGCTAGAATGAATGTCTCTATATCCTCCTCCATATCCCTGTTAATTATCCTTTATAAATGCCTTTTATACTTCATAATTAAGGTTTTTAGAGTGGACACGATCAGCCATATGACTATTTGGATAACCATGTCCTCTCTATCTGGCTTCAATTCTTCAAAAATTACATAGACATATAATCCTAGAGAGTTACGGAGGAAATGAACATAATCATGTAAGTGACTTAAATAGGTATTTCCATCTTTACATAGGTAAAACAACATTTTCAAAGCCATACATATTCATAAAAACTTATACAGTCCCTCACATAGTCGTGTAAATGACTTACATTGGTGTGTCCTTCTTTAAAATGAACATATTCCTTTAAAATAACTCCAATTCTTTAGTTTTCTGTCCCAATTTTGTCTTAACTAATCTCCTTTTTATTCAAGAAGGCAAATAAGACCGAATAATAGTAAAACAACCCAAAATTGTGAATTTAGCTCATTTTGCTTCTTTTTCCTCCAACTTATACCAAACCAAAAGAAATATCTTAGACTTGAAATAATCATTAATCATTAAGCATTAGGGAATAAATAAATAATCAATTAAGCACTTGTCACAATGTTTCTAATTATGGTTCTCCTTCTTATATTTGTAATGAGAAGCTCAAATGCATCAAGACGGACCTCAAGTCACTCAATTAGTCTAGACATGTTAACATATATAAAGCTGTTATAAGTTTTAAGGATCAACTTTATAGGGTTTAACAGCTATTATATATGGATCCTACAAATAGAGCACTTTAGGATGATGATAAGAGAGCTATGAATGAATATGCTAGAGCTATGAAATTCCAATACTTTATTTTGAAGCAAAGATCAAGGGTATAATAACTACAAGATAGGGATAAGAATAACTCCTTTTTTCGTAGGTTTTCATTACTATAAAAAAATTGAATAGAATCTCTTCTCTGTATGAAGAAGATGGAATAACAATATCTTCATAAACAAAATTATTAGACATTGCATTCCATTATTTCTATAGAGCTCTTAGATTTGCTAATAAGATAAGTTCCTTAAAGTCTCCACTAAATCCTTTTATTTATGACAACATCTCTAGTCCATGTGCTGTCTATTTGGAAGCTCCATTTATCCCAACAGATATTGAAAGGGTAGTGTTTGGTTTAAAACCTAATAAAGCCCCCCGATTTGATGACTTTAATAGATTGTTCTTTTAAATCTTGGAATCATATAAAGGTTATGGTTATAAATGCATTTCTAAGCTTATTTCATCAAGGTCACATGTTGAGAGAATTCAATAACACCTTAATTAGCCTTATTCCTAAAATGTCCAACCCTATCTCTCTGAAGGACGTCAGGTTAATCTCATGCTACAATTTCATCTACAAGGTAATCGTTAAGCTACTTGCTACAAGATTGAAGAATGCTAACAAACCATTAATCAATGAAACACATGCTACTTATATCAAAATTAGAGGCATAGACGTAATGTTGGTTCAGGTAATTTTTAAGAATTATAAAAGGAAAGGTCTCCTAAGAATTGTGCAATTACTTTAGATTTTAGAAAGGCCTTCAATTTTATTGATTATTCATTCCTAATTCACACCCTCTAGGTTTTTGGCTTTCTTATAAGGTATATTAGATCGATACATCAATGTATTACTATTGTGTCTTATTGCATCTTAATAAATGACTCTCCTACTAAAATGATCAAAGGTGCTAATGGCATTAGGCAAAGGGACCTATATTCCCTGCCTTTTTTTCCATTTGTAAGGAAGTTCTCTCTAGGCTTATTAAACATTGTATCAGTTTAGAAACAAACTTCCAATTTCACAACAAATGCAGGGAGTTAGGTATTCACATCTAAGCCTTTAATGACGATTTTTTTAATCTTTGTTGGAGTAGAACGATACTCAGTTAAGGCATTAAGGAATGCCTTAGATACTTCTAAAAATATGTTAAGTTTGTCTATAGACAAAAGAGAAAAGTTGCTTATTTTCTCTTCATCAACTGCTCATCTGACAAAGTAACCCTCTTCCCTTATTGGTTTAAAAGAAAATGATCTCCAATTTACTTATTTAGGAATTCCTATCTTGCATAAAAGGACTTCACTTATTCAATTCCTTCCTTTAATTACTAAGGAAGAGAGAATAATAGACAATTATTACAACAAAGCATTATCATTTACAATTAGAGTTCAATTAACTAATGTTGTCTTGAATTCTTTGCATATTAACTTTACTACTCACATAGCACTTTTTTCTCCTCTAATAAAGTCCATAGAAAGGATCCTAAAGGACTTTATATGGGCTAGCAACTATGATTCCTATTACACAGCTATAGTAGCTTGGAAAATAGTTTGTTTGCTAAAGAAGGAGGGTGGCCTGGGAGTAATCCCTTTGAAGTTAACAAGCAAAGTTCGTATTAAGAGGATTTTGATATTGTTAAGTGATAAGGAATCTTTTTGGGATAGGTAGATGCATTCTGATCATTTGAATCAATGGGATTCTTGGACTTATCAACCTAAGCAAAATTCTTCATGGATAACTAGCAAAGTAAAACTATGCGATGCGCAGTGATAATGCCCACTAAATTTAGTGGATTATAATATAAGGAAAGAGTAGGTAAAATTTATAAAGTTATATTAGAATTGTGAAGAGTGAATGGAAAATGTTAAAT
>JANSVA010000216.1:8769302-8779435 GCA_025504915.1 Erythroxylum reticulatum | reverse complement strand
GTACCCTTACCCATCTCTACACAGAATAAACGCAAACAGAAAAAGGAAATACAAAACCATGACTGAAGAAAAAGGAATCGAAGAAGAAAAAAGAAGAACTTATCACACTACCGCTACCCAGCTGTACGCAGAATAAACGCAAACAGTAACCCATCTATACACTAAAAGAAAGTCGAAGCAAAAAACGCAAACAGAAAAAAAAGGAAATACAAAACCATGATAGAAAATAGAAGAGTTTACCACAGTACTGTTACCCATCTATTCACAGAATAAACGTAAACAGTTAAAAATCTGTACACATAATAAAAACTCGACGAAACCATCCGCTGAAGAAAAAGAGGAGAGCTTACCACAGCTGTCAGAGATGCAATATTTAGAGTTTTAAGATGATGATGAAAAAAAAGAAAAGTAAGGAACGTTCTATGTTGCCGAGCGGTAGTCGCGAGGCGGAGAAGCAGAGGAAGTGGAGGCCGGAGAGCTAAACAATGAGAGAGAAATGAAAGAGGGAGAGTGATAATAAAGACAGAACAACCATGACATATAGATTGGGAGATAAAGACGTTTAAGTAACCGTTAGATTAAATGGACGATGGGAATGGATTGCGTGGTCGTCCATCCCCTTCGCCTTTAGTATATATACTTAATGATTCATTTGTTGAGACTAAAACCTCAGGTGAGGAACTGGTTCAAAATTAGATTAGACGATGGATCCAACACTATATTTTGTACTGATTTTTTGAGTGACTTGGGACCAATAATTGGAAAGGATGGGTTTTTTATTTAAGGACTATCATTCTAATTCATACTATATTCAGGCATGTAATCGTGGGTAATGGCTTTAATCTTGGTCAACTGACTATAGGAAGCTTAACAGCGCTGTTATAAGTGAAATTGAGACTCTTTTCAAGTGATTATGTGGGGACAAAAATGCTTCCGAGTTATTCCAAAATTGATCGTGTAGAGATGACTTAAGATATATAAGTAAGACACTTCTCTCATACAAACTTGTATGGTACCCTTAAGCTATTCCAAAAACAAATTTTATTTTATAGTTAGCAATTAATGGGAGGCTATCAACTAAAGATAGGTTAATTGGTTCCACCCCTACCATAAATTGTATTCTATGTCGCTTTTTAATTGAGACATTTGATCATTTGTTCTTTGGTTATGAGTTTGCAAGATAAATACAAAGGAGATTCTTTAACATTTTCTCCTTAATATATTTGGCCTCATCCTAAAGGGGGATTTTTGACTGGATGTTGCCAAGGAGATGGAGTGACTACAACAGCAAACCCTCTTCAAGCTCTTTTTTGTTGGGTTGGTATATGAAATTTGGAAGGAAAGAAACATGCAAATATTTCAGCATTAATTTAGACAACAAGAAACACTTTACCAATAGATCCTTTACTAGGTAAGTATGCACACTATGTTGCTTTATCATCATGGTAGAGTAGATTAGGTAAGCAAGAATGACTATCCTTTGATTATCGGGAACTAATTATATCACTTCTTGAATTTTTAATACAATTTATTTAATTTCTTGAAAAAGATTTACTCAATGCACACCAGAAAATAAGAACTGCAAACTCCACCTTCCTAAAAAAAGAAATAATGTTTCTATGTAATATGCTTGATCAAGTTTTGGTAATATATGTCTATATATATATGGGGTTGGTCATTTGGTGTTCACATTACATGTTTCATTTGAGCAGAGCAGAGGAAGTCGAAGGAGCTGGAGCAGAATTCTTAGGGTCTGATGGGAGGGACAAAATAGAGATTAAGCTACAAGAGACTACAGATTGGCTTATGAATAAAACCGAACAACAATTTTGCGCCTCTGCTACTTATACTTCTATCAGTCTTGTCAGTTGTTGTCAAATAGCGCTTCCTTTTCATTTCTATACATTGAGAACTTGTGCTTTGGTTTCCATATTATTTTCGATATTAACCATTAGTATTGTAAAACTATTTGTTACTTCTTAATTGTTAATGGATCACGATGTTATATTACCAACAATTTGACTGCAAAATTATTTAAAAAATAAATTAAGGCGAAGCATTTATTGTGTTCGCGTTCCAAACTGCAGTTGGATCCTTTCATTAGTTTAAAAAAGGGTGATGAGAGCCTTGCAGTGAGGTAGAGAAAGCCGGTAGCTTCACTTGCGCAGCTTTTGAATATGTTCCCCTTTCAAATATTATTGGCGGTTTACAGAGCAATATCTTGGAATCCACAATTCGATTTGAGTTTTATATGTAACAGGAAATAATGGTTTGATCCAATAGGAACTCGCAGTCCTCTCCTTCCACATAAAACCTCACAATTGGTTGGTATGCTTCAAGCTGCATTAGCAGAAGATCTTAAATCCTTTAGTCCAGGAAGAATATTGATTTGAGTTTCAAAGCCCATTAGTTGTTAAGTTGGTGCGTATATTTTATTTTATTTGACCAGGAAATAATTAATACATAGCTCCGCTACTTGGGTTGGACTTGGAGGCATAACCTGATCAGCTATGATCACTCAGCATCTCCAAATTTATAAATAATATTGAATGCCTATCTAGAAAATAGAAGGACAAGGAAAGCAACAAAATAAACGGTCAAATGTTGTCTGATTTCCTGTTTCGACTTCCCCGTATAAAACAAACCGAGCCTCATGCCCCGTTTTGCTTTCATGATTACGGTGGGTCAAGCATTGCTTTGATTCGCGGAAGTTGCAATAATTTCAAGATGGTGTCTACTGATTTTAGCTCAAATCCCAAATGAAATCTGAGTTTTGTCAATGAACATATCATATGTAACGTGTGCCAGCACCATATGTTGACAAGGCTATAATAGCAAAGTAGGGGGGTTTAACTTATTCCTATAACTTCCGTCATCATATCAAAAATCAAGTGAAACTATTTGTATTTCTCGAGCTTACAGGGTCATCATTTCTTTAATTCATCTAATAAAGGGTCTCAATTATCAAAACATAAGAGGGAAGAAGACAATCCAATACGACCTACTTTTTTGCGGCAGCAATAAGCCAACGAGATTTTGTAGCATGATTACGATATTATCCTCTTTCAAAATAGTATGATTTTGGATTTCAAGTTTTGTATATGTTCTAATTTATTGAAAGAATAACAAATTTAAGGAATCAGAATCTGCTTTGAAAAAGCTAACTTTTCCGACTGTAACCTATCACCTTCTAGTGTTGGTTTGTTCCAATTTTATACAATGAACTGAGCAATTAGATAATGATTAGTGCTTGTAATTTTGATATAATTAATTTGTCTTGAGATCTTTTATTTTGCATCATCAATTATATTTGATTTCAGGAAAATAGTGAATTTGGAATTCTTTAATGAGATTAATTTCATATAAGGTAAAAAATTAATCAAGAAATACCTCAAAATTAATGTAATATTTAATTGACAAAATTGTAAAATGATTAAAAGTTTTGTGGATTTAATTCTAATAATTTTAAAATATTACAATTCTTTTTTAACACTCTCAAATATTAGACTAAATTAAATTTTAGTATAATTATAGTCTTACTTATTATTAGATTTATGCATAGATTATTTGATCCAATTATATCTTAAATAGAAGGCATTTTTATTTAAAAAAGATTATAATTGTTTTTTCTCTTAATTAAAGATGACAATTTGATGAAGTCGAGCCGAAATACGTCATAACCTAATTCTTATTATTAGCACCTCAAATTCAACTTAAAATCTAATCAGACTTAAGTCCCACATCTTGAGCCTAATTTGAACCACACCAAAATCAAGTCATTTTGGTATGATTAACTAAAACAACATAATATTATTTTGGTCTTTAAAATTTTAAACTTATTTACGAAACGACATTATTTTGGTGGTAGGAGGTTGGGTCTTTGGGTTGACCCCAAACTTAGCTCCAACTTGAAGCTTAAAGATTGATCAACTCCACTTAAGTCGAGTCAAACCATTATTCCAAGCCTACCCTCAATCTTATACCTTCTAATTTAAGAATAAAAAACTTTAAACGAGAGGAAATTAATTGATGGTTTTATGGACAATTTTGAACAAAGTTGTAAATGCCGTTCATGCCAACTTTGGTACTAGTATGGTACCAGAAACCATTTTGCATGATTTTTATATTACAAAATAATCACTCAATTTTATATAATTAAAATTTAGTTTCTTATTGTAAATTTATTTTTTAAAAGGTACAACTCGTTTGATGTTCCTATAAGGAACTTAACATTAACAATAACTTAAATAATTGAATTAAAATTTTTTATTTTTATTAGTAGTTAATATTAAATTGGCAAATATTTTTATTTATCTAATAATTAAATTTAATTATAAAAATAGAAAACTAAAATTACTTCTTCTGTTATAAAAATATGAATAAATTAAAAATAAATATTTTTATTGAATTATAAAATAAAATTAGAAAATAAACAATAATGGTGGGTCTTTAATAAGTATGCTCCTATTTTGTTCTATTTGTATAATATACTTAAATTAAATCTACATGTCTCTGTTGCATACTCAAAATAGATATGTTGACAAATAAATAGGAAATTTTTGAAAAATAAATTAAATAAATATTATGTTAAATCAAAATAGCTTCTAATTGATGTTACGATGATAATAAAATAGAAGTACTAGAACTGAGTTTACTATTTTGATGGAAGCAATATAAAAACAAGGTGTAGCTATAACTCAAAAAGATAGTTAATGAAGATGATGAGGAAAAGTTGAAGTATGCAAACCTTCAAGTGAAGGACAAGTCAAGAATAAAAGAAAATCAAGGTATATCAAGGTCATTCTATATTTTGTAATATCAATTATGATCTTATTTAGTCACTTTGTAGATCTTAAAGGCTCTCCATGCATAAATATTTCATCTTACCTTAATACATAAGTCTTTTTTCTATTAAAAAGTATTAAAGCTTTTTTTTTAAAGAAAAGTCTTTTTTTCTTTCTAACACTCTTTAGGAGAACATTTTTAAATTATTTTAAATTATAATTTTATTAAATAAACAAAATTTGAGCATTTGAAGTTGTTTAAATTATATTTTTAGGGGGGATTGGTCAATCAATATAAGTAAGTGGTCAACCAATGCATGTTAAATGTGTAACTGGAGTGTTAACAGATTGGTCAACCAATATGGTGTATAATCAACCTATATCCCTCTAGAAAATCCATTAGTTAACCAATATAGCCTAGTGGTTGACTAATAAACATCAACCAGTTGATTATGTGCATTGAATACACATTAATTGATTAATATGATCTAGTAGGGGTCCTACAATTCTATAATATATATTTTCTCATTAGTTCTTGCATTAGAAAGGCATTGGGTGTCTTTTACACACATTTCTAAGTATTTATCAAGCATTTGAGCATTCATTATCTCATATTTGAGTGAGTGAGTTATTTTGGTATTATTAAAGTGATAAAGGGAGATATTTTCAATTGCAAGCTTCTTTTAAGGTTTGTATATACTTAGGGGTATTCCAAGTCAAATTAAGTTTCCTCTTCATCTTAAAGGAAGATTGTAAAAAAGTTTCTCTTTGTTTAGAAAAGATTATACAAATATTATTCTTTACTTTAAAAGAAGAGTTATAATAAAATTATAATAGAAGTCTTGAGAGTGGATATAGGTAATAGTTGTTTTCAAAACTTTTATACGTCAATTCATGATTCTCTTTCTTTACTCTTTGTAAATTATAAGTTTGTTATTGAAATTTACTATTCTGTATCATATTTTATCTTTTATAAATTATGCTCATTAACATATTAAATTACCAAATATTATGTTTAAATTTGATCAACAACCAATTCACTCCCCCTCTTGGGTACCATTAGGGACTAACATGTAGTATTATAGTGAGTTTATTATGTTAACATTTCAAACAAAAACCTATAACAAAGATTATAATGATATACTTAAGAGCATAATCATCATCCAACCAAGAGAATCAAATCATTAGTAAACCCTTTTTTAATGGAAATTATTACCCTTATTGGAAAACTATAATGAGAATTTTCTTAATGGCCAAAAGTGTAAACTTGTGGGAGATAGTTTCAAATGAACCCTTTATACTTGTGACAATTATAGAAAATAAAATGTCCCAAACTAAAGGAAGAATGGAAATCTCGCGTTAAGGTATTAATTTCCTTAAAATAGTAAGGCCATACATATCTTATTTTTTATGTTGAGAATAAATAAATTTAATAAAGTCTATGTGTAAAATAACTTATGAAATTTGACATACATTAGATGTTACACATGAGGATACAAATTAAATTAAGGAAAAGAAAGATGAGCATATTAACCTTAAAATATGAATTTTTTCAAATGAAGTAAAGAGAAATTATTTCTAGCATATACATAAGGTTCATTAATATCCTTAATGCTTTTAAAGTCTTAGAAATACCTATACTAATATTGAAATGGTAAGAAAATTTCTTAGTTCACTTCCGAAGATATGATAAGCCAAGGTAACAACTAAATAAGAAGTTAAAGATTTGACAACACTATTATCGAAGGAGCTTATAGATCTCTTCTCATATATGAAATGAAATTTCAAGAGATATAAGAAAAACGATGCTTCAAAAGAAAAAGAACTTAACATTCAAAGTCTCAAAAGAGGAATCAAGTAAACAAGAGACATTTATATGGAGAAATAATGATGAAGACCTCACCTTTATCACAAAGGAATTCAAGAAGTTTTTTAAAGAAAGAATATCTCCAAAACAAAAAGACTTTAAGGTAGGCAAAAGTTATTAAAATGTAAATCCTTTAATATTATTTGTTTTGCAATAGAAAATTCGGCCACATAAAGTCGCAATGTCTTTTCTCAAAGATAATGACAAGTGTAAAGAAATAATAAGAAGGGGATGAAAAGCAAAAAGAAAAAAAAGAAAACACTTAAATCTTTAATTTTGGATAACACAAGTGAATCTAAAATGAGCATTCAGAAAGAGAGATAACTCTCATGTGCTTTATGGATAAAGAAGATGATGAAGTAATATCTAACTCTGATTTATGTGATAGTGGTAAAAAGTTGATATATGATGAACTAATCAAAAATTTAGAAATCATAAGTCAAAAAAGGAAGAAATTATCTTACAAAATCAAAGAAGTTCAAAAATAGTTAGATGCATGCATAAATCAGAACAAAAAGGATGAAAAGTTAAAACATCTAAAAATATGATCATTAATGATAATCATGCATTTGAAGTAAATCACTTGTTAATATAGAAATCACGTATAATATAGAATACACAAGAAGGGGGTTCAATTGTGTTAAATTGTCTAAGATATTAATATTTAAAATATTCTTAATTTTCTTTACAAATTCAGACGATTACAAAGCAATTCACTTAATTTGATAAGTAATGCAACATCAAAAATTATTATCTATTCTTCTAACAACAAGAAAATTAAAGAGACAAGAGTTAGAGAATATGACACTGCAATTTATACTGGTTCACTCTTAACCTTGGGTCATGCCCATTCCTGAGAGTTTGTCTGAGATTCCACTATATCCTTCAACGTTACAAGTATTATTTCTACACATGTAGAGCCTCTTCAGGTCTCCATCACAAAGTATTATTTATCTGCTTCCTTAGCCTCTCCAGGCTCTAACCTTTCTTTCACTTGAAAAGATATTGTTTGAGCTTCACGTTAAAGATGTATTTGATCTCTATCTTTCTTTCTTTTCTCAGAATAGTTTTTTGTGTGAGCACTTGAGCACTTGAATACAGAGTTTCTCTAAGTATATTTTTTTAAATCAAATTTCCTTTTCTCTTATATGTTTAGTTTACAACTATAACTAATATGTATAACCTAAATCTTCAACTGTCTTCTTTAAGAAATATGCTTGTTGAATCTTCTAAAAAATCGTTATTAGTTGAGTCCTATATCCAACTCTAACTAATTGACTGACATTCTAGAATATTTTTCAATTGCATCGTCTTGTATAGATTTTGTATGCTTCGTCTGGTGATATGCTTCGTCTAGTGTTATAAACCAAGCACTTCACCCTTCGTCTAATCCATCTAAAATGCTTTATCATATTCAGTTTTTTACTTAAGTATCATCTTATATTGAGATTTGTGTCACTTACACTTATCTGCGCACTTAACAAATTTATCAAAACAATTCACACACTTCTATGATTATTATTATTTGATTTTCATCAAAATCAATAAAAGAAATGAAGTCTTCTTGTCTTAACAATCTCCCCCTTTTTTATGATAACAAATAATCATAATATTAGAAGATAAAATAATATTCAGATGATAAAGCATAAAGCAAGATATATAAGATATGCACAAGATATACAATCAATGGTTTCTAATGTACTCCACTGTTCTCCCCCTATTTGTTATTAATAAAAAAGAAAGTTAATTTTAGACGCTTCAAAATTTTAGAATTCATGTGTTGAATATCAGTGCGGATCGTCTTAAGGTCTTATTCTATAAAAACGCATAGAAGTGTTATTTCCTCATGAAGATCACCACTACATCACCTAGTTCATCAACCTTAATATTAATTTCCTCAATATTTTTAGCTAAAGCTTCTTGAACTTATGTCTGCTTGTGACTAGCTTTAGTCCATTTGATGAAATTCTTCAAGAACTCCAAATTAATAGTAGCATCTTGTAGTATTTCACTAAGTGGATGAACATGTTCAAAAACAGATGGTTTTCTAGGTGAATCATCTAAGTCTATAATTTGGATTGAAGGTAATTTGAAGGGTTGTTTTCCTTTAGGGATATCAAGATCATCAAGTCTGGATAATTTGTAAATTGGTTTCCCTAGAAGGTGTAAAATCGTTTTAACTGAAGATATGAAACCTAAGGGTTTGAAATGAATGATTAAATGCACAAAGGTTTCTAAGTTAAAGTCGATACCTTCAATTGTGATACTTTTGTACCTTCCTTCTGTTAGTGTAGCAACTACCTTGAAACTTTCGTCTTTGGTAAATGCTCCAAATTGACTTCCTGATGCCCTTGATATGTGATGTGATACATAGACACCTATAGGTTGAGTTGTATGACATACATCGTCTATGTTCTTCACTACCACTTGAATCTGTTCTTCTATAAAATCATCTTCATGTCCTTCAGGAAATATCTTCTTCTTTCCTTTTCCTTCGTTTATTACGGGTGTTAGACATCTAGGTTGTACATTTGGTACGATCTTGATTGTCATTTTGCTTGTTACCGGATAGATTGTATAACAATCTTTCGTAATCTTCAATAGATATTGTTCTAACTTTTAATCTCACAGAATACTATATAGTCTTCGTTCTTCAAGACTTAGAAGATGTATCGTCTGATCATTTACTGTTATAGGCTCAACTTGAACCTTAACTGTCTATTTAGAATGTTTTCTGATGATAATTGAACTTCTGTTATGATCAGGTGTTGATTCTTCTATGACCTTCATTTTCAAATCTTCTTTCTTTATCGATTGAGGAGGATTGTAAGGTACTAGCTGATGTTCAACAGTCTATGTCGTTTGTGGAACATTAGATGAAGAAACCTTCTTCTGAATAAGCTTCATCTTCTTTTGTTCTTCTGCTGGTTTGGAAGAGAGTTGTTATTGAGACTTCTTCTTCTCAAATATTAACTTCCTTTTTATCTCTGTCTCTCCAAATGATTTTTCTGATTGAATTTGACGGATAGAGACAATTGGTTTAGTAGGCTGTTGTTGTTGTTCTTGCTCCGTTTTACTCTCAGAATCTCCACCAAGAATGAGAATTTTCTGCTTCTTCTATTCTTATTGTCGTAAAACCCTTCATCTTAGTGACCTTCTTGACTTTTCGATCCTTTTTTATTGGAGCGTCTCGGCCTTTCTCTTTAAAAACACTTGGTGAGTTGGTTGTTGAACCTTGCTTTCCTTCCTTTTTAGAAACGTCTTAACTTGTATTGGCACATCAGACGATTGTTCAACCTTTTCCTCTACTGACATTCTTTCAGACAATCAAAGTTTTTCTTGTGTTTCAGACGGAACATGTTCACTTTTGCTTCGTCTTACTAAAAACTCCCCCTTAGACTTTGATTTTGGTGTGAAATCTACATTCGCTTCAGCTTCAGTCTTGATTCCCATTTTGTGAATATTAGAGGCATTAATAACAC
>JANSVA010000216.1:8739240-8769202 GCA_025504915.1 Erythroxylum reticulatum | reverse complement strand
ATCAAGCGACCAACTTGGTTATTCAACTGTGAGTCAATTAATTTAGATTCTAATAATATACATGTTTCCCATACATCCCTATGTATAAGTATATTACTTACAAAAGAATCTTGGTACCTTTTGACCAGATATATAACGCTCACACAAATAAAACCAAACTCTGTTGTTTTATTAATAATAAATATTTTCATTACAATACTGTAACTGAAGAAGATAAAGTTACATGTAAATACAATTGCCTTCCAGGGCACTATATTTGCATAACTCCAACAGTTTTTCCCACCAAAGGTGTGCTAACGGGTTGTTTTGTCCGCTAAAGATGTTCTAATGGGCTATTTTCCCACCAAACGTCCCTGAAGAGCATGTCAACGAGCTATTTTTTCCACTGAAGATGCCTAGGGATCGGACCAATGTGCTTTTTTTCCACCGAACATGCCTAGGCTCCCTTCTAACTGGTTGTTTCGCCCGCTGAAGGTGTTCCAATAGGCTTTTTTGTCCACCAAAGATGTGCCAATGGGTTGTTATCCAACCAAAGGTGCCTGAAGACCATGCCAACAGACTATTTTTCCCACTGAAGGTGCCTAGTGACTGTGTCAACAGGCTGTTTTGCCCACTGAAGGTGTCCAACGAGCTATTTTTTCTATCGAAGGTGTCTACTGACTATGCCAACTAAAGGTATGCCAACAGGCAATTTTCCCACTGAAGGTGCCTAGCAACTGTATCAGTGGGCTATTTTGCCCACCGAAGCTATGCCAGTAGGATATTTTGCCCACCAAAACTGCACCAACAGGTTGTTTTTCCCACCAAAGGTACTTAGCGACTGTGCTAAGTGGTTTTTTTACCCACCGAAGGTGTGTTAATGGGTTGCTTTCCCCATTGAAGGTGCTTAACGACCCTGCTAACGGACTATTTTTCCAACCAAAGTTGTGCCAACGGGCTATTTTTTCAAACAAAGGTGCCCAACGGCTGTTTTTTCCACTGAAGGTTCCTAGACTCCTTGTCAATGGGTTGTTTTATCCATCAAAGGTGTGACAATGGGTTGTTTTATCCACTGAAGGTGTGCTAATGGGCTATTTTCCCACCAAAGGTGCCTAAAGATCATGACAACGGGCTATTTTCCCTAACAAAAGTGCCTAATAGCCTATTTTTCCCACCGAAAGTATCTATGACAGTGCCAATGGGCTGTTTTGCCCATCGAAGGTAACGCACACCATGGAAGGATTGATGTCGATTTGATGGTGTTTTGATTTGGTGTGTTTTTGACCTTGAGGAATTAAGAAGGATGGAAATTTCGAATTCAACAATCAAGAAACATAAGGATACGTAGGTTTGATTTCTATGACACCTCTTGGAAACTTGTTCCAAATAATCCCAATGATCAAAATAAAACCAAGATAAATGAACAATCGACACGCCAAAATTGGGAAAGTAATTGATAAGTGAAAGATGGCTCGAAAGGTAACAAGAATAAGAGAATAATGTTTCTCCCTATTGAAGTCGACGGCACTCCAACAATTCTGATTTAAAAGTTGCAAATATTTAACCTAAAGACATATATTTATACCTATGTTAAATAATAAAAGGTTGGGCTAAAATATATGGAAGCCCAAAATAAAACAAAGTCTAAAAACTAAATAAATAAGTCTAATGTGTGGTGTCACTACTAGATCCATATGCTCTTCGGCTTAAGTGAATTAAATAACCCACTCCCACTAACAAAATAAGGGGCACACTAAACACTCCTTAGGCTTAAGTGATAAAGCAATTAAATAGCCCAAGTCTTCTTGTCTTCAAGCTCCAAGTGTATCCGATTCAAGGATTTGAGACAAGTGGAACAATTTGGGCTGTGACCCATCTAGCTCTCCTCCAATGGGCTTAGCTAGCTTCATCCTCTCCATAAGTTGGCCCAACTGTGCATAAAGATGGACATAGGTCCAATTGGAAAGACGAGCTTGCCCCCATCATGCACGCTAACTCCATGGTCATCCTTACTCCTGCTCAAATTAGAAGGTGCGCCAAAGGGCTATTTTTCCTATCAAAGTAGCCCAACGGGATGTTTTTCCCGCCGAAGTTGTGCCAATGGGTTGTTTTGTCCACTGAAGGTGTGCCAATGGGCTGTTTTGCCCACCGAAGGTGTGCCAACAAGCTATTTTTCCCACTGAAGATGTGCCAATGGGTTGTTTTCCCATCGAATGTGTCTATTGACCTCCTAACGGGCAGTTTTGCCCACCAAAGGTGTTCCAATAGGCTATTTTTTCCATCAAAGATGCCTAGGCTCCATACCAACGGGTTGTTTTACCAACCAAAGGTGTGCTAATGGGTTGTTTTGTCCATCGAAGCTAGGCTAATGGGCTATTTTTCCTACCGAAGGTGTGCCAACGGGTTATTCTTCCCACCAAAGGAGCCTAGTGACTGTGCTAATGGGATGTTTTATCCATCGAAGGTGTGCTAACAGGCTGATTTCCCACCAAAGGTGCCTGAAGACCATGCCAATGAGATATTTTACCTACCGAAGGTGACTAGCAACCTTCGGGTTGTTTATCCCACAGAAGGTGCCTAACGACCGTGCCAATGGGTTGCTTTGCCCATCGATGGTGCCTAGCAACCATGCCAACGGGCTATTTTACCCTCTGAAGATGTGTCAATGGTTTGTTTTCCCGTCGAACATGCCTAACAAATGTGCCAACGAGCTGTTTTTCCCACCTAAAGTGCCTATCAACCGTGTCAATAGATTGTTTTGCCGACTAAAGGTATGCCAATGGGCTGTTTCGTCCACTGAAGGGTTGCCAACGGGTTGGTTTCCCGCCGAAAGTTCCTAGCGACCATGCCAACGAGATATTTTGCCCACCAACAGTATCTAGCGACCGTGCCAACGAGTTATTTTGGCCACCAAATATATGCCAACAAGCTATTTTTTGATCGAATGTGCCTAGTGACCAAGCCAATGGGCTATTTTGCCTAATGAAGGTTCATAACAACCGTGGAAATAGGTTGTTTTACTGCCAAAGTTGTGCTAACGGGCTGATTTTCCCACCAAATGTGCCCAATAGATTATTTTTCCCACTGAAGGTGCCTAGTGACCATGCCAACGGGTTGTTTTTCCTACTAAAGGTTACTAGCGACTGTGCAAACGGGCTATTTTGCTCACCGAAGGTATGCCAACGGGCTTCTTTTCCCATAAAAGGTGCCCAATAAGGTGTTTTTCCTACCAAAGATGCCTAGCGACTGTGCCAACGGATTGTTTTTCCCAACGAAGGTGCCTTACGACTGTTCCAACGGGCTGCTTTACGCATCGAAGGTGCTTAGGCACCGTATCAATAGGCTTGTTTTCCCAACGAAGGTGTGCCAATGAGCTATTTTGCCCACCAAAAGTGTGCCAACGGGCTTTTTATCCACCAAAGGTATACCAACAAGTTGTTTTCCCACTGAAGGCACCTAGTGGCCATGCCAACGGGTTGTTTGGCCCACCAAAAGTATGCCAACTAGTTGTTTTTCCCATTAAAAGTGCCTAACAACTTTGCCAATGGGCTGTTTTGCCCACAAAAGGTGCCAACGAGCTATTTTCCCACCAAAAGTTCCTAGAAACTTTGCCAATGGGTTGTTTTACCCATCGAAGGTATGCCAACGGGGTTGTTTTTCCACCAAAAGTGCCTAACAACTTTGCCAACATGATGTTTTATCCACCGAAGGTATGCCAACAAGCTGTTTTTCCCATCAAAAGTGCTTAGGATTTGTACCAATAGGATAGTTTTCCCACCGAAGGTATGCCAATGGTTGTTTTCCCATCGAAGGTATCTGGCAATCGTGCTAACGAGCTATTTTACCCACCGATTATATGTCAATGTGCTATTTTTCCCACTGAAAGTGCCTACAACCTTACCAACGACCTGTTTTTCTCATCAAAGCTACCTAAGCATTATACCAACTGGCTATTTTTCCTACCAAAGGTGTGCCAACTGGTTTTTTTCCACCAAAGGTACCCAATGGGCTATTTTTCCCCCTGAAGGTTCCTAGTGAGCAATTCAATGGGTTGTTTTACCCACTGAAGGTGTGCCAACAAGCTATTTTGCCCACCAAATGTGCCATGATACTGTGCCAACTGGTTGCTTTCCCACCGAAGGTTTCTAGTGACCATGCCAATGGGCTATTTTACATACCGAAGGAGCCTAGCGTCTCCGTGCCAAAGTGTTGTTTTTCCCATCAAAGGTGTGCCAATAGGCTGTTTTCCCACCGAATGTGCCTAGTGACTACACCAATTGCCAACAAATATATATAGCAACCATGCCAATAGGTTGTTTTGCCCACCACAGATGTCTCAACTAGCTACTTTTCCCACCAAAGGTGCCCAACGAGCTGTTTTCCCACAGAAGGTGCCCAGCTATCGTGCCAACAAGCTATTTTTCCCACCAAAGATTCCTTGTGACCGTGCCAAACGGTCATTTTACACACTGAAGGTTTGTCAACTTGTTGTTTTTCCTACCAAAGGTGCCTATGCACCTTGCAAATTCGTTGTTTTGCCCACCAAAGGTATGCCAATGAGTTGTTTTGTTCACTGAAGGTGTGCTAACAAGCTATTTTTCCCACCAAATTTGCTTAGCGACCATGCTACAAGCTTTATTGCCTATCGAAGGTGCCTAATGATTGTGCCAATAGGGCTGTTTTGTCCACCAAAGATGTGCCAACGGGCTGTTTTATTAACCTAGTGACTATGTCAACAGGTTGTTTTCCCACCATAGGTGCCTAGCTACTATGCCAACAGGTTATTTTGCCCACCTAATGTGCCTAGAAACTATGCCAATAGGTTGTTTTTCCCACCAAAGTTGTGCCAATGGGCGATCGTGCCAACGAGTTGCTTGCCCACTGAAGGTGTGCCAACGATCTGTTTTGTCTATTGAAGGTGTGCCAAAGGTTTGTTTTCCCACTTAAAGTGCCTAGCAACCAAGCCAATGGGCTATTTTGCCTATCGAAGGTGCCTAGAAACTGTGCTAATGTGCTATTTTGCCCACTAAAGTATAGGTCCTTTTTCCCACCGAAAGTGCCTTCTAACCGTGCCAATGAATTGTTTTTCCCACCAAAGGTGCCTAGCGATCATGTCAATGGGTTGTTTGCCCACCAAAAGTCTACCAAGAATTGTTTTGTCCACCGAAGGTGTGCCAACGAGTTGTTTTCCCGTCGAAGATGCCTGGCAATCATGTCAACGGGCTCTTTTGCCCATCGAAGGTGTTTCGATTGGCTACTTTTCATACCAAATGTGCCTAGCAACCGTGCCAACAGGCTCTTTTGCCCACTGAAGGTGCCTGGTGACCGTGCCAATAAGTTGTTTTGCTCACTGAAGGTTTGCCAACAGGCTTCTTTTCCTACCAAAGGTGCCCAATAGGTTGTTTTTCACATCGAAGGTGCCTAGCGACCGTGCCAGTAGATTATTTTTCCTACCGAAGGTGCCTAGTGACCATGCCCATGGGCACTTTTTCCTATCGAATGAGCTTAGTGACCATGCCAACAAGCTTTTTTGCCCTGTGCCAACGGGATCCTTTTCTCATCAAAGGTACCCAACGAGTTATTTTTCTTACTGAAGATGCCTAGCAACCATGCCAAAGGACTATTTTTTCCATCGAAGGTGTCTAGCAATTATGCCAACGAGCTATTTTGCCCAACGAAGGGGTGCCAACAAGTTGTTTTCCTACCGAAGGTGCCTGAAGACCATGCCAACTGGTTGTTTTTCCCACCAAAGGTGTCTAATGATCGTGCCAACGGGTTGTTTTTTACAAAATTGTGTAACATGATATGGGATGTTAACGTAAAAGACTCTAAATAGACTCCACAAATTCAACTGATCATTCCTTTAACCCATTTTTGTCCCCAAAATGTAAGTATTAATCTTCTACTAGATCGCTTTATGGCTAGAACTCCCCTAAACCTAAAAAACAATGATATAATTTTGATGAATTTGCGAACTCAGTGAGTGAACCATCATTGATGCACTCACATAGTCAAATCACAAAGACAAGTTATATAATAATTTATCAAACTTTAATAATTATATCATAAAAGCCAATATTGCATATGACTTGACATTGTCCATTGACTTTAGTTGTATTTCATTATTTCAAAGCATTTCAATAAATCATTTCAATTCAATCATATGATGCATGTAGGGATGCATTATGCTCTAGGGAGTGTTATGTTACATGTTTCCCACCAAAGGTGTGCCAACTGGATGTTTTCTTATCGAAGGTGCCTAGTGACTGTGCCAATAGGTTGCTTTTCCCACTAAAGATGTGCGAATGGGTTTTTTCCCCACCAAAGGTGTGCCAACATGCTATTTCTTAATGAAGGTGCCTAAAGATAGTGTCAACATTCTATTTTCTAATTGTAAGAGCCTAGCAACCATGCCAACGGGTTGTTTTTCCTACTAAAGGTGTGCAAATAGTTTTTTTCTTAAAGAAGGTGCCCGACAACCATGCTAACAGGTTGTTTTCTTACTGAAGGAGCATAATGACCATGTCAATGGGTTGTTTTCCCCAACGAAGGTGTGCCAATAGGTTGTTTTCTCACCTAAGATGCCCAGTGATGGTGCCGATAAGTTGTTTTTCCCACCAAATGTGTGCCAATATGCTATTTTCTCACATATCGTGCCCAACAATGTGTTGTTTTGTCACTGAAGATGCAAAGCGTCCATATCAATAGTTTGTTTCTCTAAAAAAGGTGCACCAACAGGTTGCTTGCTACACCAAAGGTACACAAATGGGCTATTTTTTCACCAAGGTGCCCAGCAACCTTGCCAACGTGCTGCTTTTCTTACTAAAGGTGTTCTAATAAGTTGTTTTCTCACCAAAGGCCCCCAGTGACCATGCTAACGAGCTATTTTTCTAAATGTAGGTGTGCCAACATGTTGTTTTCTCTACTGAAGGTGTGCCAATATGTTGTTTTTCTCACTCAAAGAGTGCCAATGGGCTATTTTCCTAGTGAAGGTGCTAAGCAACTGTGCTAACAGGTTGTTTTCTACACTGAAGGTGTGCCAATAGGCTATTTTCTCTTCAAAGGTGCCCAGCGACCAACACAATATATTGTTTTCTCATTGAAGATGCCCATTGACCTTGCCAATTAGTTGTTTTCCCCATAAAAGGTGCACCAACGGGCTATTTTCCTACCAAAGATGCCCAGCGGCTATGCCAATGGATTGCTTTTCCCACTAAAGTGTGCCAATGTGCTATTTTTCTGATTGAATATGTGTCAATGGGCTATTTTCTCCATCGAAGGTGCCTAGCGAACGTGCCAATGGGTTGTTTTCTCACTAAAGGCCTAAATCACAATCAAATGTGGCTTATTATTTCATGTGATGAATGGATAAATGAATGCAAATAATATATGATATTAAGTGATCGCATGTCATTTAGAAAATTACCAACCCTAGGCTTTGCCATGCCTTCATTATGTATGAGATATATAATGAAACAATATAGGATGGATAACAAATTGCATTTGGACAAGATGGTAATTAAAATTTAAAGCCCAAAAAGATTTAGTGGGAGAGGATGCTCATGTCAGAGTCCACCATCTCCAAATGATGGCCCGATTGCATGTGGTGAAGTGTTACTCCCCACAGGAGGGTATGAATCCTAGATCTTGCATAGTTTGGGTCTCCTTAAAGATAAGTCCACTTATTGGTAGCAAATGTGACCTCCCACTGAGGCATGGTTTGCATGTATCTTTAGTAAATGAATCAAATGGTTAAACACTCAACATATTTTATCAATAACCTACCCATTGTAGCTCTGTTGATAAAAATATGGAGCAAATTATGATGCTTCTTTAAAAGTTAAGCATAAAGATGCTTGGTAGCTTTTTTAGTGGGAGGGTCTCAGTTTTTCTTTTAATGGATAAGATGGATCACCGTCACTTCGGCTATTATAGATAAGAAAAATAACCGTCATATAAAGTTTTTAATTTTTTAAGTTTTATTTAATCTATCATCATGCATACATGCATCATGATTTTATGCAAAATTCCAATATTATTGACTAGTATGCTCATGTTTTAATAAGTTATATTTTCAGTTATAATCAACCACAAAATGAATCCACTTACTTTGCTCTTAATAAATAACAAATTGGAAAACGGATAGAATTTTAATGAATGGAGACGTAACGTTGACATTGTTCTCCAATATGAACGTATTTCATGGGTATTAACTGATAATGAGCCTATACCTCCTGGTGGAGATTCAACTCCTAAGATATGAAGTAAATCACTTGTTAATATAGAAATCATAAGAAGGGGGTTGAATTATGTTAAATCATCTAAGATATTAATCTTTAAAATCTTCTTAATTTTCTTTAGAAATTCAAACAATTACAAAGTAATTCACTTAATTTGATGAGTAATGCAATAGGGAAAATTATTATCTATTCTTCTAACAATAAGAAAATTAAAGAGCTAAGAGTTAAAGAATATGACACCGCGATTTATACTGGTTCACCCTTAACCTCGGGCTACATACAGTCCTCAGATTTTGTCTGAGATTTCACTATATCCTTCAACATTACAAGTATTATTTCTACACTTGTAGAGCCTCTTCAGGACTCTCTCACAAAGTATTCTTTATCTTCTTCCTTAGCCTCTCCAGGCTCTAGCCTTTCTTTTTCTTGAAAAGATATTGTTTGAGCGTCATGTTACAAATGTATTTGCTCTCTTTCTTTCTTTCTTTCTTTTCCCATAACATTTTTTTTGTGTGAGCACTTGAGCCCTTGAATATAGAGTTTCTCTAAGTATGTTTTGTACAATAAAATTTCCTTTTCTCTTGTATATTTAGTTTACGACTATAACTAATATTTATAACATAAATCTTCAACTGTCTTATTTGAAAATTTTGTTTGTTGAATCTTCTAGAAACTGTTATTAGTTGAGTCCTATAACTAACTCCAACTAACTGACTGACATTCTATAATGTTTTTCAATTGCATTGTCTTTTTTAGATTTTGTATGCTTCGTCTGGTGTTATCTATAGATTTTGTATGCTTCATCTAATGTTATGCTTCGTCTGGTGTCTTAGACCAAGCACCTAACGCTTCGTCTGATCCGTCTAAGACGCTTTGTCTTATTCAGCTTTTACTTAAGTATGGTCTTGAATTGACAATTTGTGTCACTTACATTTATCTGCGCACTTAATAAATTCATCAAAACAATTCACACACTTCTATGATTATTATTATTTGATTTTCATTAAAATTAGTAGAAGAAGTGAAGTCTTCTTGACTTAATAATCTCCCTCTTTTTATGATAACAAATAATCATAATATTAGAATATAAAATAATATTCAGACGAATAAATGAATAAAGCAAGATATACAAGATATGCATAAGATATACAATGAATGCTTTCTAATGTATTCTTTCTAATGTTCTCCACTTTTCTCCCCTATTTGTTATTAATCAAAAGGATAGTTCATGTTAGACGCTTCAAAATTTTAGAATACATGTGTTGAATATCAGTGTGGATTGTCTTGAGGTCTTCTTCTATTGAATCGTGTAGATATGTTATTTCCTCATAAAGATCACCCAGTTCATGACCTAGTTCATCAACCTTAGTATTAATTTCCTTAATGTTTTTATCTAAGGCTTCCTGAACTTCCATCTGCTTGTGACTAGCTTCAGTCCATTTGATGAAATTCTTTAAGAACTCCGAATTAACAGTAGCATCTTGTAGTCTTTCACTAAATGGATGAGTATGTTCAAAAACTGATGGTTTTCTAAGTGAATCGTCTAATTCTATAATTTTGATCGAAGGTCATTTGAAGGGTTTTTTTCCTTCAGGAATATCAAGATCATCAGGCCTAGATAATTTATAAATTGGTTGCCCTAGAAGGTTTAGAACAGTTTTAACTAAAGGTATGAAACCTAAAGGTTTGAAATGAATGATTAAATGCACAAAGGTTTCTAAGTTAAAATTGATACCTTCAATTGTGACACTTTTGTAGCTTCCTTCTCATATTGTACCAACTACTTTGAAACTTTCTTCTTTAGTAGTTGCTCCAAATTGACTTCCTGATGCCCTTGATATGTGATGTAATACAAAGACACCTACAGGTTGAGTTGCATGACATACATCGTCTATGTTCTTCATTGCCACTTGAATATGTTCTTCTTTAAGATCATCTTCATATCCTTCAGGAAAAATCTTCTTCTTTCCTTTTCCTTCATTTATTACGGATGTTGGACGTCTAGGTTGTACATTTGGTACAATCTTGATTGTCATTCTGCTTGTTACTGGATAGATTGTATAACGATCTTTTGTAATCTTCAATGGATATTGTTTTGACTTTTCATCTCGCAGAATACTATATATTCTTCGTTCTTCAGTACTTGGAAGATGTATCATCTGATCATTTACTGTTATAGGCTCAACTTGAACCTTAACTATTTGTTTAGAAGGTTTCTGATGATAATTGAACTTCTGTTATGATTAAGAGTTGATTCTTTTATGAACTTCATTTTCAAAAAAAACATTCTTTATTGGTTGAGGAGGGTTGTAAGGTACTAGCTGGTGTTCAACAGTCTGTATCTTTTTTGGAACATCAGATGAAGAAAGTTTCTTCTGAATAAGCTTTATCTTCTTTTGTTCTTCTGTTGGTTTGGAAGAGAGTTATTGTTGAGGCTTCTTCTTCTCAAATACTGACTTCCTTTTTATCTCTGACTCTCTAGAAGATTATGCTAATTGAATTTGAGGGATAGAGACAATTGATTTGGTAAACTACTTTTGTTACTCTTGTTCCTTTTTACTCTCAGAATCTCCACCAAGAATCAGAACTTTTTGCTTTTTCTATTCTTGTTGTCGTAGGGTCATTAATCTTGGTGACCTTCTTAACTTTTCGGGCCTTTCTGATTGGAGCATCTCAGCCTTCCTCTTTAAAGACACTTGGTGAGTTAGTTATTGAACCTTGCTTTCCTTCTTTTTTAGAAACGTCTTGACTTGTATCAGCACATCAGACAATTGTTCAACCTTTTCCTCTGCTAATATTCTTCCGGATGATCGAGGTTTTGCTTGTATTTTCAATGGAACATGTTCACTCTTGCTTCGTCTTACTAAAAGCTCCCCCTGAGACTTTGCTTTTGGTGTGAAATCTACATCTACTTCAGCTTGCGTCTTGATTCCCATTTTGTGAATATTAGAGGCATTAATAACACTCTTAACATTCATCTTTACTCTGTTTCCTCTATCAAGTAGGATTCCAGATTCTTTGAAGAAACGTGTTAACAGCATACCGTAAGGTAGAAAACCACTCTTCAGATGATAATCCTCCCTAGCCTTTAACATATACTTCATAATCAAGTATGGAAGATTAACGGGTTGGTGAGTAGGTAGATGAAACAGACAATGTTCATCAATCACCATGTCCTTTGATCCTGCTCCTAGTAGGATACAATGGAGAAGAAGTGAATGAAGAAGCCTAGCCTTTGGAATGAGAGTTGAAGACTTCTTGACTCCTGTATTATTGGATCCATATAGTTGTTGATTGATTTTGGTTTTGTCTATATGACTTTGAGCGATCCAATCTATATTGTTGAATAGTTTCACTCCAATATTTGGATACCCAATAGCCTTCTCGATAAAATCTTATGTGATTATTACCAACAACTCATCTACCATCGATACCAAGGTGTTTTCTACCACCTTCACATTCTTCAAGAACTCATATATTTCATTCAGATATACCATCTCTCGGATGTTGAAGAAATTCTTCCAACCAACTGCTTCAATCTCAGGTTCTATTTTCATCTGATTATTCTTTTAAGGAAGTGAAATCGACGAGTCTCTCATAGACAAGAGATTTCAACATTTTTTAATTTCTAAAAAATAAACACTAAACACAGAAATGTATTTCGCCTAAAGAAGCTAGGCTAGCATATAAAAAGAGATAAAGATATAAGATGAGAAGAATTTGAAGTTTAGAATAGAGGATTGGATCGTCTTTGCTTAAAGCATTTTGAACAAGTTGGTTGCGAAGTTTTTCAAGAAAATTATAGAGTGGAAGGTGTTGCAGAATTTTGAGATGATTTCTTTTTTATACACACTTTTGAAAAGTTACCGTTTGTAAATTACCGTTACTATTTAACTTGAAAACTTACGACTTTTCAACTTCTTCTAGACGAATCGTCTGGATTATGGAGTTTTAGACGAATGGTCATTTAACATCACCATATTCAGGTTTCATGTGATTTCCTTGAATCTGCCTTCACTTAAGGGTTTGGTGAAGATATCTGCCTATTATTGATTCGCCTCAACAAATTGTAGATTGGTAATCCCTCTCTATACATAGTCTCTTATAAAATGATGTCTAACTTTAATATGCTTTTCCCTTAAGTGTTGTATTGGATTCCTTGAGAGATTAATAGCACTTGTGTTGTCACAGAAGATTGGAATCTGATCTTCTTGGATAGAATAATCCTCTAACTGATACTTAATCCATAACATCTGTGAACAACAGCTTGCAGCTGACATATATTCAGTTTCTGCAGTAGATATAGTAATTGAACTTTGCCTCTTGCTTTACTAAGAAATTAGATTATGACCAAGAAAGTAACAACCTCCCCTTGTACTCTTTCTATCAATCCTATCTTCAACATAATCAGCGTCACAGTAGCCAATTAATACGAAATCTTTACCTTTCTTAGACATTAAGTAAAGATCAATAGAACCTGCCAAGTATCTCAATATGCTTTTGACAACAATATAATGAGATTCTCTAGGATCTACTTAAAATCTTGCACACAAACGAACACTAAACAATATATCAGGTCTACTTGCAGTTAGGTAAAGCAAAGAACCAATAATTCCTCTAAAAAGAGTTTGATCAATCTTCTTCCCAACTTCATCTTTAGCTAAGAGGATTGAAGGATGCATAGGAGTTGACATTGGTTTAACATTCTCCATTTTATATTTGGCTAAAAGTTCTTTGATATGTTTTTTTTATGAACAAAAATCTTTTCTTCAGTTTGTTTAATTTGTAAACTAAGAAAGAACTTTAATTCACCCATCATACTCATTTCAAATTCACTTTTCATAAGATTTTCAAAATTTAAACATAATTTTTTAGAAGTTGCAACAAAAATGATATCGTCTACATATATTTGTACAATTATAAAATCATTTTTAATACATTTTCTAAATAAAGTTTTATCTACTTGACCTCTAATAAAGTCATTTTTAATCAAAAACAAACTCAGACGATCATACCAAACACAAGGTGCTTGTTTTAATCCATACAAAGTTTTATGAAGTTTATAGACATAGTTTGGTTTATCAGTGTCTTCAAAACTTGGGGGTTATTTTACATAAACTTCTTCATTTATAAAACCATTCAAAAAGGAACTTTTCACATCCATTTGAAATAGTTTTATATCATGAAAAACAATATATACAAGCAAAATCCTAATAGCTTCTAGTCTAGCTACAGGAGCATATGTTTCATTATAGCCTATTCCTTCTTGTTGATTATAGCCTTGAGCTACTAATCTAGCTTTGTTACAGTTTACTTTTCCTTATTTGTCTAGTTTATTTTTGAATACCCATCTGGTTCCTATAACAGATTTATTGGATGGTTTAGGAACTAGAGACTAAACTTTATTCCTTGTAAATTGATTTAACTACTCTTGCATAGGTAACATCCAAGCTTCATCTTGAAGACCTTCATCAATTTTATTAGGTTCTAATTTAGAAACAAAAGCTACATTTGCCTCTCTTCTAAATTTAGATTTAGTTCTCACTCCTTCTGATGTTTCTCCTATAATTAAGTTTTCTGGGTAAGAAGATTTATATTTCTAGTCTTTTCTTAGACTAAAGTTTTCAAAAATATCTTCTACCTTATCAAGTGGATCGTCTGGTGGTGCCATGTCTAGATTATTAACTAAAGGAATAGATAGAGTTTCATCATCATAATCGTCTCTTTTATCTAGATGAGAATCATCATTAAATTTTACATGCATAAACTCTTCAACAGTTTTAGAAACAAGATTATAAACTCTATAAGCTTTAAAAGTAATTGAATAACCTAGAAAATTCTTGAATTGATCTTAGAATCAAATTTATCTAACTTTTCTTTTGTATTCAATATAGTGCTTTTGCAACCAAAAGGATGAAAGTAAGATACATCTGGCTTTCTTCCTTTCCATAATTCATATGGAGTCTTATTTAAAATAGATCACAAAATATTCTATTTTGAATATAACAAGCTGTATTTACAGCTTCTGCCCAGAAGTACTTAGGAAGATTTATTTCACATAGCATAGTCCTTTCCATTTCCTAAATCGTCCTGTTCTTTCTCTCTACAACTCTATTTTGTTGAGGAGTTATAGGAGTAGAGAAATTATAGAAAATTCCATTCTCTTCACAAAATATTTTGAATTTTTCATTTTCAAATTCTCTACCATAATCACTCCTAATTCCAGCAATAGAAATTCCTTTTTCATTTTGTAAATTTTTGGATAAAACTTTAAAACATTTAAGAGATTCATCTTTATGTGATAAAAAATATCCAAAAAAATCTAGTGAAGTCATCAACAATTACATGACCATACTTCTTTCCACCTATACTTAGTGTTCTGGTTGGACCAAACAAATCTATATGTAACAGCTTTAGAGGTCTAGATGAAGTTACAATATTTTTAAAAGAAAAAAATGTTTTAAATTATTTTCCTTTTTGACAACTCTCATAAAAGAAATCTTTGTTGACACTTATCTTTGGTAATCATCTTACCAAATCATGTCTAACTAACTTGGAAATATTTTTAAAGCTAACATGACCTAGCTTTTTGTGCCAAATCAGTTTTTCATCATCTGTTGATACAAAACATGAAATATTTTGACTTTTCAAATCATCTAAGTTAATTTTATAAAGATTATTTCATCTCTTGGCAGAAAAGATTATAAAACTGTCCTTGTTTTTGACTACACAAGAATTTTGATTAAAGGAAACTTCAAAACTAGAGTCACATAGTTGACTTGTACTAATTAGATTATGCTTTAAGCCTTTAAATAGCATAACATTATCAGTAGATGAAAAGGAATCTTTATTAATTTTGTTGATCCCAACTATTTTGCCCTGCTGGTTGTCACCAAAAGTTACTGACCCTTCTTGCTTATGTTGGAGGTCTAGGAACATAGACCTTATGCCCATCATATGTCGCGAGTAGTTACTATCTAAGTACCACTGGTGATGGTTGCTTTTTCAAAGAAAGGAGATTTGTAGTATATATTATATCCTTCTTAGGTACCCATATTTTCTTGGGTCCTTTGGGGTTAGTCTTATAATTTTTCAATGAATAATAATAAGAATACTATTTCATTTTCTTTCTAATATGAACAAAACTCCTATTATGAAGAATATTACTATTATTAATGGTATTTCTACCATTAAAACCTAAACCGCTCTTATCATTTGGATGTCTATAACTTCCAATCATATCATTCATCCCTCTTGTACTTTCTGTAAATTTCGATAAATCTGCTAAGAGATTGTTAATCCTTTGTTTTAGTTGATTAATTTCCTCACATCTATCTACAGTTACTTTCTTTTTCATATTGTCTACTTATTTCTTAAGGCAAACGCTTTTTTTTCTAATAGTTGTGTGTTCTTTAAATTTTCAACAAATTTCTTTTTCAATATCCTATATTGTTTTAAGATAACATGTCAATCTTTTAATAATTCTAAATTAGCATCCTGAAGATCATCAAAGTTAGAAATTACCTCATCATCGCATTCCCTTTCAGTTACCAAGCATATATTTGCTTGTTTTGATGTTTCTGAGTCGAATTCAGATTCAGACGAATCCAAATCTTCCCATGTTGCCATCATATTCTTTTTGTTTTCTTTACTTTTTTTTCTTTTGAGCAACGGGCATTCAGACTTATAATGTCCTGGTTTATTATACTCATAGCAGATGATAGAACTTTTCTCATTCTTTAAATCATTTTTGCTATTCTTTTTAAAAGAGGAGTCTTTATTTCCCCTTTATTTTTTTTTCCAAATCCTTCTAATCTTTCTTGAAGTAAAGGATACTCCATCTTCATCCTCATTTGAATCTTGATCAGATTCACTATCATCATCATTCTTGATTTCTTCAATCTTCAATGCTTTTAAAGATGTGCTTCTATTTTTCTATATCTTCTGATTCTTCTAACCAACCTTTAATGCAATAGATTTGTCCCTTATGGGTTTATCTTTTGCATCAAGCTCTACTTCATGGATTTTTTGTGAACTAAGCAATTCATCTAGCTTCAGCTGACTTAAATCCTTTGCCTCTTGTATTGTTGTTAGTTTCGGTATCCATCTTTATAGAAGACTTCTGAGAATCTTTCTGATATGATCTTAACTATTGTAGATTCTCTTCGGTGCTTTAAGTCCACCAACAATTGTTTGGAATCATCCAAACATCTAATCAATAGTCTCATCATCTTTTATCTTGAACAGCTCATACTGATAAACAATAATACTAATCTTGGATTCTCTCACCTGGTTTGTGCCTTCATGTGCAATGGCCAATGTGTCCCACATTTTCTTTGCAGATTCGCATCCATGAACCTTATCATATTCACTTCTACTTAGAGCATAACTTAAAAAGAACTTGGCCTTTGAGTTTAATTGAAAGCGAGCTTTTTGATTAGTCGACCGTTTGTCACGAGAGATGTTATTCCCTTCGTTGTCTATTGGTGTATATGGACCATTATTAATGATATCCCAAAGACCAATATGTGTGGATTCTATAAAGAGCCCCATCCCGTCCTTCCAATAAAAACATGTGATTAAGGCACCTTCTGCTATAAAAACATGTGATTCAATCATGGATCTTTGTCCTCACTTTGTAATAGTATTTCTTGGAAACCTTGCTCTGATACCAACTGAAGTAAATCACTTGTTAATTGAAATCACGTATAATATGTAGAATACATAAGAAGGGGGTTGAATTATGCTAAATCATCTAAGATATTAATCTTTAAAATCTTCTTAATTTTGTTTACAAATTCAGACGATTACAAAGCAATTCACTTAATTTGATGAGTAATGCAACAATGAAATTATTATATATTCTTCTAAAAACAAGAAAATTAAAGAGATAAGAGTTAGAGAATATGACACCGCGATTTATACTATTTCACCCTTAACCTTGAGCTACGTCCAGTCCTCAGAGTTTATTTGAGATTTCACTATATCCTTCAACGTTACAAGTATTATTTCTACACTTGTAAAGCCTCTTCAGGTCTCCCTCATAAAGCATTCTTTATCTGCTTCC
The DNA here is from genome assembly GCA_025504915.1 of Erythroxylum reticulatum. Taxonomy (NCBI): domain Eukaryota; kingdom Viridiplantae; phylum Streptophyta; class Magnoliopsida; order Malpighiales; family Erythroxylaceae; genus Erythroxylum; species Erythroxylum reticulatum. Next base: position 8,751,916 of record JANSVA010000216.1, on the reverse strand, counting down.
TTAGCCTCTCCAGGCTCTAGCCTTTCTTTCACTTGAAAAGATATTGTTTGAGCTTCATGTTACAGATGTATTTGCTCTCTATCTTTCTTTCTTTTCTTAGAATATTTTTTTGTTTGAGCACTTGAGCACTTAAATATAGAGTTTCTCTAAGTATATTTTTTTCAATCAGATTTCCTTTTCTCTTATATGTTTAGTTTACGACTATAAATAATATTTATAACCTAAATCTTCAACTGTCTTCTTTGAGAAATATGCTTGTTGAATCTTCTAAAAAATTATTATTAGTTGAGTCATGTAACCAACTCCAACTAACTGATTGACGTTCTAGAATATTTTTCAATTGCATTGTCTTGTAAAGATTTCGTATGCTTTGTCTGGTGTTATAGACCAAGCACTTCACACTTCATTTGATCCATCTAAAAAGCTTTGTCTTATTCAGCTTTTACTTAAATATCGTCTTGTATTGACAATTTGTATCACTTACATTTATCTACGCACTTAACAAATTCATCAAAACAATTCACACACTTTTATGATTATTATTATTTGATTTTCATCAAAATTAATAGAAGAAGTGAAATCTTCTTGACTTAATAGCATTAAATGAAATAAAGCATGAAAATGAAACATTGAAAAAGGAGAACAAATTTTTTAAATATTCATTATCTAAATTCACTAAAGGGATAAAAATTAGGAAAAAAAAAAGCTAGAAGCTCAAAAGAATTCCAATAATAGGCATGAGATTCGGTATACTGATAAAAGTGCACCAACTACCAATACTATTTTTGTTAAGGGAGAACATGCATATAATAAAGAGCCTTTACCTAAGATAACAAATGAGCTTAATACACCTATATCTAAACAAACACATGCATACAAAATGTACACAAGCCTTATGCTTTTATATATGGATCTATACCTAGGCGTAAAGTTCAATACTCTCAAATGAAGAATAAGCATAGCTTCTATGATAATAAGTAATCCTACTCACACCCCTTTAGGCCTCTAAGGAACATACATGAAGCCTCCACTCATATTAGGCATCATACAAGTGATCGTTGCAAGAAATTTCACTACCTTAAAAGAACATTCAATACCTTTAATATCTAACGAAAGAAAATTCCTCATTATGCATACACAAATATAAGTCCAAGTAATACATTTATGCATAATCATTATTCATATAACATGGTATGTAATTTCTATAGTAAATATGAACATATTAATAAATTTCATTTTCACAAATAAAATTTGATAAGAACCCATGATTAAGGACCTAAGTTCATTTAGGTACCTAAATCAAAGAGTAGACTTTATTGTATACAAAATGAGTAAAAAGTACAAATGCTTAAAGCACAATTTTCTTGGTTATTTAAGAGGAAAATTATTATTGTTGAAGATTTTATACATGTTATTTTAATCTAATCTCCTCATAAGGTATAGAGAATTTATACCTTAAAGAAAATAAGAATAATCACCAAGACTTTTCAAAAGAGCCAATTACTAAATCAAGTAGGGAAACAAGAAGGAAGAGATAATTCCAATGGATTGGAAATTTAAGAAGAATCATCATCTGAATCATATCATAGGTAATGTTCAATAAAAGGTAAATTATTAGTTCATAGTTTAGAACTTTGTCTTTGCATTAATTTAAGTCTAAATCCTTGTTGATAAACGATGAGTTTGCAATATAAATAAGGAATTAAAATTTTTTAAAGAAATATATCATGGACCTAAAATTAGAGATTATGGGCAAAATAGGGATTTTAAGTTAAAATTTGATAATGCACTACATCAATTAGGCTATTATTTCACTAAAGCATGGAATAAAGATAGAATTTGCACAACTAGAAGAGAATTAAGCATGATTGATGGAAATTTTATGTAATTAATGCCTCTTTTAATGCTTATAATTGACCTCGATGAACATTTTTATGATTTTTTGGTTAAATTTTTTGTAATTTTGTTTCTTAAGTCATCAGAGCATACTAGTCGACCAATATCCTAATGTGGTCGATCAATATTCTAAAAAATGACTGAATTCCAAAATCCAATAAGTTTGCTTGTAGTTTGGTCACTTTTTTGGTGGACCACACACTCACATTAGTTAACCAATATCTTCAAGCGGTCAACCCATATCCCTTCATCCAAGGAAACTTTTTCTCTTTAATGATTTTGTTAAGAAATTGGTCATATATTTTGGTTAACCAATCGCGAAAATTGGTCGACTAATACCTATATTAAGTGGAAAAATATTGCATTTCTCCTTAGAAATTTTCTTTCAATAAGTTTGTGATGAGTTTTTTTCAATAATATTAGTCCACCATCATAAGACATTGATATGGAAATATATTGGAATGGTCGACTAAGATAGCAAGTTTAAAATAAAAGTTCATCATTTCTCTCATCTTCTCACCATAACCTCACCTCTCATCTTCTCCCCTCTATGAAACAAAACCAAATCACAAGTCTATCTCTAGCGACCAACAACTCTTTTGGAAAATCTGTGGCTTTCAAAATTATACACTCTTTTATAAAATACAAGGTTTGATATTTCAATTAAGTAAACATTTTCACAATTTTAGTGTCTAATCGCGTCAAAAACTAACTTCTCTTTTTTTTGCTCTGATTGAACTTTTCAGCTTAGACACAATACTAAATTTGGGAATTTTTAATTTCTTTGTACATTTCTTAAGTTGATTGTTTATAAATGCAATTAAAGGTTTAATCAATGTTTTCTAATCCAATTATACTTAATTATTAGTGTTTTATTTTAAGTTTCGAGTATGATTGACTATTGAAATTTAAAAATTTTCTAACTTAGTATAATTTATGACAATTTTTTTCCTCAAATAATTGATGCCTTTTTATGGTTTTTAAAAGAAAGAAAGATTAATGATATTAGCTTCGAGGGGAGTGATTTTTATATTTCTTGTAATGTATATGATATTTTATTCTTGAGTAAATTTATAATATGTTTAAGTTAATGTATTTACATATGTGAATATTTATTTTACATATGATATTAAATATTTCTTTTATTCTTGTTATTTTTTTTGATAATTTTTTATTCTTGTTATTGAATTATGCTTCATGCATGAATTAAGAGGGAGTTAATCATTATGTCTATTGTATGCTTAATTTTATTATTGCTTTATAATATTACAATATTTTGTTATCATAAAAAGAGGAAGAGATTGTTAAATTAAAGAAGGTTCTAGTTGATATTTTGATGATAACAAAACGTATGTACTACTAATGAGTTTATTATTTTGATAAGAAGCAACATGAAAATAAGGCAAAGCCATAACTCAAGAAGTAGTTCATGAAGATGATAAAAGAAAATTGAACCTTTCAAGTGAACATTAAGAATAAAAAAAGATCAAGACACATTAAGGTCATTCTATATTTATAACATTTATTGTAATCTCATTTAGTCACTTTAAGGATCTTAAAGGCTTGTTATGTATAAATATTTCTTCTTATTTGATTAAATGAGTCTTTTATTTATTAAGTAATGTTAAAACTTTTATTTTTAAAGAAAAACCTCTTGATCTTTCAAACACTCTTTAGGTGATGTTTTGAAAGTTGTATTTAATTATAACTTTTAAAATAAATGAAGCTTAAGCATTTGGAGTTGTTAAAATAATATTTTAAAGAGATAGGTTGATCAATATAGGTTAGTGGTTAATCAATATAAGTTAAATATGTAACTAAAGTATTTGATATCACATTGATTAACCAGTATGGTCATATGGTTGACTAACGTCCCTTTTAAGAGAGACATTAGTCAACCAATATGGCTAAGTAGTCAACCAATATGCACCAGCTAGTTGATTATGAGCATTCAATACATAATAGCCAACTAATATAACTTAGTGGTTGACCAATGCACTAGAACTAATTGTTGCAATGATTAACTTTTAGCTCCAATGACTAGTAAAGGTCTCGAAACCCTAAAAAGACATGTTTTCTTGTTGGTTCTTGCATTAAAAGTATTTAGGTGTCTTTTACTCACATTTCTAAGTTTTTATTAAGTATTTGAGCATCCACTATCTTAAATAAGAGCCAGTGAGCCCTTTTGGCATTATCAAAATGATAAAGTGAGATATTGTGATATTTTGTATATTGTACTTCAAGGTATTTTAAATGACATTGATATTCCTCTTTATTGTAAATAAAGATTGTAAAAAACTTCTTCTTTACCTCAAAAATTGTACAAAGGCTTCTTTTTTTTTTTGCTTTAAAATAAGAGTTATAATAGAATTCTAAGAAGAGTCCTAAGAGTAAATATAAGTAAGGTTTGCTTGTCCATCTACTATAAATTAGTTTGCATTTCTCTTCCTTTATCCTTTTTACATTATTGTTTAAATGTGTTGTCGAAATTTATTATTTTATATCACATTTTTATCTTTTATAAACTATACCAATTAATAAATTAAGTTAGTAAATACTTTGTTCAAAATCTATCAACATCAAATTTATCCCCTCTTTGATGTCATAAAGGATGAAAGTAGACAATTAGTACTTAATTAAGAAAATTAGTTTTAAACAAAGTTGTATGTGTAATTTATATCGACTTTGGTAGTGATATAGTACACTACTATATTAGATGTTGTGTTTAATAAAATTTTAAATTATAAAATAGTCTTTTAATTTATAAGATTAAAATTTATCCTCTATTATTATTAAAATTGAAAGTTGATATAATATTTTATTTTTAGATATAATAACTATTTTTAAAATTATTGTTGTCTTTAAAAATTTACCCTTTAAATTTTCTTAATTTACAAGTTTAATCTAGTATTTTGGTATATAGATTGGTAAATTTTAAATTTTTCTTATACAATTCAATAAAATAATCTAATATAATAGGAAACAATTCTAACATTTTTAACTAATAGGTACAAAATTCATAACACTGATGTTAAAGATAAGTTTAATTGTAAAAACTTTCACAATTAGTCGTTTTTTGCAATACTAACATAGACTTTAGAAACATAGTAAAATGCTCTAATTTTTAATTTTTAGAAAAATAATTTAACGTAAAGTACTCCCTTAATTGGAATGATATAACAAGTCACATCATATTATTATTTTTTCTAATATTATATTTATGTCACATATGAATTTTATTATTTAATAAATTAAAAATATCAAATACCATAAAATAATTATAAAGTAAAGCATATGAAGGAATATATAATTATTGTACCATTTTTATATTTTTAATTTCTTAAATAACAAATTGTATAACGGATAATTTAATATTGGTATATTTTATTAATAAATGAAAGTTAAAATATTTTATTCGTATTTGTTAAAGTTTAAATTAATACTATAAAATTTAAGAAATTTTTTATAATTAACCCTTAGAATTCCTTTAAACCATGCCCTTTTGTTTTTCTTGGAAAGAGGCGGTTTTGTGCTAATGTTATTACTACTACGTGATATTAGTGTTTTGCATTTCGTTCTGTTTCGGTAGAAAGCAATACGAGGTAGAAGGGGTTGATATTGGGAGTAAATATCAGTCGATACCAGCATTTTTCACTTGGTACTGGCTGGAATTCAAAATATCAGTCATATACCGATCGGTAATGTAAGTTTTACAAAGTTGGAGGACTAAGTTGCAAAAAATAATGATTTAAACATCCCCCCAACCCACTCCCACCCAACGATCTTCTCTTCTTTCTCTCCCACATTTTTTTCTCTCTCTCTCATTCAAGCACCACTCCTGTAGCCCTCCCTCTCTTCTCCGATGACGCCACAGCCCCACCACCGACGGCCACTATCATGGCCCTCCCTCTCTTTGCTCTCTCCTTCTCCTTTTTTTTATTTCTCTCTCACACATCTCACACTCTCTCTCAACCACCACCCTTGTGCCCTACCACCATCGCCGACGTCAGTTGACCACCACCGACGCCCCAACAACTAACCCACCACTTTTGGAGTTTTGGGTCTCCTCTTCCACGCCAGATCTGAAATAGATCCAAATCTATTTCTGACCCGACCAGATCTGTTGAAATTATTGCTGAATTCTAAAATAATTGGATATGTGTTTATAACTTTATATATGTTTTGTGAATTGTGAATGTAATTGTTAGTGTTTTTTATGAATTGTGAATGGAATTGTTGGTGTATTTTGGGAATTGAAAATGAAATTGTTAGTGTATTTTGTGAATTATGAATGGAATTTGTTAATTTGTTATTACGTTGCTTGTTGTGTGGAATGGAACTAGAAAATGAAATTGATTCAATGAAGTTGTTTGCTTTCATCCATAGAAAGAACACTAGTTTTTAGTTCAATCAGCTTTAAGTTTTATTGACAATTTTTTATCATGCAATATGCTGCCATAGGATAGACAGAAGGTTACTAATTTAAAGTTGACAAAAATTTTTAAATTTTGCATGCTAAATAATGTGACATATTTAAATTTATATCTTATCTTATGTTTATAAGATAATTATATCTTTATTTATACGAGATTAGAATATTTAATATAATTACTTTTAGAATTAAGTTATAAAGTCTAAGCCATTTAAATAATAGACTTAATAAAAAAAGTCAGAATCTAAACAAATTTTAGTAAAACATAATTAGCATCGACTTTGTTTGTTGCCTAATAAATGTATAGGTTTATAAAAAAAAGTAAACGTCATATGCATTGAGTAACAAATTTTAATTATGATTAAACAATTTTTTAATAACTCTTTCATATACTTTAGAGTTATTGGCAAGAAGGCGAAGATGAGTGAGTTTAGCAAGATCAGACAGATCGAATTTATGGTTTTACTTTCAATTATTAGCTTGTCAAATATTTTAAATTACATAATTAATGTATTGACTATATAATTGTTACGAGTTTATTAAAAGTATTAACTACAAAGATCGAAATTGTTGGAAATAGAAATTGGTTATATATGTTTTGTAATAGTTGAATTGAAATTGTTAAAAATTGTTGGAAATAGAAATTATTTTTCTATGTCTTATGATTGTTGGAAATTAAAATTATTTTATGTATGTTCTGTGATTATTGGAAATGAAAACTGGTGAAAATTGTTAGAACTGAAAATTATTTATGTATGTTTATGATTGTTGAAAATGGAAATTGTTTATGTATGTTTTGTAATGTTTGAATTGAAATTGTTCGAAATTGTTAGAAATAAAATTGTTAGAAATGGATATTGTTTATGTATGCTTTGTGGTGTTTGAATTGAAGTTGTTCAAAATTGTTAAAAATGGAAATTATTTATGTATGTTTTGTGATTGATGGAAATAAAAATTGTTTATGTGTGTTTTGTGATATTTGAAATTTTGAATTGAAATTGTTGGAAATTGCTAGAAGTAGAAATTGTTGGAAATTAAAATTGTTAGAAAATGTTAGAAATGAAATTAATGGAAATTGTTGGAATTTAGAAATGAAATTTGTTTATTTATGTTTCGTGATGTTGAAACTTTGAATTGAAATTGTTCGAAATTGTTGGAAATAGAAATTGTTTATATATATCTTGTGATTGTTAAAAATAAAAATTATTTATATATGTTTTGTGATGATTGAATTAAAACTGTTCGAAATTGTTGGGCATGGAAATTGTTTATGTTTTATGATTGTTAGAAATGGAAATTGTTTATGTATGTTTAGTATAATTATGTATGTTGAATAACTTAATTGTTAGTTATGGTGAATTGTGTTTGATTCGATGAAATTATATGTTCTTTATTTTGATATATGCATTCATTTATTTTTTACAGATAAATGGAAGGAAGTTTAAGTACTCCTGATCAAACCACTTCAAGAAGATACAATGATCTAGCTTGGGCTCATGTTGTATTAGTCCGCAGTATGAGGAACCATACTATTTGCTTGTTTTATAACAAGCATTTGAAAGGTAGAGGAATCACCTACTGGGCTTAAACGAGATGTGAAACCCTATCAAAAAGTAAGTCATGATGTGAAGTGGCAAATGAAAACTTTGCTTAAAGAATATCAACATGAGAAAGATAGAAGGGAAAGACTGAATTATCAAATTGGTAGTGGAAGTTCTTTGGTTTTCATAATGATTGCGGAAATGTTGAAGGTAGTAGTAGTAGTGGTAGTGGTAGTGGTAGTGCTCCATCTCAAGCCCAAGAAGAAGTGAATGTTACACCTGGACCTGATGTGAGGAAAAGAAGAAGGCAGGTGACTGTTTTTTACACCATGAACAACTCCTGGAGCTCAATCTTTAATTCGTAGTGCTATGAAATAAAGAGATATAACTCATAATGTAGATATGGTAGTAGTTAGATGGTGGTATGATACAAGTTCATCATTCAATGCTTCCTAGTCTTACTATTATCAGCCTATGGTGGATGCTATAACCTCTTTTGATTCGGGATACAAAGCTCCTTTGATTAATAACTTAAGAGATAAACTTTTGAGTCGCTCAATTTCTGAAATTAAAAGTTATTTGGCAGAAAGAATAGTGAATTAGGCTACTTATGGGTGTTCAATCATGTGTGATGATTAGACAAATAGGAGACAAGAGCCTATTATTAATTTTTTAGTTTATTCTACAAATAGCTCAATGTTTTTTAACTCTATTAATGCATCTAGCCTTATTAGAAATACTGAAACTTTATTTAAGAAATTCGATGAAGTTGTGAAGGAAGTAGGCTTCGAAAACATTGTTCAGTTCATTACTAACAACAATTCTGCTACGGAGAAAGTTACAGAATAAGTATAATTCTTTTTTATAGACTCCTTTTGCTACACATTGCATTGACCTAATACTGGAGAATATAGGAGATTCTAGGTATTTTTCTATTATTGAAAAGACTATGCAGAAAGCTAAAAAGGTGACCAGGTTCATATATAATCGGACATGGGTGTTGAATTTAATGAGAAAGGAATTTACCAATGGTAGAAATTTGTGTTGTCATGTTGTGGTAAGATTTGCAACGAATTTCTTATCATTTCACTCTTTTTGTTACGATGAAGAAAAAATTAAGACAAGTATTTACAAGTGATAAGTGGCTTGCATCTTAACATGTTAGGTTTGAAGTTGGATTGGAGGTTTCTAGAATTATACTAGAAGATAGAGAATTTTGGTCCAATGCCAATTTTTTATCTGAGTTTGTGAGCCTTTGGTAAGAGTGCTTCGCTTGGCTGATAATACAGAGAAAGCAACAATGGGTTATATTTTTTTATATCATGGAGAGGGCGAAGGAAGCAATCAAGACCAATCTGAATCATAAGCCTTCTTTATGCATATAGTATCTTGCAATCATCAATGAGAGATGAGAAAGACAATTTTCTTCTCCTATACTTACAGCTGAGGCATTTTTGAATCCTAATGTTTATTTAAGACCGGATTTTACAAAGAAAGCTAAAGCTAGTATAAGAATGTTATTCACTATTATAACAATTGTTGGCCAAGAAATGATGCAAGATCTCTTGAACTCACAAATGGAGCTTTATAAGCATTCTTTTGGGGATTTTGGCATGTTGATTGCTATTCAACAAAAAGCAAAACTTTTTCTAGGTATTAGTTGTTTCCTTTTTCTTATTTATTGAAAATTAATTATCACTTTATTTTGTTTTTAATGCTACTTTTGTTATCTTATGACTTGAAAATTCTTGGTGGGATCAATTAGGAATTGATGTTTTAGAATTGTAAATGTTTGCAATTCAAATTTTAAGTCAATGTGTGAGTGCAATATGCTGTGAATGGAACTGGAGCACATTTGAATTCATTCATTCCAAAACAGGAATAAATTGGAGCACAAGAGATTGAATAACTTGGTTTTCATTTATTACAATTGAAAGCTTTGGTAAAGGTATGTTATTATCATTATTAATTTCAATATAATTTCTTATAATTTTCAAATAATTAAAATTTATTGTTTATTAGGATTCTTAATAATACAAGTAGTTTAACAGATCCAATTTCTATTGATAATATCGATCTTTTGGCGGATTGGGTTTATGAGGAACCAAGTTTGGTATATGTGGATGACTTAGTGCATGTTTGGATGGGCTTTGAGAGGACAATAAGTACTTTTCTCCACCACAAAAGCCTTTTTTTAAGAAAAATGAGTGTTTGGCTATAAAATAAAAAAGTACTTGTTTAACAGATATGACTTTTTTGGCAGCCAAAATATAGTTTTTTTAAGAAGCTTAAATTTGAAGGTTCTAAAAAAACGCTTTTTCAGGTAGATTTTTCAGATCAATTAATGAGCCTATTTTTTAGCCCCTTTTGCCCTTATGTTTTACGTATAATTTTCATAATACCCACAAACCCATCTTCACGTTTATTTTGAGATTTATATAACATTATTTGATTTTTTTATAGGTTTTAATATTTATTTTTGATATGGGTTTTACTTATGTTATAATCCATATAAAAGATGGTTTAAAATTATATAATAATTAATATATTAAACTTTGCATATTATCTAATATACTTTAAATAATATTTATATGGATAAATAATTTTATTGCAAAATAAAATATAGTTAAAATTAAAAGTTCTTTTTTATTTTTATGTTGTTAAACAGTTTATTGTATAAAGCTCTTTAAAAAATGCTTTTTTTAAGTGATAGCTAAACAATCAACTGACTTCTTAGAAAAGATCTATAAAAAAAGCTATACTGACAAAAGCTCAACTAGTATAAGCCCAACCAAACAGAGACTTAAAAAATAATCTTAGATGAGAAGACATTAATATGTCATTTAATGCATTGAATTTAAATTATGATAATGATAATGATGAGACTCTTCTTAATGATGAAAATTTTGTACTAATAACTGTGGTCATTGCAATTATAGCAGGTATCGTGGACGATTAAGTGAAGTTTCATATTTTTATTTTTCCTCTTCTTTTAATTTTACTTATATTTGATGTATATGTTAAATTTTATATATGTAACGTAATTGTAAATGCTTTTGTTTCAAGTTTCACTTCTATTGGTTGTTTCCTTATCACGAACTCTTGTAGTTAATTGTAATAGTTTGAGAGATAAGAATATTTATATTTTATTGAATATTTTGATGTAATTATTATTTATTATATGATTAAATTGTAATATTATTAATACTTTGTGTTGTTCTTAATTTTATATTCGTATGATGATGATTTTCTTTTTTATATTAATTTTAGTTATTATTTATATGTGAAATATTTGAAAATTATTGTTATTTCATATTAATAGTAGTTATTATTTATTATTATGATTTTTAAAGCTAAGATTGATATAAACTTATGAAATATATAATATAACTTTATAATATGATAATAAACTATTTTATAATTTTAAAAAAAAATTAAGAGCTATTCGAATGGTAACGTTGGCGCAGCAAAGGTGAAATAGGTCGATATTTTCTTTCCAAGGGGCGAAGGAGGTTTGAACATTCTATCCATTAAAGCTTCTAACTGCTCTTTGATTCTTAAGAGATTTTGATGGATATTGGAGGTCAAGAAAAATTTGTAGATAAAATGGTTACATGTTTACTTCCTTAAAGGAAACAACATATGGGCTATTCAATCGAAGGCTACAAATTTCTTTTTTTTTTCTCAATCAGCTATTGAAGTAAAGGGATGATATTCAACAGGAGACTTTATGTATTCTTAAAGATAGATGTTTGGTTTCTCTATGGTATGACAAATGGTCTAGTAGGGGGCCCTTAATTCAACAGGTGAATCCTTCTAGAGCTTCCCCATTGTTCCCACTAAAAACACGGATGATAGCTTTCATTGATGGGAACTTATGGGGTTTTCTTAGAAGTTTATATCACTTTCAGTATAACTATCCCCCAACACCTCAAGAATCTGACGCCTTCTTCTAGAAAGGTACTCTATAAACAAACTGATTAATAGACTCATTAGTGACAACTTGCATAGAAATAGAACCATTGTTCCTTGGGCTGCCACAGTATGAAGCAGACATTTAACGCCAAGGATTTCTTTCATCTTTTGGTTAGCCATTCAGAATAAGCTTTCCACAGTTGACCGAATTCCATATGTGCAAATGGATAAATGTTGTCCCATGTGTTCTCTGTAGATTGAATCTTGTATTCATCCTTTCTTCGAATGTCCCTTCAATAAATCAATATAGGAATACGTCTCTGCCTTATGTTCTTGGACAGATCCAGGGTTAGATATTGTTGATATTACTAATTTTCTCTGTTCACATTTAGCTTCCAGAAGACCAGTTAACATTGTTGTCTTAGGCATTTGTCTATACTCGCTTTGGAGAGAACGGAATTTTCAATAACTCCAGAACAAATCTTCTATAAAAGAAAGTTTGATCTCTTTGATAATGTCTAAAGTTCGTGAGATTGTTTTGTCAAAAAAACTCCATTTAACATGTAGCTCTAATGTTTGCTCTGCTTTACGTATATAAAAGATTGTTAAAAGTTGATCTTCTGGACTGTGTGCCTTCGGCAGTCGTAGTAGAAAGTTGCCATTGGTATGTTGTGTCTTCAAGAATTCTTGAAACCCTTTCTTCTACTTCTGGGATAGAGTATAAAGTGCATGTGGCTTCAAGTATTTGACTTTACCTTCTTTGTTTGCTTTGGCATTTTGTATTGGTTTCAAGTGCAACTCACTTCTTATACCCTTATCTTCCAAATATAAATGAGCTTTTTCAGTGTCCTTCGATTTACCATCAATGTCTAGTATTGTCCCCAACAGATTA
>JANSVA010000216.1:8698028-8739140 GCA_025504915.1 Erythroxylum reticulatum | reverse complement strand
CTTACAAGATGGTTATCTAAAATTTCCTAAAATATGGTACTTTGCATATTGTTTAATATACTTTAAAAATTATTTAGAATAAAAATAAAAGCACTTTTATTAATTTTAACTATATTTTATTTTATAATAAAATTATTTAGTTAAAATTAATAAAAGTGCTTTTTATTTTTATGTTACCAAACAGTCTATTGTATAAAGCTCTTTTAAAAAAGTTGTTTTTTAAGTTGACAGCCAAACAGTCAACTGGCTTTTAAAACAAGCTCTTCCCAGAAAAGTTCTACTGACAAAAGCTCTACTAATAAAAGCTCAACCAAACGGAGGCTAAGGGTATTTCCTTGTCTTATGACTTTGTAATTTTACTATTCTTTCATTAATTCAATGTTTCATTAAAAAAAAAAAAAGGCTGGTTCGCAACGGTTCGTAACATTGAGTGACATATACATACATGGTACACAATTTCGGTTTAAAACTTTTGTAATTATGCAAAAAGTTTTTAACTTTGGGATCGACGAGATGGGCTTAGAACTCACCAAAAACTGGACATGTCTTCTAACCGGAAACTTCAATCCTTTTGACCGTAAAGGGACTTAAAGTATCTTTGCAATCTTGTACACCTTTTAAAATACCCATTTTATGAAATGGGTTGTCTAGTAATTACCAAATACTAAGTAGATTACCGGCATAATCTTCCTTTTTTTATTTATCAAAAAATGCCCAATAGTTTAGGCATTGTGTGGAACTCTACATGAAAAGTCAGAATTTATCACTCATTAGTTACAACTAACTTAAGAGTAAGAACATAAAATTTGGAATAACTTAAATTCTGCAACTAATTACGCTAAAATTGATACTAAAATCTGGAGTTGACATCAACCAAAATTCACAGCAGGCCGCCACACCTGACCTGACCAGATCAGACCAGACCAATCCGAAAGCGGAAGGAAGCCTCTGCCCAAAGAAAGAATGAGTATGCTCCACGGTCAGATCGTGTTTAATGAACAAAAGCTTTCTTTCCTTAATAAATTATTCTCCATAAATATATTAATTATAGATTTAGTTTTATTATCGTTACAGGCTGACGACTTTTGTAAATTTCTAAACCAAAAAGAAAAACGAATAAAATAGAATAAGTTTAAAAGAAAGCTAAGAACAGAAGCAAGCAAATTCACGCTGTCCGTCTTGGACTCTTGGGCCTCTTTTCTTCTCATCCAGAAAAACAAGAGGGATCAGAGCGGAACAGATTTGGAAAGGGAGAAATTAGAAACCATCGACTAACATAGTTCAAAGATCGCCAGAGTGAGAGAAAGGAGAGCGATCTATTGAAATTTGTCTTTAGAAAAGAGGAAAAGAAGAAGAAATGGGAACGCTACAGACATGGAGAAGAGCATACGGTGCCCTCAAAGACTCCACAAAAGTCGGTCTCGCTCATGTCAACAGCGACTATGCGGTAATATTATTAAAGCCCACTTCTTCCCCACTTCTTTTCGGATTTTATTTTTTTTCTTATAATTTTTTGTTTCTAAATATAGGAATTGGATGTGGCCATAGTCAAAGCGACCAACCATGTTGAGTGTCCACCCAAGGAGAGACACGTTCGAAGTCAGTTTCCTGCAAATTCTTCTTTTAAGTTCTTGTTTTGGGTACTGGGAATTTGGGTTTATGTTGAAAGAGCGAATGTTTTGGTTGGATTTCTTGCAGAAATCTTGATTTTCACGTCAGCGACCCGCCCTCGTGCCGATGTTGCTTACTGCATTCATGTTCTGTCTCGCCGGTTGGCCAAGACCCGGAATTGGACGGTACTGATTTGTTGGTTTGGATTTCCATTTCTAATCCATCTGTGGGCGTTTCCTATGTTTTGTACTTTTTCTTTCGCTTCTTTTTTTTTCCCCCCCTTCTCCTCTGAAGCTTTGGATTTTTAGGCGGTTGATTTACTGTGATTTTGCTTGGAAATCAGTTGGGCTTTGATCAATCAGTGTCCTTTAGGATCTGATATTTTGGAGATGTGAACGTGAGATTGGCATTTCTTGGCTCTGCTAGTTTCATATGTGTTTATTATTGCTGTTGTTATAACATAACACTGACTGCAATTCCTGTAGCCATCAAATAGGAAAGAAAAAAAATCACAAGTTTGCTGCTTTATAATTACCATTGAAATCAAATTCCTTCATTTATTTATTATTGTGATTTTAAATCTGTGAGGAGAGTGACATATCGTTTTATGGTGTTTCTTTTTCTTTAACAGGTGGCCTTGAAAACACTGATAGTTATTCATAGGCTATTGAGAGAGGGTGATGCTACCATTAGAGAAGAAATATTGAATTTCTCGCAGAGAGGTCGCATACTCCAACTCTCAAATTTCAAGGATGATTCAAGTCCTATTGGTAGTTTTTCTACTCACTCTTACTCATGAAGTTTACTTTTTATTTTCCATTTCCTTCGAGTAGATTGATTTGTAGGTTTTGTGCCATCCTCCCTTGTATGAATTTTATCTCTTTTGATTCAGCTTGGGATTGCTCTGGCTGGGCACGTACATATGCGCTTTTTTTGGAGGAACGGCTTGAATGCTTTAGAATTTT
Source organism: Erythroxylum reticulatum (assembly GCA_025504915.1). Classification (NCBI taxonomy): domain Eukaryota; kingdom Viridiplantae; phylum Streptophyta; class Magnoliopsida; order Malpighiales; family Erythroxylaceae; genus Erythroxylum; species Erythroxylum reticulatum. Next base: position 8,736,564 of record JANSVA010000216.1, on the reverse strand, counting down.
GAAGTATGACATTGAAGCTGAACGTCTTCCTAAGCCTGCCCAGGGGCAGGATAAAGTAAGCTTCTTATATACTCAATGACCTTATTCATGAAGCAAAGTTAGGAAGAATTATAGCAGATCGACATTATTAGATATCATGAGCTGGAAAGTGAGTTTCTTTCTACCAATTACATTTCTTTGCAGTCCTTCTCCTCTTTATTCTGTGTCTCCGGGAGGAAAAGAGGTGTAGAATGCAAGTTATTTATTAGGATTTGCCAATAATAATCTAGTGATGGACTTTAATATTTTGCTGTTCCCATATGCAGTTTTTTGTTCATCATAGATTGATCTTAATTGCATCTTTTCAGTCACTTCCTTATCCGGAACTTACCAGGGTTGAGGAGCTATAGTTGAACTAAACTTGCAATTTTTAGTTAAACTGGTTTGTTAAAATTTTATTTTGCTTATAGTGATAAATAGCTTTCACATTTTGGTTTGAAGCCATTTTGTGAGATGTAGACAGAAAATCCATCTTGGAAGCATTATTCCTCAATTTACCAGAATGATTAACAGGATTTTGTGAAAAATATTACTCAACTTGGCCAATAGAGGCTTGGTTTCTGGCAAAATAGGTTTTACGTTATTATGTGTTCTTCAACCTCCTACGGTAATATGCATGTTATATCAAATGGAGAAGTTTGAGATGGGAAATCACAATTCTTTTCTTTTGTATAGCTAAGTCTTCCTTGAGGAAAGTTGGTTTCTTGTCCTGTTGTGGTCTTTAAAATATTCCTAGTTCTTTGCTTCATAATTTCTCTAATCATTTCAACTCTGACTTTCATGGTGTGTCTAACAAGTGCTTAAAGCTAATATTTGAATTTTGTTTATTGGCATTAGCTTTCTTATAATTCTAAAATCTGTAAGATTGTAGTTAGTCTTAATTATAAGCATTTATGAGTCTTTGCTCCCTTTAAGCAGGGCTACAGCAGAACTAGAGAACTGGATAGTGAAGAACTATTGGAGCACCTCCCTGCATTGCAGCAACTGCTATATCGCCTTGTGGGTTGTCGGGTATATTCTGTCTCTCCTCTTTTTATTGCTTTTTAAGTAAAGATGGACTCCTTCCTTTCAACAGCCATTTGTTATGGTTTATAAACATTCTTATATCGAAAGTCAAATTTTGCTGTTCTTTGCCTTTACAGCCTGAGGGAGCAGCTGTTAGTAATTATGTAATACAGTATGCTTTGGCTCTGGTATGCATTTTCTGTCTCTGATATTGCTATTGGGTTTGATTTATCTTTTATTTTCTGATATTTTCACATAACTTTTGTTAGATAATATATAAAAGATACTACATATGAAAACTCTGTCCATTCATAATGGACACAGCTGTAATCATCTTTGTGATGTTGATTCCTTCAAAAATCCACTATTGATCTTTTCAGCTGAATGTATCCTATCATTATCTCCTTCTATTAATGGGCTTCAGCACTTATGACCCAATTTCATATCCCGTAGTTCTCTAATTTGCTTACTTATTCACATAAAACAACTGCATGAGCCAAGGATCTAGCCAGCTTATATATACACAAACACATACACACACATATATATGGTCTAAATACTAAAATGGGCTGTAAATTTGATATATGAGCTTCGGATTGAAAGAGAAACAATATTCAAATGTTCACTTAATCTTTTTTTCATGGAGGGAGTTTCTTTTTGTGGAGATTATTTGGAATCAGGGGTATTGGCAGAGAAGATATTGATGGAATATGATTCTTTTTTTGTTTCTGATTTGTGCTATTGATGAACTTTATGGCTGATTTTGTTATATGCAATTTCCAGGTACTAAAAGAGAGTTTTAAAATATATTGTGCTATTAATGATGGAATAATCAATCTTGTTGATAAGGTAATCCAGTTTTATTAGCATTATTGTCGAAGAGTTTGCTTATAGCATGGTAAAATCCATGCTTTGTATTTTTAGATCTAAAGTTTTCATTCCTTTGCAGTTTTTTGAGATGCCAAGGCATGAAGCTGTAAAAGCACTTGATGTCTATAAACGTGCAGGCCAGCAGGTCCATTGTTTTCATTAGAGTTTTTGCTGAAACTGGATTGCTTAGTTGCTCTGCGTAATTTTTTATGCTGTTTATTATATTCCTTAGTATGGGAGTTGGCGTACTTAAAACTATTTCAGTAGTCACAGGGTTTACATAGAATGTGACTTTAGGAGCTTGCGTCATTTTGCTACAGGCTGCTAATCTCTCAGATTTTTACGAAATTTGCAAAGGTTTGCAACTTGCTAGGAATTTCCAGTTTCCTGTTCTCAGAGAGGTATCTGATGTTACTACATGGTGCATTATTTCTCTGGTTCTGAGGTCAATATGTTTTAGTCGATGGTCTAGTGTGTAAAATTACTATTTCCCCTTCTGCAGCCTCCGCAATCATTTCTTACGACAATGGAAGAGTATATAAAAGAGGCACCTCGAATTGTTACTGTTTCAACTGAGCCATTGGTTAGTACCATGACCTTTTTGATGTGCCACAGAATTTGTTTTCTTTTCTTATCTACAATATGATCTAGTTCGTTGCTAACTATTTTTAAACTAATGGTCAATTGAGTGAAGATACTTCAAAGTCCTATTGAGATGATTTGACCATTTGGAATGAAAATCAATTAGATGGTTTAGTTTGGTTGTGGTGATGTAAGAGCTACAGAGAAGTATTATATGACTTTAGTAATAAAGCTAGAATCTACTTTCCAGCGGTAGTCTGTTGCCCTTGTTAAAACCAAACGATTGTGCTTAGATAGTGCTTTTCTTTCCTTGATTGTGCTTGACGACTTATTTAGCAATATGTGGGCTATCATTTGGAGAGAATGGATCATTAGGATTAACAGATATTACTTTTAAACAGCTTCAACTGACATACAGACAAGAGGAAGGACCTTCTGAGGAGACCAATTCACCTAGAGCTGAACCGGAGCCATCACATACCAAAGAAGAAACTGTTCCCAGTGTTGACATTGTTCCTCTTACGCCTACTCCTCCAACTCAAAACAACTTGGACGATGGAGATCTACTGGTGATGAGTTGATCATTTATTAGTGTCTCAGTTTAGTTTATGGTTCATAATAATTTTATCTTTTTCTTCCCACTTCTCCTCATTCTTCTTGCCCTTTTTCCAGGGATTGAATTATTCAGGTCCAGATGCATCTGCTATTGAGGAACAAAATGCTTTGGCTCTGGCTATAGTTCCAACAGAATCCAGTAACTGTTCTTCCCTTTTCTGTTCTTCTGAACTCCATTGGTTTCTTCTTTCAATGAATTGCATTTTTTTTAATTATCGTACATTAATCAACAAATTCTTATTTATAGATGCAAATGTTGCGCCAACATTCAATTCTGGTACTAATCAAGCAAAAGATTTTGACCCTACTGGGTGGGAACTGGCACTTGTCACTACTCCAAGCAGCGATATCTCTTCAGCTACTGAGAGACAATTGGTAGGCCACACTCTTTTCTAATAACTGGTTCCTTGTTAATGATATTTGTGCAAAGAACTGACAATCACGAGTGATGAACGTGGCATCAAAAACCTAGATTAGTGGAGGATTGAAAGAATCTTAACTATGGTTCAAAATTTTGTGCTGGACTAAAAGTGATAGATAGGGCATCTGGCCATCATTGACTTGGGAAAGACCAGAGCAAGGGTTTGTGTAATATGTTAAAAGAGCCACTGGGGGACCTTCTGACAATAAGAGAGAGAGCGAAGATGGACGTAAATTAAATGTAGCATAGTTTTCTTTAACCATTGTCACATCAAAAGAGAATGCTTGCATGCCTTCTCATTTTTGTTTGAAATATCAAATAATTTTCCATTGACTTGTCTAGTTGCAAGAGATCATTGACTTGACACCATTGCTGTTACGTTTTCTTGTAGATTCCAACGAAATATTAAATCAATCTGATCTCCATGCAACTATGCTTGTTTCTCTAGTTTTTTTTTTTTTTCATTTCATTGTGAGAAAAATTTGAAGTTTCTTTAGGAATGGCCAAGTTCATGGCTTCAACCTTCTCATTCTGCTGGCTGCTAATAAATGTCAGGCTGGTGGATTGGATACCCTCACTCTGACCAGCTTATATGACCATGGAGCATTCAGAGCTGCCCAGCAGCCCGTTTATGGGGCACCCGCCCCAAATCCTTTTGAGGCGCATGATCCGTTTGCCATGTCAAGCAGCATTGCTCCTCCTACTGGAGTTCAAATGGCAGCAATGTCTCAACAGCCACCCAATCCTTTTGGTCCATACCAACCTACATACGCACACCCACAGCAACAACAGCCAAATTTGATGATGAACCCAACCAATCCTTTCGGTGATGCATTTGTGGCCTTCCCTGCAAATCCTGCCACTCATCATCAAACAAACAACCCATTTGGGAGCACAGGCCTTTTGTAATCTCATGTTTGGACACTTGGAAAATTGTTACGTAATTGGGTGCAGTGTCGTTGTCGTGCATAAAAAATTGAAGCAGTGAGGATTATGGTTTAGACCCACAAAGATGGATGGATAGCTTGCAGCATGGAATGGAATCGTGTTTTTTTTGTTTATTTTTTGGCTTGGGTTGCAAAGATTAGCGGTGAATAGTGTATTATTTGATGACTAAACTACACGGACCATAAATAAGTATAGCGTTTTTTTTTGTTAATCTCGCCCTAGCTCGCGGTGTATAAGTTGCTTCCTTGCTATGTTTATTATATTTTCGCGGTTGTAGTTGCAATTTGCTTTCACAGTTTACAGTAACTAATTAGTGACATAAATGTTCATTGGTGTTTATTCCTCATATCCTAAATTCACTCGTAACAAAAATAGTTCCACCTCTAATCCATAGATATTCGCTAATTATGAATTTTCTTTCTTGTATTTTTAGTTTGTTTTGTTGAACTAAAGTGCAAAGTGAGAAATTTGGCTCTTGCATGGCAAAATCCTAATGAGATTTTGGTGACAAGGCATAATAAATCCGTCACCAAGGGAAGTACACATCTCTCAATCATTTAAAGCAATGTTTCAGCATGTTATGCATCCGTATTCATCCTGTGAAAAGAAATGTGTTGATGATGAAGCATGCATCCATATGTATATACTAATCTTTCTTTTGCTTGTGCTTTGTCCATGAAAATTGAAAAACCGCTCCTTTTTATTACTGAAGAGAGGGTATGTGTTGCTTGCATGCTTGAGATGAAGAGAAGCAGTCTAAACTAAAGTTGAGATATTTGAAAGCCAAAGAAAAGCAAAAGGAGTTGAATAAGATGGAGAAATTAGAGACAATAAAGCAAAGAAGAGAGGGGATAGTCGTGACCCACAGGCGTCCTTCAAAATGATATCAAATCCACAGTCTTCGCTTATTAGTTGTCAGTCACCTCCTTTTTCACTTCTCTTCCCCTCTCTTTTATAGGGACTTGTTAATTAATTACAACATTAACAGCTGTTGTTCATTACTTAATCTGCTTTATAGTGCTGTCTGTCTGTCAATCACAGGATTCCTTCTTTATAATGGGTCATAGCACCTATTTCATGTCTTAACCTGTTTCTCTTAATTTGATTTACACATTTAATAGAATCATTGTGAGAATTGGATAATTGAAACAGAAGATTTGATCTTTTTTATAACACAAATGTTAAATATTAACCTACAACTGCAATGTTTGATGATCGAGGATTCATAGTCTTGCTGAACCAATTTTAATTTCTAAAGAATGTATCATCGTCATGATTAGCTATACTGATTTCTTTCCCAGAAGACTCCCACGCATAGATGCTGTAAGATTTTTTTTTTTTTTTCCTTTTGGTAATTAAGGAGCAGTAAATTGAAACAAAAAGTCGAACCCTGTGGTAGTCTGAAAAAAAAAAAAAGAAGAAGAAGAATGGTGAGCCTTTGTACGGGTCAGGGCAGACGTGCGGGTCCATATACCTACAAAATCATGGTTCGCAAAGGCAATTGGCGCTTTAGTTAACGTACAAGCGAAATAAGCAATGTTTAGCTATAAATTTTTAAAACTTTTTAATTTTTAATTTTTTAGAATGATTTATATTAATAATTTTTGTTATTAAAAACCTTTCTAAATAAACAAATCAATTAATTTCTGTAAATTAATAAATTTATAAAATAAAATAAATCAATTAATGATCATTTAAAAAAGAATCTCTTTTTGTAATTAAATTTTAAAATTTTGATAGACAAATATAAAATTTTAATTATTTTTTTATACTTTTATATTTATTTAATTTTTAGTCGATTTTATCACAGTTGAATACTAATTTAAATTTTTAAATATAAATTTTTTAACTTATTAATTTATTTTTCAGTTCGGTTTTATCCAAATGATGAACTTGTTTGTCCAAATATTTTCACACTAGACGATAATGATTTAGTAAAACACAAAGGATAAAGGTTCAATGTGGCAAAAGAATGAAGCCGATGTCTTGTTTTGGCCTTCATCTGCTTGTCGTATTCTTATTACAAAATAAGACTTCAAGATGAGGATAAGAAGTTATTGGTATGTTAAATATGAATAGAAATTTTACATTAGAAAGAGACGAAGTTAGCGAAGAATATATAAGTACAAAAGACTCATAAATTTAATGTCTTAAAATTTTAGGTTAAAGTATAATATTAAAATTTACAAATATGTTTTATCGTAGGACATAAATCTCTTATAAAAGTGAACTCCTCTTATACAACTGAAGCTTCACTTTGAATTTAAAAAACTGACTGAAGAGTCACTTCACCAATGAAAATTTTAAATCTTGAAGCATTTTATTTAGTAAAAAATAAGCCAATAATTGTAGCATATATTTCACTACTTGTTGTAATTATCAATGCAAAACTTCTTTTAATGTTAGCAACTTTTGTAAAGGCTTTTCATGGTTAAAGTTTTTTGTCTCGTTGCGGTCCAATTAGTAAGTGTTTGAATTAGTTTGGTAGCTTCAAAACCAATTGATAAAGGAAAGGGTTTATCTTTATTTTTAATAAAAAAAGGTGGAGTAATATTTAATGTTTCATTTACTATCTATGTAGAGAGTGACAACCAATCTTAATTGGATTTGAAGTAACAAGTAAATTCTATATTTTTATGATATATATATATATATATATAGTTTCAACACATATTTTATTAATAATAAAATATATTATTAAATTTATTTTTAGTAATATTAAAGTTATATTAAAACTAAGCAATATATGAAAAATCAAATTCAATAAAATGAAAATGTGAGTAAAAGAATTAATTGAACTAATAAAGCAATGAAGTGATAAAGAAAATCAGCATAATCGAGCAATTAAGAGAGATTAAAGAAAATTCAAGTGAAAAAACTATAGAATGTGAAGGAATCTGGCATATTGAAGTTCATGAAATTATTTTAATCCTTTTTATAACTTTATCTTGGCTATTTTAATAAAATTTCTTGATCTTTAAACTTACTTATGATAACTTTTTAAAGGGATTTTTAATCAAGTTTTTTTATCACAAGAGTATATTTTATCTTTGAAAAGCTTAAGAGTTGAAGTTTTCAACTTGTTTTCTATAGGAGTTTGGTTAGCCTAATAGTTTGAAATTGTTAGCTAGATGAAAGAGGAAAAGTTTATATAAAAATTGTTTCCTGTTAAGCTACGAGATATGGTGGCCTCACCATTAGACAAATAGATATAAACTAGTTGAATGTAGTGTTAAACACATAGTTTGTGTCTAATAACTATTTGAGTTATTTTTAAGTATAAATAGCCAACAATTATGCTGTAGGAGGAATCTTTGATCTACTAAAGAATTGGTAAGAGCCTTTAAAAGGCATTAGATAACATATATTGAGACTTTGTTTATTGGTATGTGCAAGAAAAGAATATTTTGAGTTGTATTATTATACAATTGTTACAATTGAAGAAATTAGTTGAAGTATACTTTATGAGAGTTAATCTTGACTTTAAACAATATTTGTAAAGTATTACTCTTCACTTGCGGAGAAGAAAATATTACATGGAGGGTTCCTTTTCACCCACCGAAAGAAAAAATAGTGAATTCCTAAGTAGAGCTTAGGAAGTAGACATAGCCAAATTGTTGTTTTTTCAAACAACTAAATCATTTTGTCTCTCTTTTGTTCACTTTTTCTATTATTGTTTTTTTAATATATGACTATTTTATATGAATTTGTTATAATCATTTAATAAAGTAAGCACGTCATTAATTAGTTTTAAATAGGACAAAAAAATTTAATAAATATAATTCACCTCTCCTTCATGTGTCATCTAGAACCAATAATTGATATATCAAAGTAAGTCTCATTCGTTATATATAGTTACTTAGCAAAATTTGAGTTTAATTTGATTCACTTTTTAACTGAAAGACTCGATCCATAGGTAAACATCTTTTCTTTGAATGTGACAATTACATATATTGAACAAATAATATAAAGCACTTTTTTAGCCTTAAAGGTTGATCTCTAAAAAATTGAAAAAAAAAAGGATCCTTATATCCTAAAGAAAATAATAGTTTTGAATAAAATAGAGATTAACAGTGTCTTTGGTTCAATGGAATAAGTATTATATTCCTGACATATTCTTAAAACTTAGTTAAGCCTGTGTTTGGTTAGGAAAAAATCACAGAATAACTAATCCTAGGATTAGATATTTTTTAACTTTTAGGAATAAGTAAAAACCATCTCCACCTATCTTTATGTATTCCGAGAATCAGCCATTTTATTCAGGATAATAATAATAAGAATAAGAATAATAAGAAAATTAATAATAATAATAATAGTAGTAGTAATAATAATGTAGTTAGTGATAACTATAATGGACATTTTAGTCTTTTTGTTAGTTATTCCTTTGTCTTTCTAAATTTATGTTTTCAAACCAAACATTGGTATAGAAATTCTTTAGCAGTCAACCAAACAAAGTAATCCTTATTCCATTCTATTCCTCATCTGTCCTATTCCTAAGAATAATTATTTTATTCCTTATCTATTCCAACACTTGAACCAAACAGGCTGTAAGTTACCAAAGAATAAAAGTGAGTGGAGCAATAATGATAAGAGACTTATTGCATTAGATATAAACTAATGCATATTTTATTTTATGCACTTAATAGAAATGAATTAAATAAGGTGTGTATATGCAAAACCATTCCTGATATGACATATATTTGAAATCACAAATGGTAGCACTAGTCAAGTAAAAGAGAGCAAAGTAAGCTTATTAATGCACCAGTACGAGCTATTTCATACAAAAAATGAATCCATTGATAATATGTATTATTGCTTCATTTATATCATTAGTGCTCTTGGTAAGACTTACACTAATCTTGAATTGGTGAGAAAATTTAATATATAAGAAGCAAAAAATTTGACCGCTTTGTTATTGAAAAAGCTAATTAGATCACTCCTCACTTATGGAATGTGGATGAATAAATTGTATGAAGATGAAATAATTCTAACAAATAGAGGATTGATTTTTAAAGTCTTTAACGATGAGAAAATTAATGATAAGATCTAATGAAATTTAGATGATATAAAACTCAACATAATTAGATTCAAGAAGTCCATAAAAAGCTAGAGGGATAAACAGCTGAAGAGAAAGAACAAAGTACTTACAACCAAATGGGATGAAATTACTAGTTTAGAGAGTGAGAAATCTGAAAATATTATGACCAATAATGATGAGGTATCCTCTTACTCAAATTATTATAATGATAGTTATATTGAGATTTCATATGATAAGCTGATTGAATTTTTAAAGGATGTGAGTTTGAAAAGTAAGAAAGTATCTTCGAATTATAAAGAGGTTAAAAAAAACTTTTAGAATAATGAGATTAAGAAAAAAATTCAAATATGAAATGTATAATATGTTATATTCTAAAAGTGTGGATGTTTTTAATAATAAAGTATATGATTTGTTATATGAGAATAAAACACTGAAGAGATGGCAGTGCGTTTTCAACCCGATTAATATCTGCACTACCTGACTCGAAAAAATGGACATGCAGGCTAAAAAAATATATTTTAAATGGATGTGGATGTGAGTCTAATGATAACTCAAACCGATGGATACCCATATCCTACCCGTTTTTTATTAACTTTATTATTCTATTTTTTTGAATATTTATGGTTAAATATAATAAAATATTAATATTTTCTAAGAAGAAATAACTTTAAAAATCTCCACTTTACTCCTCAGTCCTTACCTTTTTCATCATATTTTATTTTCTTATAGGATGATAATAATGCAAATGATATAGAGATAGAGTTTTGAATGTTGTGGAATTCACACAAAGACAATGTGAAGCTTTGAATATTTCAGTCTATGTTTTAGTTATTAATTATGAAAAATATATGTTGTCTTTGTACTAGACATTAAGATTTTTATTATTCCAATTTTATGATTTTTTAAGACATACAAATCAAAATTTTGACTTATTATTATTAAAATAAATTTGATTTTGTTCGTAAAAATCTGCTCTTTATATTTTCTATTTAGAAGTTATATTTTTATGCGCTATATAACCTGATGGATATCCAAAAACTTGAACAATCCAATGAATTTGGATATGAGTAGTAAATCGTAAAAACCTATGGATATGGATATAAATATAGATATGGGTTGAGTCATAAAAAATAGATATGGATATGGGTAGAGTAAGTACCTATTTAAATGAGCTTATATCAGTAGAGCTTTTGTTAGTAGAATTTCTATCAGTAGAACTTTTCTAAAAAAAGCTTTTCTATGAAGTCAGTTGACTGTTTGACTGTCATTTAGAAAAGAGTTTATTTGAAAGAGCTTCATATAATAGATTGTTTGGCAACATAAAAATAAAAAGTACTTTTAATTTTAACTATATTTGATTTTGTAATAAAATTTATTTATGCATATAACTATTATTTAAAATATATTAAACAATATGTAAAGCACAATATATCAATTATTGTATAATTTTAAACCATATAAAACATAAATAAAAATATATCTAACCAAATCTTTTATATGGATTATAATTTTAGTAAAAGTAATATCAAAAATAAATATTAAAACATATAAAAATCAAATAATATTATATAAATTTCAAAATAAGCGTAAAGATGTGTTTGTGAGTATTGTGGGAATTATGTGTAAAACAAAAAGGTAAAATGGACTAAAAAATAGACTCATTAATTGATCTGAAAAATTTATCTAAAAAAGTACTTTTTTAAAAAGCCTCAAATTTAAGCTTCTTAAAAAGTTATGTTTTAGCTTCCAGAAAAATTATTTCTATGAAAAAAGTGATTTTAAATTTTACAGCCAAACATTCAGTTTTTTTAAAAACAAATTTTGTGGTGAAAAAAAAGTTCATATTCTAAACCTCGAGAAATTAGAATTTAAGAAAAAAATTGGCATAATTTTCATTCAAAATAATACCAAAAGAGTATGTAATCGTATAAGTCACTTTATCAATAATTTGCACGAAATAAACTCACGATCATTATAAGCTAATATACAAGCGGTTGGAATATGTTCATAGTTCCCATAAGCCATATTAGACGAAAAGAGCATTTCATTTCTAAACTTTTTGTTAGGCCTTATTATTACATAAGAAGAGTTTCTTATCCCTTGCATATTTGAAGTAGAGCTCCTAATTGCCATCACATTTAGAGAAGACCTATCACATTCTTATAGGTCCCACTCGTAATATGCATGTACTTTTCAATTGTTATGTGAGATATCAATTTTGAGATGATCATGGACATATCTATAAAAATTGATCTTTAGAAAAAAAAACCTTTAAATGAACCTAAAAAGATATGGGTTGAAAAAGGTTTAACAAATCCCCAATGACCTAAATTTTTGTGAGTACTTAAAACATATTGATTTCTTTACTTTACAAGTCAATATCAAGTGGCATTAAATTGATACCAATAATTGTTTTCAACACCATTTAAATCAATGAGAAATAACAATGGTATTTCCAATAATTAATTTTAAAAGAAAAAATTTTAATAACTCTAAGAAAATTGATATCAAAAAACCAATTTTTAAATCCACTAATAAGGAAAAGGAGATACTCGTTGGTGGTACATAAAAGGAGATAATTACTTACTTTCATATTGATAATATTCTGGGTATAGATTATGAAGAGCTATTCACGCGTTGTATATATTTGGGAAAGGGGAAGGGAGCATTCTTGCATGTACTTGGTAAAATAAAGATATAATGATATTAAATTGGTATGTGATTTTTGTGCAAATTGTTCACTTACATGATAAGTACTTTGTATGTACTCTTTATTCAAATGATAAAGTTTTTAAAAATGGGGTAATGAAAGTTATTAATCTTTCCCTTTTCATGTTCATAAATCTATATATCATATACTCTTTTTAAAGTTGACAAAAATGAATAGAGAAGATTGGTATTGAAACTTGATTATTCATGTTGCACGAATTAAGTAAAGCATGTATTACATATTGTTGTAACATAAGGGGAGCTTACTAATGCCGTTTATTTTTATTAATATCACCAAATATTTTTTATTATTAAAAGAAAGTGTACAAATTATTTTTTTTCCCAATATCAGCAAATATTTTATCATTATTAAAGAATAGGGTATGGATTGTTAGACTAATTAAGGTTTTAGTGATAATAAAATATATTTTTATTAATTGTCTTACTTTTTGTGATATTAGTAGCTCAATTGTAATGAAGGTTTAACAATATGTCAAAGATCATATTTAATGAAATAATTAAAAGAATGAGCTAAATAGAGCACATATGCAGCTTAAGAGAGGTTCAAGAAAATTGAAGTGAAGAGTCAATAACAAGAAACAATCAAGCACATGAAGATTTAGGAAATTATTGTGATCCATTCTTATAACCTTATCTTGACTGTTAGTGAATTAGAAGTCTAGTTATTCCATGATGGACAATACATAAATCTTCATAATAAAAAGAAAGCTTGTTTTATCATTTGAAAATTCTCTTAATCTTACAAACAAACTTTTAAGAATTTTTGAATTAGTTTTTAATAAAGCTTTTATCAAAAGAGTGTATTTTATCTTTGAAAAGACTTGAAAATTGAAGTTTTTAACTTAGTTTGTAAAGGTTCATCCAACCTAAGGGTTTGGATCAACCTACTAGACAAAAGTGCAAAAAAGTTACATAATAGATCTTGCCTATTATGCTAGGGAATCGAGTAATTAAACCCCTAGCTAAACGAGTTTGATATTGATCTAGCCAACACTAAATTGGACTAACTAAACCAAAATTAGATTTACATGTTTTCCTTTTGTTTAGAAGATCGATATCAATTTTGAGACCATTCTTACCAAAAATAGTACCGAAATTTGTAGTTTAGTTAACAATTTCCATAAAATTAAAATTGAATCATAAAAGTAACGTTTCGAAATAAGCTTTTTAAATATAGAACATTTCATTTTTAACCAAAACCCTTGAATCGATTACTACCAATTCCCTATCCAAAGTGTCTGATATTTTTCTTCATTAGCGCTAATATAAGTGGCAATTTGTTAAAGGAGCGGTTGGTAATGTTACTTTTCTATGAATGACTGTTTCTTAAGAATAGCAATGAATGCCACCTGCAACTTATGCTTCCAAAAAATTGATGCAGCTAAATTAAAAGATATTTCATATGATCCGGAAACATGGGCAGTGAAGATTTGGAGTGTTCAACTGTCAACTTTTGCCTAAACTAAAATCAGAACTCATTTTATGCTTTTTGAGCCCTCCACCTGACTGACAAAATGTGGCACCTTTCATGTGGCCCTTTCTAGGGCTTAAGATAAGGTTCACCCAATTTACATACTGCAACATAATAACAAACCAAACTACCGGGTATGCCCTGACATAAATTACTTCCACGTTCCCCAAATTAAAGTGAAATGAAAAACTGGCCACATCAAGTACTTATGCCCCTTCTCTAACTTGATGCTTCAAATATAAATCAAATGATCATAATAGGAAATGAAAAAATCAGGCCCCATGTACTATTATTATAGAGGAAAATTAAGCCGAATACGTTGTAGTTAAGTGTTGATGGTACCTTCGTAACCACGCCAAGCCAACCGAAGTGGATAATGCCTATAAGGGTCCCTCGTTGAATTGAGACCAAACCATTGGTCGGTACAGGATGAAGCACATAAGATTAGACCTTGGAAAATATTTGTGGGACTTTAACTAATCAGTTTCAAATGAAATCTCTTCTTCTTTCTCTTAAAAATATTTAACGCGGCTCTTAAGGGGAGTACAATATGATCTTTTTGGTCAAACTTCAGAAATAAAGAAGATAAAAGACTTGATCAATCTTTAATTCTTTATCCAGCAGGGTCTTGCCTTTGTTTAATTGGCATGCGAATTTACACCCTTGAGAATTATACATTAGCACGCACCACCCCCCATGTTGGCGTAAAAGGAAGGGGTAGCTTTAAAGTTCATCAAGAAAGTGAATTTAGTTTTATTGATTTTGAAGAAATATTGAAGTAGAACAAGCACATACTTATATTGGAACAACAACTAAAAGCATAGTCGATGGAACAAAATCATCTTAGTGATCAACTGATCCACCTTAGGATTGGGATCTGCAAACTTCTTTTCTTTTTTACATAGTAAGGAAAAATGAAACATTTTCTAGACTAATGGTACAAACTTGGGTAAAGCAAAAGTCGGCTGGAGAGGCAGAGCACAAAGTTGGATTCCCTATAGAAATGGGAATTGAACAAATTTATATATATACGTGTGTATGCTGTGATCTGTTCTTGCATAAGATGATGTTACAATAAGTCCATGACATTTGGTATGAAAAAGCAAACGGGGATGATGATGTTAAGAGTTTGAATACTCGAAGGAAAGTTAAGCGATGGGGTCGGTGCGTGGTGATGCAGCCATAGCCGACCAACAGCCCATTTGGACCATACAAGCAAATGCTTTCTAACCTTTCTAATTTCGCAATCTTACCCTATTTTGTCAAAGAAGATGACCTAGCAAAAGCTAGTTAAATATATATACCATTTCAATTAGAAAACTTGAAAAATATACATCTAGCAGCAACTACGTTTAGTATATGGTATAGTTCATTACTCTCCGTTATACTTTCTAAGTAAATTAGTTGAGAGGGAAAATCTATACAAAGGAAACAGTGGAGGGAGCATCTAGGCATTCCATATGGGTCCTACGCTTTAGTAAGAGGGTGGTCCACCAGAGGGTGGTCCACCAACTTATAAGTATAGTTGGTGGGTCGCCTCCATTTTCTTTTTGCCGCTGAAATAAGAAACCAGACTGGAATTGAATGGCTCCAAATGCTTTTGGATTTAACTACAATAACTCAATGCTTGTGCATACTTAGGTTCCAGTTCCGACTTCCCATCCAAATCAACTCCATAATCCCTCATGACACTTATACTGAATCCAAATAAATTTCACCCCAACTCAAATGATTTATACATATAACTAGACGGTAAGGATGGATTCTGATCTTCTTAGTTGGCTTTAGAATAAAGAAATGGAGCATGAGCAAAATGATCGCCACATTTTTTTGTCGGCCAATTTGTTATTTGACACTGTTAAATCCTGTTAAAAAGAAAAAGAATGAATATCATTCTTTAATTTTATTTGACTCAATCTTTTTTGGTTTAATTTCTTTTGATGTGAGCATGTCGAATACTTGAGTCTTCTTTGGCAGTCCTTCCTTCCAGTTCAAACCACTATTCTCAAAGTCTGTCTAATACAGAACTACTTCTCCGTCTACTTCTCTTCTTCTTCATATCATTTGTACACGCTCAGCCCTTATTTCCATAAACAGTCCTTTCATTTTCTTTCCTCTCTCTCTGTGTTTCTTTATAGTGTTTTATTCTCTAATTCTCATCAAGTCTCTTTCTTTCTCTCACTGTGCATAAAACATTCATCATCAATCTATGGCTGCCAACAAATTTGCCACCATGCTACATAGAAACACCAACAAGATTACCCTTGTCTTAATTTATGCACTTCTTGAGTGGATTTTGATCGTTTTTCTTCTTCTTAATGCTTTGTTTTCTTACCTGATCATCAAGTTCTCTGATTATTTTGGCCTTAAAAGACCCTGCCTTTGGTGTTCTAGGCTTGATCACATCTTTGAGCCTGCCAAGTTTCACAATTCCTATAGATCTCTGGTATGTGAAGCTCATGCCTTGGAGATTTCCAAACTGGGTTACTGCTCGAATCATCGAAAGTTAGCTGACGCTCTTGACATGTGTGAGGATTGCTCGTCCTCATCGGAAAATGAATTGTCAAAGAAGTTTGCTTTTTTTCCATGGATGAAGCAACTTGGAGTTTTTCAAGAAAACGGAGTCGATAACTTAAGTCAGAATGACGAGTTGGTTTTGAAGTGTTCTTGTTGTGATATCAACCTGGGCTCAAAGTTTCAGTTTCATGATCATCAGCCGATCAACCCTTCTTGGGGGGATTCGGATAATACCCAGAAAGGAGTTTTCAACTTAGAATCCAAGGTTGATGAAAATGATCATGTAGACAGATCTCGGTCTGGTCTCATGGAGGTTACTTTTGGAAGCAATCAGGGGATTGATGAAAACTGCAAGGTACATGTTAGAGAAAGAGAAGAGAAGCTACTGGAGGATTCTTTATTAGTCGTATCGGACTTTGTTTTTGACCAATCCGTTGCTGATGAGAGTAAAAGATCAGACACGACTATTGGAAACTTGCAAGAACCAGTCATAAAGGAAGATGTGAATGTGTTAATGAGTGATCCATCTTGTCATCAAACTGTCATGGTTTCAGGTGGCTGCAGAGAAGTTATCAGTTGTGAAATTCAGCCTAAGCATCTGGAGTTTTACATCGATCAGGATGATTGTCACCTAATTCCTGTTGAATTGATGGGTTCAAGCTCCAATCAGAAGCAAAATGAAAGGAGTGGTGACAAAAGAGCAGAGGAAACTTATGGTAATGAGGATTTTGTTCTGGAGTTTGATAAGCATGTTGGGACACAGTATGAGTTAGTTGTGGAGGATAACAGCTGTTTTGAAGAAAATTTGCCATTGCTTTCATGCCATGATGGCGAGGATGAACCTAAAGTTGAGTTATTTGAGTCCAGAGAAGTATCTCAGGATGGAATTTCTTCACAAATGCTGGTTGATTTTGATGAAGAAGTTGGCTTTACCAGTGAAAATCATGTTTTTCAAGAAAATTCATACCTGGAAGACGATATAAAGGAACCTGCAAATAGTCAGGGTAATTTCTAAGATGTCCTTTAATTTATTACGTGCTTCATATTAAATTCTGATCTAAATTCAAGATAAATTTGGCAATGTGCAGTCTCCGAAGAATCATTCCAAGTGCAAGGAGATGAAATTGAAGCGGATGTCTCTATAGGGACAGAGATTCCTGATCGGGAATTAATTGATGATTTTCAAGCTCAAGACTTCGGTCCTCCATATGTATGCTCAGAAGAAACCCCTTCGACTAGTAATGCCGATTGTGATGTACAAGTTGAATTTTCTCATGTAAATGAAGCTCTTAGCGATGGAGATGATGGTTTTCAAGACAACTCGGACAGAAAAGAGCAAAAAATTGAATGGGGAAACAGTGAAGGTACTTTGAATTTGTCTTTCTATTCATAGTTTGTAATTCATCTTGAATTGGACCTGAATTCATGTTGAATTTCATATATTTGAAGTCACTGAAGAAGCATTGCAAATGCAAGCCAACAAAACTGAAGCAGATGCCTCAATAGGGCCAGAGATTCCGGATGAGAAACCTGTTAGTGATGTTCAAGCTCAAGAAGTTCCTCCGTGCTTAAATACGGAGGAAAACCCCATGGCCACTAGTGCTCATTTTCGCCGGCATAACAGTCATGGTAAGCCTTAAATTCTTTGGCAGTCGGTTATAAAAGAAGTATTTTCTGGTTATCTTTATTGATAAGAAGTTCATTTGTTGCGTTAGGATCTAAGCAAGCTGAGGAAGATGAAGTGGAATTTAGGACCTTAGCAGCTGAAATAAGCGTGTCAGTGATAAACAACCATTTTGCATTGTGTTCTGAGGGCGATGAGACAGAAGAAGACAGAATTCCCAACACACCGACTGCAATAGATGGTCTCCATCACTCGTATAGGAAGTTTCTATCAGTCGAGAGACGAGAATCTGTTACAGAAGACTCACTGGATGGAAGTGTCATGAGTGATATAGAAGCAGCTGATGGAGTTCCAACGATTGAGAAGTTGAAATCAGCTCTTAGAAACGAAAGGAAGGCTTTGAATGCTTTATATGTGGAACTAGAAGAAGAGAGAAGTGCCTCTGCAGTTGCAGCTAGTCATACTATGGCAATGATTAATAGACTTCAAGAAGAGAAGGCTGCAGTGCAAATGGAAGCTTTGCAATACCAGAGAATGATGGAAGAACAAGCAGCTTATGACCAGGAAGCTTTGCAGCTTTTGAATGAATTTATGGTGAAAAGGGAAAAAGAGAAAGCAGAGATAGAAAAAGAGCTCGAAGTCTATCGCAGAAGGGTAGAGAATTACGAAGCAAAAGAGAAAATGATGTTGAAGAAAAGGACAGATGGAAGTCCGAGAAATGGAACTTCATCGTCGTCGGTCTCTTGTAGTAATGCTGAGGAAAGTGACGGACTATCTGTTGATTTGAATCATGAAGCAAATGAGGAAGATAGATTTAGCAATCATCAAGAAAGTGGGAAACAGAATACTCCCCCTGACGCAGTTTTATATTTGGAGGAGTCTTTGGCTAATTTTGAGGATGAGAGGATGTCAATTCTTGAGGAACTCAAGGCTTTGGAGGAGAAGCTCATAACACTAAGTGATGAAGAGGAACAACGTTTTGAGGACATCAAACCAATCGAGCATCTTTACAACGAAAATGGAAATGGATACCACGAGGATTCTTGCTATAGTGGTGAAGCAAATGGATTTGCAAATGGTCATTACAAGGAAATCAATGGGAAGCATAAAGAACGAAAGATGGGTGGTACAAAAGCGAAGCGACTTCTTCCACTTTTTGATGCCACCACTGATGCACATATTGAAGATGAGATGTTAATCGGGTTTGCCGGAGTTGATTCTGTCGTCAAATTTGACGTGGACAGCAAGAAAGTTTCTATTGAGGAGGACGTGGATCATGTCTATGAAAGACTACAAGCCCTTGAAGCAGATAGAGAGTTTTTGAAACATTGCATAACCTCCTTGAAGAAAGGAGACAAAGGGATAGAGCTTCTGCAAGAAATCTTACACCACCTTCGTGATCTAAGAAGTGTGGAACTTCGTGCAAGGAACATGGGAGATGGTGTTCTATAATGACATTGTGTTCACCTTTGTACAAGATCACGTATGTTTCAATGTCCTCAGTTTCACTTCTTGCAACATTTGCTATAGTTTTAATAAGTAAGAAGATAATTGTGTTAACATTTTCTGCAGATTACATTACGCTAAGTGGATTAACAGCGCCGAATTCAAGTGGGAGGCAACAGCTCCTTGCTTGTTCAAGTGATTAAGACCAAATGCAAAGTTCCATCATTTGAGCAGGCATAGTTCATATGGGAAGTCCCTTATGGAGAGGGAGGGTCCTGTGGTGATCAAGGTGGACTGACTGCAGAACATGAAGGTCTACCTATTTAAAAAATTTGAACTTGTGGTTTTGGTGTCCAATGTTAGCCCAAATTTTTGGTGGGGTTGAGCTCATCATCATCTTTCTGGTGAAAAGGAGGGTGGTGAGTGTATGTGTGTGTAGGGTAGTGAAGCCAAGCTGTCATTTTGTATGTTACTAGGAAGAACCTGGCTTGCAAAGCTGGAGATATCCAACAATGTTTCCAGTGCCAGGTGCATATAGCAATTAGTTTATTGAGACAGTTAGGAACAGGGAACTCTTTTTGTCTTTTTTCTCAATACTTGTGGTAGGAAAAAGAAGGGGCCGTTCTTTTCCTTTCCCATCTTTGCCTCATTTCATCACATGGTTTGTTTATTATTTGAGTTACTTGTATACTATATGTATCCACTTTGTAAAGTAAGTAAAATTGAGTGTTTCTTTATTCTGTTTGGAACTGCTTTGTTACGAAGGCAGGCAACTGTTAGATGTACAAACAATATAAAAGATGTATAAATATGGCTTTCACATTGATGTTGCTTTAAGCATAAAAGAAACCTTGGTAGGTACAAGCCAACACAACTAATTTAACTCATGAATATGATAGTTTAGTAAGTAAAATTACAAATTTCGTCTTTGTAAAGAATGCTGATGAAAGGCCCACGAGTAATGATGATTAATGATGGTTTTAGGAGTGATTATCTTGCCTTTTGGGCCCCATCTGTCCTGCTATCCATCATCATTCATATACATACACTCATGTCATCTGGACCAAATAATGCCATCCAGATACAGCTTTTGTGACATGCATGAATCTATCTGCTGTTTCCAAAATACCAATCGGATTGGACTTTGGATGTGTTCCTGAAGTTCATTTTTCACTTCCACGCCAGGCTCACTCAAGGGCTAACTTCTAATAAATGAGAGTCGCAGTTGTTTGAAATGCCATTATGAGACCCCATTAATTTGATCCAAAGTTCTCTGTTGGAGAAATTCTTTTGGTAATACTTGAGACAACAACACCACTTGTTATATTCTAACCCCCTTATCTCTTGGAAAGATTCTTCCCACGTGCACTTGTGCATGACCATGTCTGTTGAGGTTAGACATATGAATTTATACAGTCTTCCATATAGAATATTTTATTTTTCTCAGCTTTCCAATAAAAAGTAGCACAATCGGTGATTATTACACTTTCGGCGATGTTATAAAAGGACATTAAAAGTGAGATCTACATTAGGTCGCTCTCATTATGTTCCTCTAAGAATTAATCGAATTCATTGTAAAGGTGTCTGCATGTTCTTACTTTCAAGTTCCTGCAAAGCCAGAGAATTAACTAATAATTAATGAATAGAGATTCCAACAGCTAAAAGGGTTGTTCCAATGGTGATGAATTCAAAGCCTAAGTTGCCGCCTGATTCCAGCCATTCAACTTTTCCCTATTATTTTGCCCACGAAATGGTAAGAGGTAACTGATATTTGTTCTAAATAATTTTTGAAAAATTATGGTCATTGAGAACAGGCTTCAAGTCCCTTTCGAGTGAACCAAATACTTCCCATCCTACTCTTAGCTTCAACCCTGAACCTACACCGGATATTATCTCTTCATGAAGTAATGCCCTCTAATCTCACTCAAACAAATGCAACCCATTAAATGATAAACCTTCTCTCCACGCCCAACTTCTAAACTTCCCTAACGTGAACAAACCAAACTCGTCTACCAACCTAAGTAAAGACCTATCTTATAGAATCAGAGGAGGCCCTTCTTCAGACTGCTTTGACACTGATGTTAGTGATGCCAATTCAAGTTATAAAGAGGTGCATATTAGGGGCAGAAAAATGGGAAAACTAAAAAAGAAAACGGTTCTTAAAACTTTCACATGAATGTTCTATGTTGGAATGCACGAAGGTTTAACAATTTCTCTAATAAGTGGATCTTAAACACCTCTTCAACTCGATTTATCCCTATCTGAAAATCTTCTTTTTTTTAAAAAGAAGAATGCTACTTCAGCAATGGAGAATTTGTTTCTTTTGTTAAAATCCGAAACATGCTGACAATGGCATAATCTACTTCTAATAGAATCCTCAGATGGTTAATGTTAACCTACTTTTCTCTTCAAAACAATTTATGCACTTCCAAATTACGAAAGACCTTTCAAACAGTGCTCTTTGATCTGAATTTCTCTACCAATCTGTTCATATAGTCAAACAATCAATCTAGGAGAAGCTTGATTAAGTAAAAATTGGATAAATTCTTGGTGAATCCTAGGTCTTCTTCCTTTCTTTTATCTTAGTCAAAATTTCCCTCAAATAAGATATTCGATCTTTCCCCAATTCATATAACATTAGGTTTAAATGCTCAAAAAGTCTAAGCTCTTTTCAAGTTTTTCACTATTTTTGTTGATGATCTTAATTTTACTAAAGTTACTAATAATGTTTGTCTCACCTTGAGAATTCAGTCAATGATACATACTTTTTCAATACTCCATGCCTTAGTAAGTGCAAATTTTAAGTTTTTCTCTTAGAAACTCAAACTTGTTTTTTGAAAAAGTTTTCATAAAGATATATGCAAGCTTACAATTCTTCAACATATCTTATACCATCCTTTTGACTAGATATGATAAAGAATAATTTAATATTGAAATGCTTAGTTTTTCCATAAAAGACTAGATTGCCGGACATGACCATAGTTACGTAGTTGCCTACTATTAGACCCCTAAATCGTAATAGCAGAATTGCACAGGCATTGGCGAGCCTTGACCAGTGTTCGACACGTGGAACAATGAAACAAGGCAAAGACTTACGAGGAGGCAAGGAGGAAAAGGGGTAATGTTAAGCGTTGGCATGCATTGGTGCATATTGACAGAAATTTTTGACGAGATACAAGATTCAGATGTGAGACCAAAAGAAGCCTTAAGACAGATATTGAGTGGAAGGTTAGCTAAATCACACACATGACCGGAATATATGAGAGTTCTAAGGTGACTTAGCAAGTAGATTAAGTGTAGTGCGAGTTTTGGGAGGGTTTTGGACCTTATACGAGCTGACTTGACTAAGGCTAAGTTCTTGATGGACTAAAGACTTAGTGTGAGCTCAAGTGAACGGACCATGGCTAATGGAGTTAGCATGGTAAGCATTGGACGGACCAGTGTGCTATTGGCTTGGATAACTCATCATCAACAGATAGAGATGAGGAGATCTTGGATGATGTGACAGATAAGATCACAATAGATGGACATCAGCTCTAAGAGATAAAGATCCCATGGAAGGACCATCTGAAGATAAAGGAGATCTCTATGAATATGGATAGATCATTCCTAGTAGATGTAATCATTTATCTTGTTATTGTGATGTAGCTTAATTATATTAGATAGAATCCTAATTGGATGAGGATGTCATTTATTGGCTAGTATGATGTAATCTCATAAGGATAAGATATAATAAGATTGTGATCTTAACTAGTAGAGTGCCATTAAGATTATAACTTAGTTATTTAGAGGAGCCTATAAATAACTCATTAGAGCCTTGTTCTTCTCAGAGTGAGAGTCAGAGACACCTAAAGACGTGAGTGTGGGAGACACTTAAAGATTGAGAGAGTACTCCTTTGTATACTTTGAGAGAAGTAATCAAAGTTGGCATTTGTCGCATCACTTTCTTGTGTTCTTATTGTTTCCATGAATATTTTGTTCTTTCATAGTTTTCTTGTAAGGTTGTGAGAGTGAAATACTGTGAGGGTTGTAAGGCGTTTGAGAATAAGTAGGGTTGGTCAATGATCACAGGACAAGGCTGAATTTTGTTTTAACGGAGCTAAATAAGATTGTCGTGCAAAGGGGTTGGCGCATCTTGTGGGACAAGTTCGTGCTTGAAGGAAAACCTGTATAATAACTAGTATCAGAGCCATATTTTAGATGGTGGAAGGTAGTAATTTGAAGGAACGTATCAACTAAGTGGAGGCACTCATCAGGCCGATTCCTCAAAGGGAGGAGGAGGTCCCTTCTTACAACACTAAATTTGAAATGTTAAAGACGTGAATCCAACAGTTGCAGCATCAAATAATGGAGTTAATGAAGGCACAAAAGGAGTCTAGGTTCGAGTTAGCAATCCTAAGGCGTGCCATTGCAACACATGACATTGAACGAGCGGAAAGCACTTTGGTGAAGGTGCAAGAGCCACAAGTTTTTTACGGCAAGCGAAGTGTCAAAGAGCTTGCAAATTTATTATATGATATGGAGCAATCCTTTGCAACAGCAAAGGTGATTGACTTTGAGAATATGTCGATCACGACAATGTACCTAATAGAGGATGCAAAGTTGTGGTAAAGAACGAGGACCTCCAAAAACATCAATGTGAGTTGGCCTTCCATTGACACAAAGGAGAAGATGAAGAAAGAGCTAACGGATCAATTCCTCCCCAGCAACACCTTATGGGTTATGAAGGAAGCTTTAAACAGGTTAAAACAAGACGAATCGTGCAGGAGTATGTGAGAAATTCACATCTTTGATATTAGACGTGAGGAACATGTCAGAGGAAAACAAGTTGTTCAACTTCATAAGCGACTTGCAAGGTTGGGCACAATTAGAGCTTCGGAGGTAGAACGTGAAGGACCTCCTAAGTGTGATAGCGGTCGTAGATGCCTTGGTGGATCTTCAAATGCTACCACTGATTCAAACTAGCTACGAAGGCAAGAAGAATGGTAGGATGTGGAATGGATCGGAGAGAGGCAAGAAGAAGGTAAGTGAATCTTCTTCAGGTAAAAAACAATCAAAAAGGGATGTTGCTTGTTTCATTTATGAAGGGCGGCATTTTGCTCATGAATGCCTAAGACGGAAGGCGGGTGAGGAGCAAGTAAATTTCATGGTCGCAAAGGATCAAAGAGAGGGAGAGGAGGACTCGACGGAAGAAGTTTACCTCAATAGTTATGATGTGTTGGGCACAATGGGCCTTTTGTGAAGGAGCGTCTAAACAAAAACAAGGAGACACCCGATGGAGAGGGGATATGGTATGTGGGAGATGTGCTAATAACAAAGGATTCTTCGAGGAAACCAAATTCAGAGAAGTGTTCATAGATTATTTTGACGAGGGCATTAATTTCTTTTGATGGGGGTGGTTTGTTAGACCCCTAAGTTGTAATAGCAGAATCGTGCGGGCATTGACGAGCCTTGACCAGTGTTCAACACACAAAACAATGAAATAAGGCAAAGACTTACAAGGAGGCAAGGAGGAAAAGGGGCAATGTCAAAAGTTGGCATGTATTAGTACACATTAGCAGAAATCTTCGAGATGCAAGATTCGGATGTGAGACCAAAAAAAGGCTCGAGATGGGCATTAAGTGGAAGGTTAGCTAGATCACACACATGATGGGAACATGCGAGAATTCTAAGGTGACTTAGCAAGTAGATCAAGTATGGTGCAAGTTTTAGGAGAGTTTCAGACCTTGTACGAGCCGATTTGGCTAAGGCTAAGTTCTTGATAGGCTAAGGACTTAGTGTGTGTTCAAGTTGACGGACCATGACTAATGAATTTAGCATGGGTAAGCATTAAACAGACCAATGTACTTTTGGCTTGGATGACTCATCATCAACAGATAGAGATGAGGAGATATTAGATGATGTGGCAAATAAGATCACAGTGGATGGACATTAGCTCTAAGAGATAAAGATCACGTGAAAGGATCGTCTAAAGCTAAATGAGATCTTTGTGGATATGGCCAGATCATTCCTAGTAGATGTAATCATTTATCTTGTTATTGAGATGTAGCTTAATTCTATTAGATAAAGTCCTAATTGGATGGAGATATCATCTATTGGTTAGTATGATGTAATCTAATAAGGATAAGATAAGATAAAATTGTGAGCTTAGTTAGTAGAGTTATATTAAGATTCTAACATAGTCATATAGAGAAGTCTATAAATAACTCATTTGAGCCTTACTTTTCTCAGGGTGAGACTCAGAGGCACTTAAAGACGTGAGTTTGGGAGATACTTAGAGATTGAAAGAGTATTCCTTTATATACTTTGAGGAAAGTAATTAAGGTTGGCGTTTGCCGTATCTTTTTCTCATATTCTTAGTGTTTCCATGAATATTTAGCTCTTTCGTAGTTTTCTTGCAAGGGTGTGAGAGTGAAACACTGCAAGGTTCGTAAGTCGTAAGACGTTCGAGAACAAGTAGGTGGGTCAACAATCACGAGACAAGGTTAAATCTTACTTTGACGGAGCTAAGTGAGATTGTCTTGCAAAGGGGTTGGCGCATCTTGTGGGACAAGTTTGTGCTTGAAGGAAAACCTTTGTAACACCTACCATCACCTCTGTAATTGTCTCTTGTTTTAATGAAAATTAATTAGAACTTTTATTAGCCACAAAGTATGATTAAAAATTGTTGTGATTGCTATAAATTATACTTTAAATGTTGATTGTGCAATTATCTCCTACCTTTTTGAACAACTGGTAAATTCTCCTGATCCAAGGCTGAAATATTAACTTGAGAAGATTTTTATTTTATTTAAAGACCCTACCTAATCACTGCGATAGTAACTTTGCAACTTGAAACTTTAAAACCAATAGAATTTGATACCATAACTTAAAGTCCCTTTGATATATCTTAGTTTTTTTAATACTTCTTTAAGCTAAAATCCATTTATACAATTCATAAATCTTCATTGTAAACTTACAACATACAAGATATTAAATAATATTGCGATGAGATATATTAAAAAGTTAATTAAACTTCTGTAAAATGTTCAATCACTTGGTTTGCTCCGACGTCCTTACATAACTTCTTATTTTGATGTGTAGGAGTACTCATGCTCATGTAATTCTCCATATTAAATTTGATCTCCTTTGTATACTCCTTCTGGAAAATAAAAATATAATACATTTATTTCTACCATACTATTAGATCTTATACCATTTGAAAAAATATTTAAGAAAATAATATTTTCCTTTTTATTTTTAGTTTTCATTTTAAGAAAGTAAGACATATCACCCATGTTTTTCATCTCATAGACTTGCAACATGTCGTTTTTTTAAATTGTTGAATATGTTCAACATTGCTATATGTAACCAAAAGATCATCAATAAATAATGAGACCATAGTAAGATTAGCTGATCCCTTTAATTTGCCAAGTGGATTTAGTAAGATTTTTAATAAAGCCTAGTTTTAGTAAGTGCTCATTAATCATATTATTATAGGTTCTTAAGATATGTTTTAAACCATATAAAACCTTCTTTAACATATAGACCTCATCTTTGTTCCCTTTCATAATGAAGCCTTTAAGTTGCCTAGCCTAGATTTCTTCCTCCAGAAATTCATTTAAAAATGGGAATTTGACATCAAGTTAGTAGTTTCTAGATCATATTTGTTCTACAATATCTAGTAGCATCTTGATAGTATCTAGCCTTGCATTAGGAGAAAATATATCAAAGAAATATACTACAAAACTTTGAGCATACTCTTTTACCACTAACCTTGCTTTTTGTTACCTGATTGAGCCATCGGTATTTATTTTTGCTTTAAAGACCCACGTAACTCCAATTATCTTTTTCTGTTTAGGTCATTATAATAGTTCCTAAGTCCTTTTGTTTTTCAAAAATGAAGAGCTCCTCTTAGATTGCAACATTTCACTTGCGTTCCTTTTCTTCTTCCTAATGCCTTACAATTTCAAGAGTAGAAACATTGTATTTCTAATAAAAATCAGAGAGCAGTCTAGTTTCTCTTATAAGAGGATCATCAACTAGCTAATCCTGATTTTGCATGTGATCGATAATCAACTTCTTTTTTTTTATATCATTCTAGCTTTATTATTCAACCTTTATAAATTGCACATCCTTGCCTATCATGGCTTTCTTTGTGTGAGGATGAAGAAATATTTAAGCATTAGATGTTAAGCATGGCTTTCTTGTTTAGCTTACCTCTCTAAATTGATGGCACAAGAATAACACATAAGCATCCAAATACTTTACAATTTTTCAATGAAGGCTTGTAACCATACGAAACCTCAAAAGGGTTCTTCCTTTATAATGTTTTAGTGGGAAGTTTATTTAAGAAAAATAGTGTAATGTTTGTAGCTTGCTCCTAATATTCGTTAATCAACTATTTCTCATAAAACATACATTTGACAATTATCATTATTCTTCGTTTTATTGACTCCATTCTCCTGAGGAGAGTATGAAGCTGTAAATTGAAACTCAATGAGTGCTTCCTCACAAAAGATACTGAATTTTGCAAGACATGCTCCGTGTTGTTGTCAAACCTCAAAAGTTGAAGTTTTTAAGCCACTTTGGTTCTCAATCTATTGATTAAATTTCTAAAACACATCTACAAACTTTGACTTGAACCTAAAATAATATATTCAACCCATTCTGGTGAAGTCATCTTTAAATACAATATAATATCTAGTCCACTTAAGTGAAGGAATCCTCTAAGGTCTTACAAATCTATGTGAACTAATTACATCCTCTTACTTGTTCTCCAGGCTATTTGTTTTCAGAGTATTCTTACCTACTTACCATATTAACAAGCCCTGCAACTTGGTAATTTTAATTTTAATTACGATAACCCTTAAACTAGCTCCTTTTTATATATATTCAATACTGTAACATGATAAAAATGTCCTAATCTCTTTTGCTAAGTCACTTTATTGTTTATAGTAATTAAATAAGCTTTTTGATCCTTTTTTATTAGATTAAGCGAGAAGTTTTTGTCTCTTATTTTAATTTTGAGAACTTCCTTATTATTGGCATCCTTAATTAGACGTTGATCATTTTAAAAATTGAATTTAAATCCCTTCTTAATTAATTAATTATCATATACTTAGTGATTTTTGGTCCTACATACAAGATATTTATTTTGTACTTGTACAATTGTGGGTGACTATAACTCCCTTTCCATTAACAGTAATGAGTTCACAATTGTCAAACTCTAACTTTTGACACCTTTGATCTGTCCAACACTCTAAAAGGCTTTTGATTATAAGTAATATGATTTGTACCATTATCTACTAGGCAGCATTCAATTGAGGTACTAGTAAAACAAGCTGTTATAAACAATTACTCTTCCTCATGTTCTGCAACTCGGGCATAATTCTGTTACTAAAAATTACTTGTGTATATTGTCTCATAATGCCCTTGATTGTTCCATATGTCGCACTTGACATTAGATCCTTTTGTAACACTTAAAAAGGGGGATGGCCCTTTTTGCCACGATGCTTATAAGGAAGAACTTTTCTGTTTTTTTTTCCATCGTGGATGCTTGTGTTAGCATCTACTTTTCTGTCATTAGTTGATTTCCCTGTGCGGCAAGGCCCAAATGCCATAATGATTAGTAATTCAGTATGCTATGCAATGACGCTAATAGCATACAACTGCAAAGATTGAAAGCTATCTTCAAATATTGAGATTATGCAGCATTCCAGAATTTATCAGATCTTCACAGATGACTAACTACATCCGATAATCTCCTCAACTCCCAAAGTCAAACATGAAGTTATAACAAATAAAAGAAACAAAAACTTTTGACTTGATTTTGATTAATATTAAAAACTACCAAGTCATCGTTGACCTGGCAGAAAACTGACGACATCATAAACTCGACAATTTTGTTGTTACTTTTGAGTTAAATTTAAACATTTTCTAAATCTTAAGGTTTTATTTGTATACATTGAAATCTTAGGATTAAATTTGTTGATTGGTGTAAAACTTGTAAAACTTAGGATCAAAATTAACCCTTTTAACTTTCTACTAGTGTGTCTTGGCTCTTTATTTTAGCTTTCAAAGCTTAGATAATTGCCCCTTCTTGGACTTCTTTTTTATATTAATTCAATTCAATTATCTTTTTAAAAATTCATTAAAAATTATTGAAATCAAAAGTTCTTTAAAGTACTACTGTCAAACATAATATCGGTTTGTTAATGTTAATTAGTTCTGTGAACAAATTTAAAAATATCTACTAAGGTTTTAAATAAACTTTCTTTGTATTAAAAAAAAATGATAGTTTTTATGTACGTGGAACACAACTTTTTGTCTATAAACGTCCAAAAGTGTATCGAACAATCTGCTTTCCCAGAATTCGAAGACCAGATTTTTGTATTAATTTATATTGAGAGCTACGTTTTGACGCAGAAGCACTGTCCCATTCATTCATCAAAATCCGGACTACAAAGAACAGGAGTTTTCAACTTTTCATTTTCATATGTATACGCGTTTCCTTTTTGGCACAAGAAAAGTTGGCACCAGGTCAATTACGGTTGTCTGGTATGAAATACGTAGGCATTTTCCATCCCGCACGGCTCTTCCACCTCAGACTCACCTTAGCCAGTGATTCACAATGTTTTATGAAAGCAATGTGCTCTTCCGAAAGATAAAAAGCGTGAAGTACCAATTCAAGTAATAGTAGAACTTAAAACAACGCTGCATTCCAAATGAAAAGGAGGTAATTTATTCTCAAGCAAAAGCCTAACTAAATAAAAAATGAAACGGACAAGCTCTCGAAAAACTATCAAGATTACCACATTGACCTACAGCTCAATAGTCTTATATAAGTTAGCAAAAAGCAGTGTACTAGTTCTAATCTTATATTTTATTAAACAAATTTCTTATCACATGTTAGCGTAATACTTTTGGTGGATATAAAAATTTCATAAGCCAAACCCATTGTAGCGGTAGCTGAGTCTATCATCAGTCTATGACCGTAAAAAATTTTAAAACCTAATACATTTAGTCATTTACCACTGGCATCACCGGCAGTCATATGCTTTCTATCAGCACAAAAATAAATTAAATCAACTTAAGATTAGTAAACTCCGATTTAAAGAGAAGATCTCGTCTACTTGTAACATTAATTATTGGTCTAAAAAGAATATTTTCACAATTTAAACAGTTAATCCGAAACATAAATCTCAAATTTTCCTAAATTAATTGGTTCCAATCAAAACTTATCATCCATTGACTAAGTATGATAGCGTTCCATATCAAATAAATGATAGCAATAAGTTTAATAAAAAAGACTAATCTTAAATTAAATAAGCAAGAGAGTCACAACTATTTAATTTAATTTTCTTGTTTATCATAAGTTAAATATGAAAATTCATAAATAACATATTTGCTACTTATATCAACGGATCATTGAATTCTTAGATAGCAATAGAATAATTAATATTAAATTAAATTATCATATTAGTCAAATATTAATCATTCATGAAAAATGAATGAGAAATACTTTAAGTAAAACATGAATAAAAGATTTAGAACACAAAACCTCACAAAGTTATAACTAAAATATCGAATCTCCTTAAATCAGAACAATTAAGTTTAATCCCACATAGCTTTATTCCAATAATAAAAATAGAAGAAAGATAAAGAATTGCTACAAACTTAAGAAGAGAGAATCTTTTTGTTGTTATGAGGAATGCCCCTTTTATATGTTTTTCTAATCTAATCCTAATTTAATTCTAACTTGTAAAGAGATATATCTAAAACAAATTCAAATTTCTACATGATAAGGATAAAAGAAAGTTTCTCAGTTAAATTTCATCTCTTCAACTGATCAACCTTATCCATCACAACAATCTCTTCACTTTATTCATAATTCGTGATTATCATCAATAGAGTCACAATTTGGTGCAATCTTTACTTTTCGTCTCCTAAAATAAAACAGATATTAATTTTCATATTTAAACACCAAAATAAATTTAAAACAAAGGAGATAATATCAAATAATATAGCAAGATAACATCTTATGAAATTCCCTCACACTGGACTTTTGCTTGTCCTTAAGCATAAGTTGATTCATTATATTAATTATCTTCATAACAACTTCTCATCTCCTTTAATGTCATCCAAAAATACCCAAAAGCTAATTCACATTTAAGGGTTAAGATAAAATAACAATAGAGAGAATAAGCACTCATAAGACACATTGTTAAAGCACAATATTCATCAATTCCATTAAAATCAAATGAATAGGACACCCTCATAAGGATTTCACTGTACACACTCAAATTGTTTAGGGTTCTTTAAGCTCTCAAATTAAAACATAGCAAGTTATTTCCATAGGCTTGCTTAAGAATCATATCTCTACCACTAAACAAATGAACCTAATGTATAAATCAAAGGGACTTAATAAGGATTGTAACGTGGCTTAGGTAAAGTATGACAAGAAAAAGCTTTTTGGCTAAATAAATTAAAGAAAATTATACAAACTTATTCACACAAGTTTCAACTTAAATCAAAATTCACTTGATTCAAATAGCATTTCTTTAATCATTTTTTTCTTTCCTTTTCTTTCCTTTCTTTTTTTTCTTCTTTTCTTCTTTTTTTCCTTTCTCTCTTTTTTTATTTTTTAAACAAAAATATCAAAGAAGAGATTTTGTTTTTTTTAAATACTTCTCTTCCATTCTATAAAAAATCAAAACAATGCAACTTAAATCATATAATTTATTTTTCATGGAAATAGTCAAAATCTTATACAAATAAGCTTGCTACAATTCCTTCAATTTATAGGTCTAAAATCATTAAGGATATCAAACAACAAAAAGGGTCAATTTGGCTTGTGACAAGGTCATTATGAAAGAAAAGAAAGGTTAAGGCCCAAATTTTTTTTTCTAGGGATAAAAATTATGATAGGCTTGTTTAGGTTAAAAATGGTTATTCTAAATGTCATCATCATCTTTATACCCAAATTCATCAAAAAGGTGATCTTATAATATATTCGAAAGCAAGTTCTAACATAAACAAGTTATGTTTGATATCACACAACAAAAAGATATGTATGAGCACATATGTGATAAATGCTCTTAGGCTCAAAGCTCACGTAGGTGTCAAAAAAATGCATAAAGTTTTACACACTTTTTATTCAATAAGATTAATGAGATACTTTAAATAATTTAATGAAAACACTAATCATGCTTATCTCTCTTATGCATTAGATCTTAAACTGAAAATGTATCCTAACTTGAGGATTATTTATAAACAACAATCAGAAAATTATGAAATTATCATGATGAATAATTAATATATGAATCAACATATCATAAGTTTAAGCACAAATCACAACATTTATCATAATATAAACATTCATTCCCCCATACCTAAATCATGCATTGTCCCTAATGTATGCATAAAATACTCACAACTTAACAAAAACAATCAAAGAAAACAAAGAATAGAGGACTCTCCTTAGATGTGAGCATCGGAAAGGAGATGTACTATAGAGGTGTAATTGTTGTTGGACTGCATGTTTGGGTTGTGTTGTGGGTAAGAAGTTATTAATTGTGCAATTTGGTGGAGAACCATACGAGGTGGGTGCCTGCATGATGTTCTTCTTGTTGGTCTGCCAAAAGAGAAACAAGCAGATTAGGGTTATGAGGTTCCTTTTTTAAAATAAAAAATAAAAATAAAATTGTTAGAAACATTTAACTAAAAAAAATAAAATAATTAAATGAGAGATTAAAAAAATTTAAATTTTTTTTTAAACACTAAATCAGATAAGGCGAGATCTTGCCTTATAAGATTTAGTAATCTAGAATTCCATAACACTAAATTATATAAGGCGAGATCTCGCCTTATGAAATTTAGTAGTTTGGAATTTTAAGATCTTCACTCTAGAATACTAAATTACATAAAGCGAGATCTTACCTTATGAGATTTAGCAATCTAAAATTTTAAGGTCTTTCCTCAATAGCACTAAACTATATAAGGCAAGATATAGCCTTATGAGATTTAGTAGTCTGAAATTTTAAGACCCCTTTTAAGCCAATAAATTTATGTTCCAAAAACAAACAAATGCAAACTATATATAATTTAAACAAAATTAATAACAATTGTCATATTTTGGGTTGCCTCCCAAAAAGCGCAATTGTTTAAAGTCGTTATGCTCGACGTGGCTTCTTCCTCTTCAGCTTCTTTTGTACTCCTTAGCCCTTCCTCTTGCTCTTTAGTCAACTTTTTTGAAATGATTGTAGGTAATGACTTTCCATCACCTAAATAATCATACTTTAGGCAATCTGGTAACACCTTCAATTCTATCTTCGAAGCCTGCAAAATAGAAGGAAAGATGTTCTTGTGAGTTATATTAAGTTCATCATTTAAAGTTCCCAGATCTATTAACATTGCTGACAATGGTTCTACAACTTCACAAGTTTCATCAACTTGCTCGTTTAACTCTGGTTTAACTGTCAGTTCTAACTCATCTTCATCACTTTCTTTGTTAAACATATCTTGCACAAATGAATCCACAATATCCATATGATAGACAGATTGAAGATCATTAGGGCATTTTATTGTTTCGAAAATATTGAACTTTACTATCTCTCTATCAAATTGAACAAAAAGAGTACCCTGATCCAGATTTATTTTCTTCTTGGTCGTGTTCATAAATGACCTATCTAATAAATCAAAGTTGAATTTTTAACACAATTTCCATGCATTTTCAAGATGTAAAAATCCACTAGAAATACCAAACTATTAATTTGGACATAAACATCCTCAATCACTCCCATAGGATGCATATATGAACAATCAACTAGTTCAATAATCACATTAGTTTCTTGTAAATAATTCAGATTTAAAGCTCCATAAATTGAGTATAGCATGACATTAATATATAAACCTAAGTCTAACATGGCAAGCTCTTTTTATTACCAATAACACACGGAAGTGTAAACATACCTGGATCTTTACATTTTTCAGTAATTTCCTATTTATCATAGTTGAAGCATTCTTACCCAAAATTATTCTCTTTTTCCTTCAGTTTTCTTTTATTTATGCACAACTTTTTCAAGAATTTTGCATATTTTGGAACTTACTTGATGGCTTTAAGAAGTGGTATATTAATTTCAACCTTTTTGAAAGTTTCTAATATCTCTTTTTCATATTCATCATCTTTTGGTTTAGCTGACCTGTTAGGAAAAGGACATAAATGTGTATTAATTGATATTGATGAAGATGAATCATTCTTTTACCTTTATTGATTATTGAGTTGGAAGTTCTTCCTTCTTTTCTCCATCATCGTGCTTTTCTATCTCCATTGGTAAAGAAGTTTCAAATTGAATTTCCTTACCACTTCTCAAAGTTAATACAGTTCCATTCTTATTAGGATTCACCACTGTTTGGGAGGGTAACTTTCCTTATGCTTGCACTTTCAATTTGCTTATCGAGGTGACTAATTGAGTGATTTGATTTCCTAAGTTTTGAAAGTTTGCCCTTGTTGCCTATTTAAATTGTTGAGTGTTAGTAGCAAGTACCTTAATATCTTTGTTGCCCTCCTTGATTTTATAGCTCAAGTTTTGATGATCCCTTCATCCTAGATTGTAGTGATTGAAATATAGGACATATTTTTGTTGAGGTTAGCCAGGAAATCCCCCTATCGCATTAGCTTTTTAAAGAGCGTCTTGTTGTAATATAGGGCACATATTTGTAGGATGTCCAGAAAATGAGCATATTTATCACACTCTTGTCGATTACAATTGACTTACATCCGATTGACGAACTAGAGCAGTCAAATATGAAACCTCAAGGTGTGTATTACTTACCTCATTCACACGCTTAACATATAACACCCAACTTTCACATGACACGTACCCAACATCCTCAGTAATATCCAAGTCCGTGCCCTGCAAGGGTGATGTGCTAACGTACTCATTCCGATACTCAGACACTCGAAACTCAGTACAATTTTTTTCACACGCGTACGTGGAAATCAGTAATCAAAAATTCGGACCCACTTTCATTCAAAAACATTTTCAATTATAGCAATCAAATCATCATAATTTCAATAGCCATTTCGGCCCATACTTTTATTTCATAAAACTCGAAATCACAATTGTTTATTACACTTTGATGAATCTCTTTTGCAAAAAATTTCCAATTGGAAAGTTATAAACAACAATTATATTCAAACACACAAGATACAGTAATTGTGGAGGACTTAATTTAATACAAAAATAAAGAAATACAATGCAGACGCAAACTGATCCTAACCTCTACCTCTTACTTGAATGCAGTAGATATACTCTCGTTTGCCTAATAGGATACTCTTCTAAGCCTAAAAATAATTGCAAATTTTGGGTGAATTTTGCGAACTCAATGAATGACCATCCTTAATGACTCACTCAATCAGAAAATACATACAGATCATGCAATCACTTGATTCACATCATTTCAATCATAATCAAATAACATCACATATCATTTTGATATCTTATTTCACAATTCACATTCAGAGCAGTCACACAATTCATTTTTTTCAATTGAAACATACATATCAATTTTATATGCAATGCACATGAGACTCACTTTTATTTATTACTTTGTTGTGACTGAGTGCCTATAACTGTCCTGTATCTATTGTGGATGCCGGTCTCATTAATAACTGTCCCGTATTCATTGTGAGTACCGGGCTCATTAATAACTGTCCCATATTTGTTAGGGATACCGGGCTCATTTTATATAGTGAGCCTTTGGCTCTTAATCACTTTCTGAACTCGAGACTCTTTTTCACATTCTGAGCTTTAAGCTCTTTTTCGGTGGCTACTCTAGTCATAACTGCTTTTATCTTTCATGCATTTATGTAATTAAATGCATCAGTCACATGATCAATTTTTTTCACTTTCACATATCATCAGATCTTAGTTCGACATTCAACATTTGTGTTGAGAATCACTTTTTCATTTATATGCATGTTCACATTTAGAACACATTTATCATCAGATCGTGGTCCGACATTTAACAATGAAGTTTTGTACATTTATTCCATCCAATTCACATACAAGGAGCACTTCAATATTCTCATTCATACCTCACAATCATCGGACCTTCTGTCCAAAAATCAACACAATCAATCACATTCATATAATCATTCAGTAGTCAATCAATATAAAAATTCAAAATAGAACAAACAATGAAATGACACCATTTAAGTCGACTCACAGTATGCTCTAGATTAGCATTTGCTTCCAAGGTCTGGAAACGTTTGGATGATGTCGCTCTATATGTTCCTCTATATCATGCAAAACATACACATATCACAATTTTGCACGATTGTATAAGTGTCTATTGATGCACACATATGTATATTAAATATATACAATGCATGTTCAATGACATTCCTGGGTGTATATCCTTAATGTATGTCTCATAACCAATTATCAAGATCTTTGAATCATTCCTTAACACCAAGAACACTCTTCTTACGTTAATAATTCAATCCTAATTCAATTGGGCATATTTAATATCACTAGCAAGCCTAAACATCTCATTGTACTACATTGATAAGTCAATCATTCATAAACAAACATCTCTTGGGGAAAATGCCATAACTTTTGATGTAGATCTCGGATTAATGTCATCTTTGAACGGTTTCGAAGAGGACTTCTAGATCTAAAACTTTTGTGAAAACTCTGAAATGATATTTTTCCAAAACACACAGCTGTGTGAATTCACACGGGTAACCCGTGTTTCTTTCGGGTCTGGTGGTGTTTTTGCATCAAAAACACACGATCGTGTCAATTTACACGGCCTAGTCGTGTAACCTTTCGGTTTACTCAATTATCCTTCTCCAAAACCCCTCCAATGGATCTTACACCCATTAGAACATCACTTCCACTCTTAATCTTCCCAAATTCACCTTTTTCTAATGTAATATCACTCCATAATCATTCAAACACTAATCAAAATTTCATTCACTCTCAATTCTCAACTCATTGATTCATCATTTCAAGTGGATAAATTCTTCAAATATACCCAATTTAAACTCAACATCATCCATACACATTTCATATTCCCCACTTGATCATAAACACCCAAAGTATAATGCATTCTCCTACATTCAAAACAAAACACAACATACACATTCATCCAACAATTTACTATACCCAGTTCTCAATTTCATGTCAAATTTTGGGATTCTTATAGACATAATTTAAATTTGATATCTTCATAAAAAGTGTATCCCTATGTTTCTAGTTTAATCCAAATTAAGAATCATCCCATTTAGATAACTATATAAAAAGCTATGGCTAAAATACAGAAGCATACTCAGAGATCATATTGCTACTAAAATTTTCCAGCTCAACTACCAAATTTTGTTTCCAAATATTTCCCTAACACAACTCATACAAAGATCACTTTTTTTACCTCATCACTCTTCATTCTCAACTTCATTTCAAATCCAAAACATTCACAAATCAATTCATGATCTATATTTGATCATTATCCAAAAACATAACATATTCATTAACCCATTCATAATTGATTTTTTACACTCATCCATTAACACAAACAGGTTATAAACGCATTTCTATACTCATCGTATAAAACATCAATCCTCCATAAATAACTCCTAACCCATTATTTAGCATTCACATGAAACAAAACATCAATATATACATATATATGTTCATCTCTTCATCAACATTCTAGCTTATCCAAAACTCCTTCTCATAATCATTCAACCTCTAAAACATTTCTATAAATCATTACTCATCAATAAAAGCAAGAAATTTACACACCCTTTCCCATTCACGACACCCATATACTCAAAACACCATTTCATGAGATTAACCTCTAAATATCATCACAAATGCTTCATTTAACCAAAACCTATGATATTTGACAAGATACTTACTTGATTTAGCTTCCAATTCTTCAAAATCTTCAAGAAACTCAAAATTACCTAACTTCACCAACAACCCACGATCATCTTCATTTTGAGCTTGAAAGGTTTGGGTTTTTAGTGAAAATGGAAGAGAGAGGAAGATGAAAGAGTAGCATGAAAGATGAGACGGTTGGGATTAACATGAATGGATTTTTGAAGAATCAAAAATCAAGAAGAAGAGAGGAAGAGAAGAGGAGCTACGAAAATGATGGAGAGATCCAAAATAAAACACCAATAACCTTTTTAGAGAGAAGCTTCGTGAAAGACAAAACCAAAAGGGGGGGGGGGGGGGG
>JANSVA010000216.1:8669327-8684101 GCA_025504915.1 Erythroxylum reticulatum | reverse complement strand
TTCAGCTATCTTCCTTAATGCCTTGGTGGAAATTAAAGATCTAGAAAGATTAAGATCCCCTTTCACCGTGACTGTTGTTCCCAAATGCGAAAAACTCATGGAAAGATCTTTCCAATTATGCTGCACCTCCCCTAACGAAACCAACTAAGTCATCCCCCAAATAATGTCCACTCCCCCTAACTCAAAGAGAAAGAAGTCTCCTGAATAAACATAACCTTGCATTTCTAGATTTAAACCTTGGCAGCAACCTTGAGACTCTTGTTTCAGACCGTTTCCCATTCTTACTCCAAAATTTGCAGTGGTCTGCACTTTCCAGCCTTGTTTCAAAGCAACCTCTTTGGATATGAAGTTGTGACTAGCACCACTGTCAATCAACACCACCACAGGCGTTCCATCGATCTTCCCCCAAAGCTTGATCGTTTTGGGTTGAGTCCATCCATCGGCTGACACTTGTGAGAGTTCCATCTAGTCGCACTGAACTTCCTCAACCACCTCCCTTGACGTGTCATTGGAGTCCAAACCTTCTTCTACCTTTGAAACCACCTCTTCATCTTCTCCTAGAATGGTTAGTCTTAAATTTTTCTCTGGACATTTATGTCCCGGACCAAAAGGCAATCCACAACGAAAACACCTCCCTTCCTCCTTCCTCTTTAAAAATTCCGGATAGGGAAGTTGCCTAGTCCCACGGTTGTTGCGTGACCCTGTGTTCCCATAAATCCCATTATGGGAATTAGGCCCCACCGATGACCCGCTACGATTTGACTTGTAGGGTCTTAGCTCCATTCCTCCCGTGATCTTACCTGGGTCATTACTCATTGCCCCACTACCCGACCCTCCAATGGTCGTTATTCCTTGAACTTTGGGAACTATGCTACCACGTGCCTGTACACGATTCGCAAAAAGTCCAGTCGTGGCAGAATTCCCTCCATACATCACCTGCAGTTCATCCTCAATATCGCGAGCGATTTCCATTGCACGTAAGACTGTAGTAGGACGCATTGATCGGACCCGACACCTCACTTCTGGTTTGAGGCCTCCCAAAAAATATCCCAACAGCTGCTCCTCTGAAGCTTCGGGTATTTGTGCCACCAACATTTCAAATGCCCGCAGATATTCCTCCACCGACCCAACTTGCTGTAGGGATGTTAGTCTTTCATACACGTTTCCCTGATTGCCTTCTCCGAAACGCTGCAGCAGAGTGGGAATAAGCGTGTTCCACGTCAACGTCAAACTCTTCTTGCGAAGGAAGCAGAACCAGTGCACCGCCGCCTCTTCTATGCTGATAAAGGTTAGTCGCATCTTTTCATCCTCCTTGACGCGATGGACCTCAAAGAACTTCTTTGCTCAAGCCACCCAACCCAACGAATCCATTCCATCGAAGATAGGGAGTTCGACTTTCTTGACCCAAGGTCGACTCTCGTGGTCCTTCTCACCTTCAACGTCCTCCTCTTCGCCGGCCTCCGAAGATGCTTTGTTGCCCTTCTCATCGCATCAAGTGAGTCAAGAGGGCTTCCAAACGGCCCATGCCATTCTTGACTTCCATCAAGTCTGCGACTTGCTCCCCCATGGATCTCTCGATTTTGGCAACAGAGGCTTCCAACTTTCCTACACGTGCCTCCATGGATCCGGCAGGTCGGACCAAATTGTTAGGAATCGATTGACTTTAAGTGCTGATGCGTTTGGATCACAGTAAATAAAGAATAATCGCTCAATATTATTCAGGTAACAAGAACGAAAAACCCTACTTGACAAGGGACAATCCCTTACAATCTCAGGAATACCTTTGAGAATAATTGCCTATCTGATCTCCCCCTTCTTCCCTCCTAAACTATACTTCAATAACTCCTTATTCTACTACTTTTAACATGTATCTAACCCTTGATCTATATCTATCTACTGCTAACTACCTGATAAAGTGTATTGATATCTAACTACTACTATCCATATGTAACTATAACTCTACCACTACAATCTGTCTCTATCTTTGTTTTTCCATGTATAGACTATCCATTCTCCTCCTCTGTGTCCTTTACTCCTAACAATCTTGGTCTTTACCATCAGAAAAAAAAATTAACGTGTTACAATCAAACGGATACACTGCTGATTGATTGTATGAATTACATTACCAACATTGTGCTCTGGCACCTCGTGTTACAATCAAAGGGATACACTGCTGATTGTTTGTAGGAATTACATTACCAACATTGTGCTCTGACACCCTTGCAAATCTTTCTTTCCTTTTTGTTTCTCCACTTTCCTTATTTTGAAGAATAGTCAGGTTACTAATTCAAATCTTCTTCTGACAGAGAGTTCATAAGATATTACTTATCTTCCAAAGTGTGATCTAGATTGTGTTAAGAAAACCTTCTATTCTGAACTGCCACTTTTGCCCAAATCTTCTACAGAAGTGAAAAGTTCCCCTTCCCTGCAAGTGTTCAACCTATCTAACCAACATTTTGATATGTGTACAAATAGGAAAAAAGATAGAAACTATGAATGATTTCTTTGGATAAACTGCCAACAGAAGGGTCATTTTGTCATCTGTGTTTTGATGCAGAATTGAACAAGAAGCATTTACTTGATTGGAAGAAGAGGTATGACATAATAACTGGTGTTGCACGTGGGTTACTTTACCTTCATGAGGACTCACACTGTTGCATCATCCACCGGGACATCAAAGCTAGCAATATTTTACTTGATGACAAATGGGTTCCAAAGATTGCCGATTTTGGCATGGCTCGTCTCTTCCCTGAAGACCAAACACATGTAAACACTCGTGTAGCTGGTACCACGTATGTTTCCTCTGAATATATAGTATTCCTAATTATTTTTGCTGTAACACTAGTGCAAGAATATAGGTTGAAATTCAATTAAATAATATATTTGCTTATAATTGGCAACAGTGGGTATATGGCTCCAGAGTATGTCATGCATGGAAAGCTAACAGTCAAAGCAGATGTATTTAGCTTTGGAGTATTGATTCTGGAGCTGATTAGTGGCCAGAGAAATTCAACATTTAATCAGCATTCAGATGGTCAAAATGTGCTTGATTGGGTAAGATTATGATTTAAGTTAGTTTGTGGTGATATATGATGAAGTAGGTTTCATGATTTTTTATTGTTATTGCTCTTTATTTCTTATGATGATATAGGCTTGAGAATCATATAATTTACCCTAGTCATACTTGGGATGATGAGCTCGTTGATGTTGTCGGGGCAAATGTTATGTTCACACTGAAGCAGTGAAATTGTTGCAATATGAACTACCCTACCAGTTTCATTTCTTCTAGGAGCCTAAATGTTAAAGGATGTAAGATAAGTGAATAGGTCAAAGAGGATGAATTTGGAGTACACAATGCTAGACAGACATGGTTACGGGGCGGAGTTTTCTTCGTTACAGAATTTCATTCATTTGGTGAGCTTAATTCAACAATTCCCACAAAAAAACTCAAGGGACAATCTAGATAGAGTAATGAAATCATGCATGCTGCATGGAATTTGAACATTATGGAATCCTATCCTATGCTGTGTCTTGTGCTTTAAGCATTGATCATATTGATGGTGGGTTAGGTCCTCAACAGAGGGAAATATTACAGTAATGAAATTCAAATAAAACAACGGCTATGGCTGCCTCACCTATATGGCGTAAAGCTATGAAATATGATTATTAGGTAGTGAAGTTTTGTAGAGATGCATTGGTTTTGTCGAACCAACTTCTTTGAACGTGGTTCTGAGAATATTTTACACCTGGTATTGGTATAGGCATATAAGCTCCACAGAAAGGATAGGAGTTTGGACATCATGGATCCCGAGCTTCAATCATCAGCAGCCATTGAACGAGTAAAGACGTGCATTCATATAGGGTTGCTATGTGTACAAGGGGATCCACAGATTCGGCCATACATGCGCCAGGTTGTTGTCTGGTTATCAAGGAAACCTGAGTCTCTCAATCTACCCGAGCCAGTTAGGCCTGGGATCCCCGGTTCCAGATACAGAAGAACTCATAGGCCACCAGGAATGTCGTCAACTGCTGGAACGTCCAGTGATAATTCCCATACTAATGATACAAGCTTGAATACTAATACGGTCTCCACTTCTACTTCAGCTCTCACTAGTCCCCCAAGGTCAAGATCAGATCGGGGTAAACGTCCAATGGGAAGCTGAAATCGGATTTTGGTTATTCTTTGTATACAGACTGGAGTCTTTTCCAATGTAAATTCAATGCTATTTAGCATCAAATACAAAATGAAGTTAGATATTAATTCTTTACAAAGATTGCAATGATGGAGTACTAAAAATTAAATATCTCGAATTGGGGTTGCTCCAGAAATTGTGCAGAGCCATAGCTGTCGCATGCTCACAGTCCATATTTGGGAAGCCTTAGAGAGAAAAGTAGTTGTTGAGATCTAATATCAGTAGCTTTACTTTCTCACATTTCCTAATAGGCGACTGCTTTCGGGTATCAAGCATCAACAAGTTTAGTGATGTAAAGCAGCGCAACAGTGGAAAATTGTGGGAAAACAACGATTGGTGGTAAAAGAAAAAAGGAAGGAACTACCCATTTTCAGAATTTTAGTATGGCTTATTTTTTGGAAATACATTGTATTATCATTTATGAACTTCAAAAG
The DNA here is from genome assembly GCA_025504915.1 of Erythroxylum reticulatum. Lineage (NCBI taxonomy): Eukaryota > Viridiplantae > Streptophyta > Magnoliopsida > Malpighiales > Erythroxylaceae > Erythroxylum > Erythroxylum reticulatum. The sequence continues at coordinate 8,679,474 of JANSVA010000216.1, read as the reverse complement.
AGATTTAAGAAAATTTCTTCTACAGTGAAAATAAAAACTGTTTGTGTGGTAGATAGAGTGCATAATTATATAAGCACACTTTGCTCTAATTTGATCATTTGTTAGGTCAAAGTTACGGTTAAAAATTGTTATGAAATTTTAAATATAAAAAGTAAAGAGTAAACAAATAATAGTATTAGAGAACATTTATGAAGTTTGCATAAACATTCCAAAGTTGGAAACTTTGAATTGGAGCACACCCAAAATAAATGAGTTCCCTCACTGTTTTTGTTAGATTTCCTTTTTGTAGCAATTGAGTTACCAGCTTTCAAGTGATGCACAATAACAGAAAGTAATTAAAATCGTAACAGTCATTGCAGATCTTATCGCTTTCTTCTATTGCCACTCTCCTTCACCAAAGTGATGCACCAATTATGGTCACATGTTTAGCCTACACTTGCCTGAGTAACTCTCTCTGAACTCTAACCTCGACCATGTAATTGCAGTAGATAAGTAGGGGGGACCCACCACCAGAGAGCTATCTTGTGATCTATCTTATCCGGCTGTTATTGTTTATGCGCGGAGGCGCTTTTGTGTTGTGTGCATCAAGGACTACGCGAAACTAAGCTTCGTCAATAGTCAACCTCCAGTTTATCCAATTATTCTTCTGGTTTCAGAACCTCCAACAGTACACCTATGGTGCAGAAAATCACTGTCTTCTCCTCTGCTGCGTATCTGTCATAAAGCCGGACATCGAATGATCGGACAAGCTCAACATCATACATCCTTCCCAACCCGTGTCCAAAATCAATTGGCTGTCCAATCCAATTAGATATATTTTACCCAATCAACTTCAAGACACCTGGAAATGGGGAAAGAAGATAAATTAGAAGAAAGAGAGGAATTTAAAATATAGGGACAAAAATGTAAAATCCCACTAAGCCACCTCCGTCGATCCGTGCATATGGAGTTTAAAGTAATTATGACCGTCAGATTTGAGACGAAATACAACAACCCCAGCCGCTGGATCATGGATCAATCCATGGCAATACAAAAGCGCCCACCTTTTAAATCCTCTCCTTCAGTCACTCACCCGCTCACTCACTCAGCCCAAGCACATTCCCAGTTTTCTTTCGTCTGTTTTTCCTCCATTTTCTTTTCTCTCACCAATTTACTTTCTCTCTGAAAAGTTCATGGCGACTACCGAGATTTCCACCAACCCTCTACAGCCCACGGCGGAACAGGTCGTGCCACAACCACAGCAGCAACAACAGCAAACTGTGACTCTGCCTCCCTATCCGGAGGTACTCCATAAGTAGTGTTAATGAACCACCAAGAAAATACGTGCCTTTTTGAGTTTTTGTTTGGTATAATTGCATGTATGCATGTGTTTCTGTGTATGTAGATGATAATGGCTGCAATTGAGGCCTTGAACGATAAGGACGGCTCTAACAAGACGGCGATCTCGAGACAAATTGAGTCCACCAACTCCGATCTGCCGGCTGCGCACGCCACTCTGCTTTCTCACCACCTCAACAAAATGAAGCAAAGCGGTCAACTTGTGATGGTCAAGAACAACTACATGAAACCCGACCCGAATGCTCCTCCCAAGAGAGGACGTGGCCGCCCGCCCAAGCCCAAGGTTCCGCTGCCTCCGGGGACGGTGCTTGCGTCTCCGAGGCCGCGTGGCCGTCCCCCCAAGCCGAAGGATCCGTTAGCGCCTGTTGGTTCGCCCAAGAAGGCCAGCTCGGGTGGGACGGGAAGGCCCCGCGGGCGACCACCGAAGAAAGCTAAGACGGTGGGTGTTACGCCTCCTGCGAGTGGTGCTCCGAGAGGGAGAGGCAGACCGCCAAAGGTGAAACCGACAGTCGCGCCGGTTGCAGGTTAAGTGAAAGTGTGGTTCAGACAGAGAGAGTAGAGGAGGGAGAGGGACTTAGGTTTTTTTAATTATTTATTTTTCTTGATATTTTTAACGAGGGGAAAAAGTGGTAGACTGATCTTTGTGTTTTAGGTTTGGCTAATTTGGGTTTGTAGTGGGGTAATGGATAATGGGGAGGGGAAGGGGGAAGTGAGAGAGAGGTGTAAGGGTAAAACTGTGACTGTAAATTGACTCTTTGGGCTCATGTAGTTGTGGCAATGGTAATTGATTGGTTTTTATCTTTTTGAAGTTGTGGGAATCTTTGCTTATATTAATTATTGGTGGCATGTTACCTCTTCCAAAGTATTCATTAATTAAACACTTAAGAAGAGGGATAGCCGCGTTATTAAAAGTATTGAGTAGGAAACTTGATCACTCACTGCAACATATTTATTCTCTTTCCTTATATACTATATGCAAGTTGAGACAATCCATAATGTTCAACTCCTCTTTAGGGTTAATTTAATCAAAATTATAAAGAGTCTACATGTGCTCAGCTATTTTTTCAAATTAAGCATGAGATCAGCAAATGTTTGAAGAAGTCAAGTCAGTCACTTAATAAAACAATACACCCAAGGGTACGCTTCACAGCTGTGTAGCGTATGCAATCCTAAATAAAACCTTGTTGTGTCACTATCGACCAGTCAGGGCGGGTGCCGCCCAATTTTCAAAATATGCGTTACTTCACTATTTTCAAAATTCATGCACATTCCAAAAAGGCCTGGGTGCTCCAACATTTGTTTGGGCTAGAGCTCTTTTAGCTTCAAGCCGGTTTTTTAAGTACTAAAACCAAATTAGCGGGTACGAGCGAGAATGAATACTAGTACTCGACTCCACGTGCGATTGCATGACGGCCTCTTGGGTCAGAAGGTAGATTAGATATACTCTCTTGTAATTCCAGGTCGTCTTTCCACCTTTTCATTCATACCTAGACATGTAATTTTGATTCAATTCAGCCCTATTCGAATAACATTGTTCTTAAAACATTAATTGATTGCAATGGCTTTCTAAATTTAATTAAGTTTAAACTATATATCAATCAAATTTCAATTAAGTTAAATCCAATATCTTATAATTTGCAATATTTAAAAAAAATTAAACTATTAAAAAAGAGCTTTAATAGTTAAAAGGTTCAATTGATTGAATAAAATTAAATAATTTAAAATATAAATGAAACAAATTATTCTTGCCTTTAATTAAAAAAATTGCCAAATGAAGACATGAGTTATTTTATTTTATAAGAATTTATTAATTTATAAAAACTGATCAATTAATTAATAAACTGACCACTTTTTAGCAACAAAATTATTATAATAAATTGAACTAAAAAGTTAAAAATTAAATTAAAAAATTAGACAATCCAAAATCAATCAAATTGAATTTTTTGTAACTCTATTTATTTAGGGAGAAGTCAACTCCTGTGCATACATTTTTGCTAAGTAGGGCCTAACATTTGGAATTGGGAAGAGTCCGCTCTAATATCAGTTTATGATACTGTTATTATAATAGTTTCATTACTTATTTTCTAAAAAAAATTATCACAAAGGTAGAATTTACCACATGATTTGAAGAAACGAAAACATAATTACTTATGAATAGCACTTCTATTTTTATATTGCAATTAAGTAATTTGAATCTCATATAATTTAATTTGAATCTAGATTACATCAAATTTGTGCAATCTCATATAAGAAGATTACAATGTATTTTCAGAGTCAAATGGAACACATGAATTGATAGTTCCAACTTCCAAACTCTTACTTCACTTGTCTTAGTTAGATAATTTTGTTAAGTACGCTAATAGCTTTATTTTTTGATATATGAACAGAAAAATAAAAGATCCAATGACAAGTAACTTGTTTTACTTGCCATTGTAATCTCATAATAATGAAAAAAAATTATATAGTAAATTCACATCTTAAATATTTCTTCTTTATCTTATTATAATAATAAGGAATATCATATCTTATTATAGTACATATTTTGAAATCATAACAACAAAATGAAGATTATTTTTTTATTCCTTTACTTTTATTTAGTAATATAGCATTATCACACTATTTGCTTAATTTATCTTTTCAAAAGAAGTTTCTTTTTCTTAAGTTATCTACAAGATCAGAATTATAACTCGCTTCTAATTTACTTCTTCAAGGATCAGGTATCTTTGAGTGAAACATCTTTAAATAAAGTTGTGTATTATCAACTTCGTTATAAATATGATAATAATAGTATAAGAAAATAAAAATATATTTATTGATTTCACATAGTTTTAAATTTTTAAAAAAATTGTCTAGTTGTTTCATAATCCATTTTATTAATAGAAACAATTACTTTTAGAGTAGCTTCCTATGTATCTATTGTTTCTTTTATATTTTGGATGCAATCTATATCTAAATATATTTCAAAAGGAATTATAACTTATGTTATTTTATCTGTTGGAGTAAAACCATCTTTATCTTTGATTATCATATGAGTTCCAACATATACTAATTAGGTCTATTAAAACTCTGTGAATGATACCTAAGAGGTAAATTTCTAGAAGTACCACATATATCACTAATATTAGGATTCAATGAACTTCTTGTTTAATTAAAATCTAGTTATGTATATGCTAAAGTTTATAAGTTTAAAATTTCTATCTACTCATTTAACTCTTCAATTTATGAATCAGAAGCTTGTATAAAATTTTCCATTTTATCTGTAATTATGAGGTATTTTCAATTTTAAAATTAGATCAAATATTTGTTTTTTCATAGGATTTTTGTTGGGTTTATTTTCTATTTCAAATTTATTTAGTTTTTCTATCATATCTTACATATCTATAATTTGTTTTTGAAGTTTTCTATAAAAAAGAATGTTATTTCCATAATATTTTATTGTTGGTTTTGAATTTCTGCCCAACTAGTTTCAATTTTTAATCCTTTAGATTTTAATTTTGAGTATTTATCTTCCTCCATTTAGGTGACAAGCTGTATAATGTCTAGTCATTTTAAATGAGCTTTTATGTATAGTTTTTTAAATCTCTAATATATTCTATCTTATTCATCCATCATTGCTTTAATGACTTTTATAGCCTTTTTTATGACAATTTGTAAATAAGATATAATTATTTATTTGTACAATGATTTAATTCAATCTAAGCCTCTTGTACGTAAGTATAAAGTTTGTTTATTTCATAAAGTAAATGATCACAATAAGAACACTCTCTCATAGTTAACAACATAGGATGTAACACCTTTAATAACCTCTACTTAGGTGTAGCCTATAATTCTCAGAGAAGCTGAGATGTAATTCTTTATGTTCATCTTTATATTGATGATTTTCTAGTTGATATTCAGGAGTTGTAGCCTAAAAATATAATAAAGTATCTAATGAAACAGAATTGCATGTTCTCAACTGTAAATAATTCCTTTTTTTATTTCTCTTATCTGTCTACTGTTGACATCTATCAAATATCTTTTTTGTGAATCTATTAGTGGATATCTTCACTAGTTACACACCAAATTGTCATGGATTTGATATTATTTTATGAAATCCATCATAAATCAACACAAAATATCTTAATCACGAGAAGAAATAAAATATTTTATCATATCTCGGCTACTCATGATATCAAAAATTAAAGAGCTTTGAAACAAATCTTCATCCTTTAATTAATCACTATGTATTATAATATTAATAACTTCTTCAAAAAGAGATGTTATTATCTCATTTATAGATTCTACATAATCTAAATCTTTTCAAGATAATCCACATATAAACTTTTCTAGAAAATAAGAATTTATTTTATAATTAAATGCATAACAATTTCAAATTTCCAAATTAAAGGGTCCATTATACTTTTATATCTATATCTTTAATGTTTTGACCGAAGCTTTATAGAGTTTTCATTAAGTCTTTTATCGAAAATTTCAGCCCCAACCTTAGAGTAAAGTAACCACCCTTGATGCTCCTTTAGCAAAGTCCAGCATAACCTTAATTCTTTTCCTACCTTAAGGCATATACTAAAGATTTTAGAAGAAGAATGCGTTTTTAAAATGGAAGTTGTATACTGTATCTATAGAAAGGAGAAAATTTTATTTCATAGTAAAAGATATTATAAAGATAAGATACATAGAGATTGCTTGATGCCCCTATTACCACCGTAAGGTGCTTATTGGTACAAGTGGATTTCAAGTGCATATTCTAAACTTTAACAAAAATTACATCTTATCAACTTTTTTAGCAAGTAGATTCTATCTTTATCAATCATAGATTCTCTTTTATTTGAGTGGTTGGAGAGATTTCCATGTTATCTTTTTATCTTTCTGACTTAAAATTGTCACTGTATGTATAAATGCCAAATGCTTCAACTTTATCTTTTCCTTTAAATGTCTTCTAGCCATTTCTATAAGGACATATTTTCTATATGTTTTTAGAGATGACATAACCTTTTATGTACTTCAGGACTAGATCTTATCTTGCCCTTGTCAATCATGGTTATCTTCTTTTTTATAAAATTTTCAGTAGCTAATGATGTATTTTTAACTGGGGTTATCAAAAAGAAGATAATTTTCTTTTTTTTTTTTCTAGCATAGGTTTGAAATCCCTTTTTAAATGCTACCTGCATTCCATTAATAATGGTTCTCATCTAGATTCCTTTTTTGTAATGGATATCGCTTTTAGTGTATTTTGAAAATTCTTTCCTTAACTTAGTATCCACTTTAATGGGAAAATGTTATGCCTTTCCCAGAGTAATGAAATGATAAGCATCATATTGCTCATTTTTATGAAAATCTATACTAGCAAATAATATCTTTAATACCAAGGTATCTTTCAGAGTCATTGTAGGGTTATTTAGATAATAATCATTAACCCTTCTTGAATTATTTGGGAAGTAATAATATCTAAGGAAACTCTGAGTTAGTCAAGTATACAACATTTATTGTTCCAAAATCATACCAATCTCGAATAGTTTGAGGATAAATGCCTTGTAAAAATTTTAGTCTATGATATATCCCAAAAAATCAATATATTAGGTATCACTATTTTGTAGAGAGTATAAATCTCTTATTACCTTATAATGCGTTGCAAGAGCCAAATGGTCTTTTGGAAGGCTATCAATCATGATATTACTCTATATCCTCAATTTGTTGGTAGTTTATTAATGTTTCCTCTTGTTAAGTTTATTAATGTTTCCATATAGTGTAAGAAGTATCCATAAAAACTATATTATCATTTATTTTTTCTTATAATTAACTACCATTCTTGCTTTATTTCTAATTAGTTTTGCATTGTTTCTAACTATAAAAGCTAGGGAAGAATGAGGGGATTTACACTGCCTATTTTTCTTTAAATTTTCTAGGACAAGAAGTTGTTTTTTAAATTCTTCTTGACCTTTTAATATACATCTCATAGCAATAAGTCTAATAAACTTTTATCTATATTTCATTTGTACATTTGCTTCTTCTTTGTTTTTATCCTAAATTTGTAACAAGTTATTAAAGTAATTTTTCTTTATCTTCTGTTTTACTAATTCTAGTCCATCTCTGATGGTTTTTCTCTGCTGATACTTATTTTCTAGAATATTTTCTATTAGTATAGGTTTTCCTTTTGGCAAGAATAGTTTTTCTTTATATCTCAACCATGCGGGGCTATGCAATGTTTAAATGTGATCAGATTAGATATAACAAAGGCATTATTAATCTTATTAACTATGATCCAATAACCACAAGGAGTTTTAGAATGTATTTTTTGTTTAATAGTATCAAATAATATTTTATAAAATAATATAAAAAGTCATTTTTAAAAGAATATCAGTTCTAGTATCATAAAAGAAAACCGGTGGAAATTTTATTAAAAATGATCCTAATAGTATTTGGGGTTGATGAATACCTTTGGATAAATTCATCTTATTGTTAGAAATATCCAATCCTATTATATATTTTAAGGTTTCATGATATTGTAAAGGAAAATAACTTGCTTTACATAAATAAGAACCAATTCCACAGTCTATATAGGTAGTAAAGTATTCGACTCTATAATCTTTATAAGTTATTCTGATTGGAATGTAAATACTAGTATGATTAGTCATTATCTTGGATTATATATTACATTATTGTTATAGGATAGTTGCATTCCATATTGAGTTATCGTAATAGGTTGAACTTGTTCGAGAAAATTAGTTCCTAGTATTATCTCTAAATTAGATCCTTCATTTTCAACTAATAATCTTATAGTATTTATATTGTCTCCTATCTTAATAGTGGTTTCTATGATGGAATCTATCTGATGTACTTCACCATTGAAATTTATATATTGATAAGGTTTCATTGTAATCATTTACTTTCTGAAATAAATAAACTTGATACTTACATACAAGAGGCCTTTATTGAATTAGATAATCAGGCAAACATATATAATTATATCTGTAGCGCCCCTTTATCGCTGGTACCCACCGAGACGCCCGGAGGTCATTTCGACACATATCCTACAATAAGGGCGAGCTACGATCGATCACTATACTCACTTTATATGACATCGTATCATAAATCACTTATTAAGCATCAATAGAAATTCACAATATTTTTAAAACCATCTCTTTTTCCTTATTTCATTACTTAAACCAAGAGTCTACATTATGCCTTTCGACCCTTTCTACATGTACATCAACAAAACCTAGTACAAATGTACCACATGAAAGAGGAAAACATGTCAAATCTATCTAAGCCATCAAAAAATCCCAGCTGACCGACCTTTGAGCCATGTCTGCTCTTGCTGAAACACAATCTACACGATAATGGAGCCTCTCAGTAGATAAAGTCATCTCTAGGTCCTGAAAAGACAACGTTGTAATTTTGGTGAGTTTTGCGAAATCAATGAGTGAACCATCATTGATGAGTTCACCGGATCACAAACACATATCACATATTTCACAGATATTCATTCAATGGATATCGATCTTATAATGCTATATGCATGAGACTCACATTCGTTCTTATTGTTGTGACCGAGTACCTATCACATACTTATATAAATACTGGCCCATAGGACTCAGTCAGAATAAAGTTATAAAGTATAGCTCTGTGTGCAGAACATATATCACGGAGCAAAGCTCTACGTGGAAGCGCTTCATACTGGCTACTCAAGTCACAACACCTTTATCTGAGCATGAATTTTATGAAATAAATCAAATATTGATTATGCTATATCAGATAATCACATGCAATGTTTAATCAGAAACTCATTATCATCGGACCTAAGTTCAGCATTTAACTTTCATTGAGAATTTACATATCATACAGGATTTCAGATCAAATCAAAACACTTCTAATACCTATATCCATATAACAAGCTCCTCAAACTTTAAGTCCGGAATTCAAATCAAATCATAAACAATTTATAATTGGAAGCTAACACATCAAATAAATTCAAAGTAAATCCTAGGAAATCATCGAGGTTGACTCACAAGTTTCTCCCGAAACTAATGCCTAGAAGATCCGGCAACGTTTAGAGATTGATGTTTCAGTTTCTTTTCTATAACAAATAATATACACAATATCACAATTTCTACAATCACAAGTATCCAAAGATGAACATGTATGAAATAACTTATGTACAATGCATGTTCATGACAATCCTGGGTATTTTCTATCAATTTCATCACAAAATCGGTCTCTTATCCAAACTCATCTAAGTATGATTCATACTTAGGTTTAGGCATCACTAAAACTATTGAAATCACACTTTTTACTCATTTGGAATCCTATAGATCCATATATAATCAAAACACTGAAGTATGTTCAGTGGAAATAACCCCAGTTCATAATTTAAGAGCACACTCACTGTACCCGTCCCACATCTCTCACTCAATCTTTCTCAATTAATTTTAGATGTCTAAATGATTTCAGGTAGAGATGTAGGGCAATGTCTTACGATTCCAATGGTTCAAGAATCAATTCATTTGGGTGTTTAGGGAAGAAGTTATGGCCAAAAGAAGTCAGTCTAGTTTTATCCTCAATCATATTGAACCTATAGAGGGACAATTAGTATTACTTTCTTTAGAGATATTAGATTTAAGTGTTCTTTATATGGTTCGAAAGAGGACTTCAAGAGCTACAACTTTTATAAAGACCTTGAAGATAAATTCCATCTTTTGAAGGATCAAAAATGGAATAGAAGATATAATATGAACAGTAACTAAGAAGGAACAAAACTAAGAAGAAGCGAAAGATCAACATAAGAAGAATTAGAAGTCAACCTAAGAAGAAG
>JANSVA010000216.1:8622668-8660573 GCA_025504915.1 Erythroxylum reticulatum | reverse complement strand
GTGGCTACTCTAGTCACAACATCCATTATATTTCATACATTCATGACATGGAATGCATCAATTACATTTGCATATTCAAATTCACTCCCATTCACATATCATCGGACCTTAGTCCGGCATTCATATTAAAGTTGAGGATCACACTTTAATTCATATGCAAATGCACATTCAAAAACACACTTATCATTGTACCGTGGTCCGACATTTAGAAATCATATTATGTACACTTATTTCATCTCATTCACATACACTGAGCACTTCAATAGTCTTTCATATAACACATTCATCGGACCTCCTGTCCGAAAACCAACATAGTCAAACACTTTCACATAATCATTTAAAATCAATCAATATCAAAAGACAAACAAAACAAACAGTGGAATAAGACCATCTAGGTGTCTACTCACAAGTAGCTCCCGAAGCTAATGCCTGGAAGTGTCAGCAATGTCCGGAGGTTGACGTTCCAATTGCTCTTCTATAACAATTAACATACGCATATATCACAATTTGCACAATCATAGGTGTATTCCAAAAATGCATATGTATGAAATGAATTATGTCCAATGCATGTTCATGATAATCTCGGATATCACTTCATAAATTCCTTACAAAACTATCCCCATACCAAAACTCATCTAAGTATAACTTATATTTAGGTTTATGTCTCACTAATACCATTGAATTCACAATTCATTTCTCATTGAATCACTTCAGATTTTTCCAAGACACCCCTTTTAGGTCTACTGTTCATGTACAATCAGAAGGTGAAAATGAAGTAATTTGGTCAAACTCTCTTCTAGAAAAGTATTCCTCTATGTCTTATCTTTCCATTGACATCAAAATCACTCAATTTGGTTCAGCAATGTGAAAGTTATACTCCAAATATTTTCAGAATGCTTTTATTCTATGACATTACCCTATACTAAACTTCCATCCAAATATTAAAAGTTTTAGAGTCTGACTTAGGATTTTATTCCTTCACATAAGTTGTATCCCTATGCCTCTATTTTACTAAAAATAAAAAATCATCTCATTTGTAGCTCTACAGATCAAGATATCATCAAAATACTGAAGTATGTTTAGTAGAATAACATTAGTTCATACTATTTAAGAATACACTCACTGTACCCATTCCACTTTTTCACTTAATCTTTTCTCAATGATGATTTAGAAGGCTAATATTTTTGGTACAGATGTAGGGCAATGTCTTAGGAGTCCAATGATTCAGAAATCAAGTCATTTGGATGTCTAGAGAAGAAGTTATGACCAAAAGAAGCAACTATGTTTATGACCTCATTTGTCTTAGATGAACAGTAACTAAGACAATAGGTATGAATAGTAACATCGTCTTAGTTTTTATCGTCTTAGTTCTATCGTCTTAGGTTCTATCATCTTAGTTGAATAGTAACTAAGACGATAGGTATGAACAGTAACATCGTCTTAGTTTCTTGCGTCTTACTTTTTTTTGCGTCTTACTTTTTACGTATTACTTTTTGCGTCTTACTTCTTACGTCTTACTTTTTGCGTCTTACTTCTTCACTCTCAAGTACATCTCCACTTGTAAAGATCATAACTTTTGACTCCTATGACCAAAATTTTCATACTATATACCGTTGAAAAGATAAAAGAAAGATCTACAACTCTTAAGAAGAAAACTTTGCCAAAATCTATCTAAATTAAACCAGATTTTCTCCCGAAGTCAGAACATGAAATTTATATTCAGCTCCCAATATACTAGACCCAGTTCTCATTTTGTGACAAATTTTGAGATTCTTAGAGACAGAATTGAAATTTGATGTCTTCATATGAAATATATCCATATATTTCTAGGTTAATCCAAATCAAGAATCGTCTCATTTGGACAACTAGAGAAAACGCTATAGCTAAAAGACTGAAGCATATTCAGTGAGCATTTTCCCAGATTTTCAAACTCTCAATATTTCACAACACTTAATCGCCAATGATTTTTCAAAACACTAAATTAACACTATAACCAAGTTTTTCATCCCCAACAACACAGTATTTATGGACAACCACGAAAATGCCATTTTCCATGCAGATGATAGTAACTTATCAATTTCATTTCGTAAATCCCCAACTCTAAAGGATTTATTCACTACTTATCTGCTGAAAGCTCCAAAATCTTCAAGCCCTAAACTCCGCACAATTTTTCGTACTTCGCTGAATACAATGACCAACTTCCGATTTTTCTTAGGGTAGAGAACACAAATGACAAAGTGGGTTTGGTGTAGAAAAAGGAAAAGCATAGAAATCTCTTAGGATTTGTTTGATGGAAAACACTGTGTATTAAAAGAAAACTTGAAGAAGATGACGATGAAGAAAGAACTTAAACATATTACTTAACCTATCAACTCTCAGTGAACAGTAGCCTACTCCTAGAGAAAGTACACAACCTAAGAGATATTTGTCACTTCCCTCACATCAACTTCTAACTTAGTTTCTTTTGAAGCTAACTCCCTTAACTTTCATCTTTACAATTCAACTATCTCCAAATCTTCTTTTGATTTCTTTTTCCTATTTTCTAAAATTTTCCAAAAATTCCAAAATTATTCTTAAATTCACCAAAATAATACAATTTTACTAACCCGTAAAATTTGCCAATGTAAAAACATTCATAATTGTCTTAAAAAATCACAAATCAATCCCATTATACCCGAAATTATTCATGAATGCATGTACAATCATTTTTTTTATGTGTGTAAAATTCACTATTCATATATATGTGCATATCATGAAATGCATGAGCATGAAATGTGTTTCCTAATTTTCTCTGTAATCTCTCACATTTAACAATTTTAGCCTTAAGGTGGGTAACGGGATGTTACATTATTAGTGGTTATTGAAGTGTCTTTTCATTGCAAGAATGACCCTTCTTTTGGAAGTGGGATGTTTGTTTTATAGAAAAAAACTCTACCGAATTTTCAGTAGGCTTGTCATAAAACATGACATCATCATTTTTAAATAGAAAATAGAGCTCCTTAATATTAATTCATGGACCTATTCTCAGGGTGTCTAAAATTGGTTTAGGTTTTAAATCCTAATGGTCATTCCTACTTTTCTTTCTATAGATCAATCAAGAGCAGAACCCTTCACTTCAAGAAACTAGGTTCACTGAGAAGTAACATATTATACCTGTGAGTTAGTATTCATGGTTATGAACATGCATTAAAATTCATTCTCATATTCATTATGAAAATCACCATCATTATTAAATGCTCGCATGACATTCATACATGTGGATTGACACATCTATACGTATTTTGTTGTGAAATGTTGTGCTCGTTTTGATATATGATGATATGGAGGATTGTTATAGTATGAGTTACCTGATGGCTGTCACTAGGTTATGCGCACAGTGAGTCATTAGTTGGGTGTAGATTTGGGTTAGTATTGGGTGAGTCATTAGTTGGGTATATATTTGGGTTAGTATTAGGTCTATTTATTGAGATATGACGCGGTTAGGGCAGTTTGATCGAGCTTACTCTTGGATGCCAACTGATATATGGTACATGAGAGGTAGCATGATAATGGTGATTCAGTCGAGCTTGCTTTTAGACGACAATCACGTCATAGTGAGGTTGTGACGGTTTGGTTGAGTGTAGCTCTCGGACGATAGTCCACTACATTACAAGTGACCTATGTGGAACAAGAAAGCCCCTATAGCTATAATATGTGGGTAAGAGGTATGTTATAGGGTCTGTCGTCAATCCTCGACTATTATTTGTGATTTGTGATTGTGATCATTATATGACATGATATTGATATAGCAAATGCATGCTCGTTTATAAACAAAATTATTATGTTATGAAATTGCATTTATGGATATAATACATTATAAATACATATGTATCATTTGAAATCTTTAGGAATGCATAACATAATTATAGTATTAATTCACTCAGCGAGGTTTAACTCCCCTAAACTATTTTTCATGATCTTCTTTTCAGATCTATTTTAATAGGGCACTTTGTCGATCTTTTTCCTTTCTGGTGATTTAATGTATGTTTGTTAAGGACCTTTGACTTTAGAGCTGCAGTAGTCTTGTATGTGTTAGATTTTCCCTCATATTAACTATCTCAATGTTGTAGCAAATTGAGGATTTTATATTGCTAAAACTATTTTATTATTATAATTATGAGTTTGATCATTTTAAAATTTTATCTTTATTATAGACATTGGGATTTGACGGTATTTCAAGCTTACTAAGGGTCCAGTAAATCTAGAGTTTACTACTCCTTTGGCGCTAAGCTCGGTCCAAAGTTAGAGTCATAACATACCTTAAAACTTATCTAATGATTTTTAAGATTTGAGTAAACCCTAGAAGTCACTAACCTAAGGCTAGAAGGTTTAATCTATACATAGGGTAATAAACAAAGTAAATCATGGCACATCAAGGGAAAATCTATACATAGACTAATAAACACTACAAGAAAATTACAAAATACCGATGGACAAATTTCCATAGTAAATTAACGATGAAAAAAATTTGTATTAAATTAGCGACATAAGAAAAATTCGTCGTTAAAAAAGGAGGAAATTTTTTCTCCAACTTTCTTGATGGAATTTAGTGACAGAATAGTGAATGTCGTAATGAAAATAAGCGTCAATGGTTCCCGGCTAAAATTATTGATGAAATTTACTAATAGAAATAATTTCCTTCGGTAAATTAAAACTAAGGCCATCGTCATTCAAATTTGAAGGAAAATGACTTCGTTTAAATTAGAAGGAAACATAATTATTTTCCTTCGAATTAAATCGACAGATGCACCTCCTTCTTCTTTTCTTCATTTTCATTTCCTCCACCTCCAACAGAGCTCACTTTGTTTGTCCATCCATTGTTAGTCTGTTCATCTATCGTCTTTGTTTCCATTGTCGAGCTTGGTTGTCTTTACTTTTGGAGTTTATTTTTCTGCTTCATTTTGTGTTGTTAAATAATTTTATTTTCGATGGTTTTGTTTGTGTGGATTGAGTTGTGAGGGTTCATTTTGGTTGTTAATGGGTTTTTGTTTGTTGTTCTGTGTTAGTGTTAGTGAATATTGTAAAAAATAGCAATTTTGAAACAAATTATGGATGAATTTTTGTAACGTACCAATTGTTTGATGAAAGTTCTATTAAGGATAAAAGTTCTGTTAAAGTTAGCATGATATGATAGGCATTTTATCAAAGGTTCTAAGTAGTTGAGTAATCCATTAACTCTTTATTGAAGAGTAATTATTTTGGATGAAATTAAGAGATTGAATGTGCTTTTAATACAATGAAGAACTTTTTGTGTGTCTTTATTAGTCTTGAATTTTCATAATTTCAACAATAATTTTGTTATTAAAGCATATTAAAATGGAAATCTATTAATAATTGTTCTTACGTGGTAAGGATACCGTGTTTATTATTTCATGAAGTCATTTTCTAATATATACCTACATTTGTCCACATATAAAAAAGAACTTTGGTTTTGGGTTTGCTATTAACTAGTGGTCTTAATACTCAAATATATTATATTTGTAATGAAAATAGACAATAAAAGCTTGAAACATTTCCTAGAACATATAATCGCAACTCTTTTTCAACAAAATTAGATTCCCAAATTGTTAGGTTTTGATTTTGGGATTAAATATAAGAAAGAAGTGTAAAACAATATTATTGATGATTTGCCAAGAATGCAGTGATGAGTTATATACCTTGGTAGTTTCTTAGGTGCAAAGTACTCTTTTACATGATATTAGACAAAGTTAGGAAAGGGATGGGACTTCACAAAAATTGTTATAAAATTTGAAGGCATTTTAATATTTTAAAATATACTTGGTCAAATGACCTTTGGAAGTGGAAGAGAAAACTAGTAATGGGGATTAATCATGAGATGAGAAACAAAATTATATTATTATTCCATGAAAGGAAGATATGGACAATATGACTTTGTATCACTCCTTTCCCATATCACCTCATCATCATTCAATCGCTCTATTCTTAACCCCTCTACTCAAGATCCCGTTAAAAATTATATAGTGTTAGGTAGTTTAAGATTCAATTAGAATGGGAAAACTTAAGTAATTTCCCTAGGTAGCAGGGAAAGATAACATGATGGTTTCACCACAAACTAAAATACTAAAGGAAGGAATAGTAAGGTGGAATGAAACTCTAGTTGTTTTTCTCTTGAAAAAGATACTGTTATTTACCTAGATGAATGCCTAAGTTAAAGTTAAAGTAAACTTGGACTTGAGAGCATAATGACTAATGACGAGTAATTTTTCCTCTTCAAATTTAAAAATGAAGCAAGCATGATGAAATGGATTAAAAAAAGACCATGGAACAAATGGTAAGCTAATATTCCTTCAAAGTTGGAGGCTAAGTATTGAGCCTAGTAAAATCCATTTAAACCATATCCCTATTTGGGTTAACTACTACAATATTCCATTTGAAAATTGGTCAAAAATATACTTGAGTTATCTTGCTTAATCCATTGGTATACAATATTCTTATATGAGTGTATAGATGGACTAAAGAGAATTGGCTATACAAAAGTTTTTCCTAAATTAGTACCAATAAAGACCTTATAGAGGCAATTAAGTTAAAGAAAGTATATAAAGAGGGTGAATAAGAAAATGTTGAAATCATGATTTCACATACTCTAGAAGCCATCTAAGCTCCAACAAAATAGTATCCAAATAGATTACCCCTCTTAAAGAGATTAGTTTCTAAGAAGATAAAACCACACCAATTGTTACACTAAAAGTTGGAATTTAAAAGGCCTAAATTACCCTATTGAAAAAGAAAATCAAGGATCTTTTACATATAAAAAGGACCTTTTTGATCGGTTTGCTACAAAATAAAATAAAAGTATAAGTATCTCCAAAAAAACATAGTTGATGGATAAATTGTAGCTTATTCTAAGTAATAATCATGCTTTTTTTAATGGGAGGATGATGGTGGCTTATGACCTTAATGAAATTCAAATACGGAACCCTTAACGCTCTTCACTTTTATGTGACTAAAATTAGGGACAATATTTAGGTATATGTCAATTATGTGTTTACTTTTAATTAAGCTTTCCAAAGGACATATTTATGGGAGGATCTAAATCATATAAAAGTTCTCATTAACATTCCTTAACTTATGCTAGGAGACTTTTATTGCAACTCTCTTCAATAGTGAGGCTAAAGGAGATCAAATAAGACTAAGACATTATAATATGACTTAAATGAAGGGAATTAGATTGAATAGAGTGGTGAAATGTGTTGTTGTTTGGAAGTGTTTGTTATATAATAAGATAGGAGCATAAATTACTATGATAAAGTCTTGACAATATGACTTGAAAGTTATGCATATTAGGTGTTTGGTAAAATGCTTAAATGAATTTGGCTTAAGACTTAAGGATTCGTAATGATATGCATTGGAAAGCGACTTTCATATTTACTTAGAGTAAACTTGAATTTTTGCTTAGATTGATGAGTAATGACCTAATGTGCTTAATTATGTTTTGAAATGAGTAAGTATTAGATTAAAGGCGTTAAATGCCTAGGAAAATGTAAAAGAAAACCTAATGTGAATAGTAAGGGAAGTAACCATGTGAGAAGCTTAATGGTTGAATCCTATAGCTTAAAGATAGTGATATTAAGTTTTATATACTTATGTGATGGTTTATAAATAAAAGATACATGTTTGAGTAGTAAATATATTATATATTTTATGTATAAAGGCTAGGGAGCTATGAATCAAGAAGCTCATACTAAGGATTGTTGAAGTCAAAGGAGTGTACAACTTCTTTTGAGGTGAGTTAGGGAAACCATATCTTATGATTATAACATCTTAAGACGTGCATGATGACTTATATGTGAAATTTAAACCTAGGTAATGCATAGTAAAATTGAATCCTAAATAGATGCTAATATACTTATGTATTTAATAAACAAAATTGTTTTGAATACCTATTCGCACTTAGAGTGAAACTGATGTTTTTATTACGTATTTTAAGAAACGATATTGTTTTCAACAAACCTGCACTTGAAGTGCAAAGAATAATGTTTTATTTTCTGAAACTATATTTTTGAACAACTTTGCATTTAGGGTGCAAAAATGGACTTTTATTGCGTGAAATAATGTTTTGGAACTTAAGTATACATAACCGAGTCATGTATGCTGCTTGTATGTGTTCTCTTTCGGCTTAGAGCCATGAAAATGTTCCATTTTATAAGTTGGATCGATAAATAAATGCATAGTGCCTTACTTGATTTTTTGTACTTAATATTTTTATATAATTTTTGTGATTAGTGAGGTAACGATTGGCCAATCGTGTGCTAGACACAACAAATTAAGCGACCCTTATATTTTTAACACTGGTACATAAAAGTCGAGTCCCTGTATCGACAATTTTCTAGAGACTTGCAGGTGATTTCACACCTAGAGGTTTGATCACTAACGAGGTCATCAACTAGAGTCATGACGCTCTTGTCTACTGTAGTTCGAACTCCCCACTGATGAAAGTCGAGCTAACATCAAAAATCGGTAGGTATGCAAAGTAGTTTGGCCGACTAGTGGCGACACATATGATTGTTTTAGCCTATTCTAAACTTTGTTTTCTGACGAGATTTGATTTATATGTGTGATGCTTTTTTGCTTTTGTGTACTAGACTAGAACCTATGTTCATCGGATGAGTGATTAATAGGTTAGGCCTATGTGGTTCATAAATAGTATATGTTGAGTTATATGCTATATCTATGTATTTCTATATCAAGTATGTTTACTTCATAGGAGGTTATGTGCATGCTAGATATATGGAAAAACCCGTCTTTAAGTTATCTAGATCGTCTTGGTGTGTATCGAGCTCTGGTTATGATATATATTTTTCCTACTTACTGAGTATATAGTGTACTCACCCTCTTTATTTTCCAACCTTGGTGAGCTTGAAGCTCTGAGTGGATCGTGTGGTCTTTTGACATTTTTGGGGCATCACCGCACGTGGATAGTCTCTATTTTATACTTTTGTTGTATAGCGACTCATGAAGTGTTTTAATTAGGTTGGTTATGTTAATATGCTTTATGATTTTATAAATTAACTCTTGGCTGTTTTGTAGTGTGTAAAAGATCTTATGTATGAACCTTTAGTATTGTTGTTGATATTGCTTTTAAGTGGCCTTAAAAGTCCAAAAGTTGAGGTAGAATTTTAATGTGAGTATAAAAGTACATTTAAAACTGATTTGCAGGTATTTTGATTGAGTTTTGAGATTTTTAAAATATATCCGTTTTGCTGTCTAAATGTTTTAAAAGATATTCAGTTAGCTTTGCATAGTCATATTAAAGTTATCATGAGTTTCCTTACTCTGGGTATGCGACGGTTTTCATATATCCGATGTGATACCGGGACATGACATCTAGGCTCACTGTCCACACCTTATATGCCTATACAATATTTAAAAAATATAAGATCATATGATAACTATTAAAGTAAGACACCGACAAACGTTAAAACCTTCAAAGTTGTTGGATGAAATAAACTATAATGAAGGCTTATTATACGAACAATAATAAAAAAAGCAAGTTTAGAAGCAACGGTAGCTAAGAAATTTGATTGCATACTCTGATATTAAACGCTACAGTAATATGTCAAAATTCTCATTAGTTGTTTCACAAACATGAGCTTGCAAATAATTATTGGTTTTTTTTAATCTCCTTTAAACAGATGAGACCAATTTTTTGTTTGATAAAGTTGATGAGATTAAATATATTCTTAACTGAAAATTTTAAATTAAATCATATTATAATTAGAGATTATTTTATAATTTTGTAAAACTTAGTAGTAGCTTAAGCTTAGGCTAACATATTTTCACGTCTATGCTTAACACGATGTTATTTTATCAAAACCCAAAATTCAGCCAGAAATTTGATCACGTCGGACCCGAAGCATTTTGCCAGTCCTCCTTGAAAGACCTCCCTATGCCATTCATCATCTTTTTATTTTCGTTGTTGGCGGAAAACACTGCCTCGGCTTTACAATGGCTGTAGGCATTTCGGCCATGGAAGAGTCGCGATTCGGCACGTCTACATCTAGGCCGATCACGTGCCAAACAATGGTGTACCGTCTATTGCCTCTCTCTCTCTCGTCATCTATACAAAGCACGAGCAAATGAATATATCCCTTCCGTAAAATGATGGAAGTACCAATTTTGGTCACTTCTGTCTCTAAAAAAACCTTGATCTTTGTTTTCATTCAAACGGACAAATATATTCTATTTCTCAATATTTCAGTAATAGATGGTCTAATGGAAATTAAAGAGTTTATTACAACTCAAACAATACTTATGTTATTGTTAATAGTATTGATCATTAATTAGTCATCTAGCAAATTATGTAATAAATAGAGATATATTCACATCTTACGATTAAGTAAATTGTAAAAATGGCTAATGAATCCAACAATTTATTAAATTCCAAACTACAAGTGACTGTTCATTTAATACAAATTCTTTTCCACGGGTGGGGCAGATCTGAATTGCGTCGGAACCGCTCTACCTCAGGTCTCACCATCTAAGAACCACATGGCACCCATCCCAATACTCAAGAAAAAAGCCAAAGAGGCCTTGCGGTTGCCTGCCCCATTCCAAATCGAATATCTTTTTCTTTTCTTTTATACCCTCAGAAAAAAGAACGTCCGTTCCGTTTCTAAATAAAACATAGTTATAGGAGTTAACGGAAACACTTGTCCTCCTCAGATCCTCGTAAGCACATATAAGTTACCTCCCATATTTCAGTTACTGTACTCTTCTACCGTATCTCTTCTCAATCTCTCCATAACTCTAACAAGGAAGTTTCTGGAGTTGCAGAGAACAAAAGAATGGTTGTCTTCAAGGTTACGCGTGTGCAGACTACTCCTTTCGATGGCCAGAAACCTGGTACTTCTGGTCTCCGTAAAAAGGTCTTATTCGTCTTCTTTGTTACTTCTTTTCTGTATGTTTGTGATCAGATCCATTGCATCTCTTTAGTTTTGCTTCCAGTTCGCACGGTTTTGTTTTTGTGTTGTGGATCAGGAATTTATTAGCTTTATTTCGTAAACATGTTGAATTCGATCTATATCTACCTCTTTTGAACAAATCAATTTTTGGTTTTTCCTTCATCAACTTACTATTTGTTTGGATCGATCTCTCTGGCCTGTAACTTATTTTCATTTTCAATGAGATTAAGTATCTGAGACACTGTATATCGACGTTTTCTATAATTACATTCTTTGTGCTTTTCTTTCCCAAGTTTGATATTATGGTTGGCATATGTCTGAGCTTTCAATTTTTTAACTTTAATAATATTATGTAGATGAATTCAAGGTTTCTACTCGTTCTAATTGGTTGAAATTTGTTTCTTTTATGTTTGGCTGACGTCGACCTTAAAGTTAGCGCGGGACTTGTAAAATCACAACGTGTCATCTCCTTTTCATTTGATTACTACTATACGATGAAATGGCCGTGTATGTATAGAAGTTAATTTTTAATACAGTCTTTTCTTTGCGGGTATTACCATCAGTGTCTTTCTTGTGTAGCTGAAGAGCTCAATTTTCGTTTTATCTGTTCTAAAGAAAAATAATCGCTTTCATTGTCCTTAATTGTATAATATTACTTGACATAATGCACTCTATCTTGGGTTTGTAATATCCTTTAGTTGATAAATATCTTCTCTGGAACTAGTGCTATTAGAATAGAGTTTACTTATTGATGTATTTTAACGTCAGCATGATTGTTTCTTTCAGGTGAAGGTGTTCAAGCAACCCCATTACTTGGAAAATTTTGTCCAGTCAACGTTCAATGCCCTTACTGCAGAAAAAGTTAGAGGTTAGTTTTTCAGTTCTGTTCGCACAATTTTGTTGCTAGATGTGTAGTATTTCAATCTTGAAGTATAAATTAAATGACACTGGCTTTATGGTTGTTTCATGCAATGTTAAAATTTTCATTCTTTATATCCAGTTACATTTGTAGCTTCTTCCCTCTCTGCCAAGTCTTCACCGTAACTTGTTTATACCTTCCTGTGCAGTCTATGCTAAAGTAAATTTGTTCTATCATTGTGTCTCATTCGTTGAATCTTCAACAATACTTGATTCATTACAAAAGAGTGAGTTAAAAAGTCATTTCTGGGTTTTCCTCGTATGCAGGTGCCACACTTGTTGTCTCTGGTGATGGTCGTTATTTCTCAAAGGATGCTGTTCAGGTATCTTATGTTTTCTATGTTGCAATTGTGCAGAGTTTGCGTTAAGCACCATTCATCTTCTAGATTTTGTACTGTCTGTTGCATCTCTGTTCTGCTTTTAGCTCCAGATAACATGCATAGTTTATGATTGAAGGGCAACCTACTACAGTGCCCACTTAAACGGTACTCCTTTGTGTCAGAGCACTTGTTCGTAATTTACTGCAATTGGCTGGTGTTTTAATTTGTTCTTGAAGGTTTGGATTTCACTTATCTTTCTCAAATTGCACCTATTTCAAATATGAATGAAAATGAATAATACTATTGGTTGCACAAAAACTTATTAACTGCAAGAATGACTCCTTAGCCATTATGTGTGGGCCATAGAGTTCCTCTGTTGAGGCATTTGTTTGATTTTGATCGAAGATTATTTAAGATAAGATTGCAAGAAAAACTTTTAAGTGTAAAACATGCTTCTGGAAACAGAAGAAAAACTTTTTAGTGGAAAGCATGCTTCTGGAAACAGATTATTAGATAGTCCATTTTAGTCTTTTTCCGCAGTCAAAATGGTCTTCATTATTTTATTATGACTTACAGTGCTTCTAAATTCCTAGCGTATTTCAATGTATTATTTCTTCTAACTTTCTTTTGTTGGCAGATCATTGTTAAGATGTCTGCTGCAAATGGAGTAAGACGTGTGTGGGTTGGTCAGAACGCATTGCTTTCCACTCCTGCAGTGTCAGCTGTTATACGTGAAAGAGTTGGGGTTGATGTAAGTTGCCTTTTATATCTATATCCTGGTTCATAATTAAGTCAACTATAATTGGCCAACTTATAGGTTGAACATAAGTAATTTCTTCTTTGAATATCAGGGATCCAAGGCAACCGGAGCTTTCATACTGACAGCAAGCCATAATCCTGGTGGTCCAAATGAGGTAAACGCTTAGCAATTTAGTTTAAACGGTTCAGTATTATTAATAATTTGTCTATTTACTTCTTCTGTCTGCATGAAATGAAAGGATATGCAATGTTATACTGCCTTCTAATGAGTAGAATGTCAATTTGGACTTGCATTTTATCTGAACAAATGAAATACTGAAGCTTTTACTGCTTGTTATATCCGCTAGTTTTGATTGTATGGTACTCCCTATCGGACTGCAGGATTTTGGTATCAAATACAATATGGAAAATGGTGGACCTGCTCCTGAGGGAATAACAAATAAGATTTATGAAAACACCACAACAATAAAGGAGTATCTTACTGCTGATCTGCCAAATGTATTTCTGCATCCTCCATAACTAATGTCTCTTTTCTTGTCCCCAGTGATCAATTACGAACTATATGATGGTTCATTTGCATTCAGGTGGACATCAGTACAATTGGTGTAAGTAACTTTAGTGGGCCTGAGGGGCAGTTTGATGTGGAGGTTTTTGACTCAGCGAATGATTATGTGAAATTAATGAAGTAAGCTATTGCTTCCGTCTTATGTTTATTCCCTTCCTTTGTTTTTTAGGGGTTCCCATACTTCATTGATTTACGCTGGCTAGATTGAGTGGTTCCATTCTCTCTCTCTGACACACAGAAAACACCTATATAGAAAAGCACTTGTAATGTAGAAAATTGGATCAAACATTATCCTAGACATCACTATGTAAATGTTGTTTCTCTTGAAACTCAAGCTTAAAATGTGGGCATTATCTTTTCCATCCAAGCCTTGATGGGCTCAAAAGTCAGATTATGGTCTTAACGTAATAGGCTTAAGGTTGTTTTTGAGTTCAAATGGGAAGTGGGGCGTGGATGGGTGTATCGAATAGTAATTTTCCCTCAGAATTAGTTGGGTTTCTGAATCACTCTTGAAATCATTTTCATATGGATAGTATACTATTTGTGTTTGTGTTTGCACACGTGATAGCATACTCGGAGGATTTCATGTTTACTTCTTTGAAAATTTATTGTTGAATAAGATAATGTTTATGTTTCTTGTATCTGAACAGAATGATATTTTTATTTACCCACAAGTTATCAATAAATTTAAAGTTTTTTGGTCACCTTTGAAAGTCTAAAAAGAAAGAAGAAAGAGAGAGTGGTTATGTCTATATTTTAAACAGCCATAATCACAGGGATAGTGCTTATTTTCTTCACTTCCTGAACATGGTTGGACAATTTTTGATGTGTTTCTCTTTAAAAGGATGGGTGTGGTGAGATATACTGCTCTTAATCTACTTCCTTGTCATTTTAGAATTACAAGAATCAGAAAAGACAGCACTTTGTCTTTCTTCAAAGGGTAAATCCTACGTGGCTTCGATCAGGACAGGACCAGAGTGAATTCAGTGTATTCTGTGGATATTTATGTCTGATATGTATAGCTTTGACATTCTTTAACATTGGAAAGAAAACAAAACCCATAAGAAACTACAACACTATCTACTATGAATTTAAAGTGTATTGTAAGGCCTAGCCTAACCATGCTTTTGGTGAATCTAATACGAGCGGACCGTAAAAAGGCTAAATTTTCTACCAATCCATATGATTTTTTCCCCCTATAAGCATGAGATTTGTGTGCAAGGCATTCCTTCTCCAATTACTGTTCAAGGGATTAAACAAAAAGCAAACCTCGGTGATTCAAATGATCATCCTGACATGCATGTGGTTTAACGTTGTTTTTATCAAGGAACAAATTATCAAATCTATACATGCTGTTTGTTCAATGTCTTATAATATTTGCAGGCATTACGGAACATTGTCATCCTGCTAATTGTGTATATGGTTATAAAGTTCTTATAGAACCATTTGACTGAACTTTTCATTTTTGTGGCATCATTTAATTTAACTTTTCAATATAAAATTCATCTTTTTGGAATGGTTGATCTCTTTTTCCTGCATTTAAGTTGTGTTCTCTTTATACTTTTACAATAAGATGTGTTTATTCAAAGAAAACTAGAAAAAGAAAGAAGTAAGATGCTTATGTGACTGCTCTTGCATATTATTTCACCTTTTCTTTTTTTTTTTGTTGCAATGGCTCCAGATCTATTTTTGACTTTGAGTCTATTCGCAAGCTGCTTACAAGTCCAAAATTCACGTTCTGGTATGTAGATGGACTCCCTTTTCAACCCTTCTGAGTGTTATGAGTATCAAATATCCTTTTTGACATCAAAATGATTATGATTTTTATTTGACATCAATTTTAAGCTACGATGCTCTACATGGTGTTGCTGGGGCTTATGCAACGCGTATTTTTGTTGAGGAGCTTGGTGCAAAGGAGAGTTTGTTATTGAACTGTGTGCCCAAGGTCTTAAGCTTGTGATGAATATCTAGTAATAATTAAGCTCCTTCTCATTTATCCCAAAAGTTAATGTGATCTCTTTTGTATTTACTTGGCTAATGTTAACAGGAAGATTTTGGAGGAGGGCACCCCGATCCCAATCTAACTTACGCAAAGGAATTGGTTGCTCGCATGGGATTGGGAAAATCAGGATCTGAAGGTGAACCCCCAGAATTTGGTGCTGCTGCTGACGGTGATGCTGATCGTAATATGATTCTTGGAAAAAGGTAGTGCCAATGTGCAGCTCTTTTTTTATTGTGTCTATTGAGGAATTATTCTTGTGCCTCAGTCGTGTTTTTAATTCGATTTCATTTTCAGATTCTTTGTTACACCATCAGATTCGGTGGCCATTATTGCTGCAAATGCAGTTGACTCCATACCCTATTTTTCTACTGGCCTCAAGGGGGTTGCAAGGTTTAGTACTGTGCTAGTTACCTTCTTCTTCTTGACATTTTTGTTTTTATGTTTATTTCACTCTGCCAATACTTCTTATGCATGCAATCTTCTTAGTATGTTATATAAATCTACAAAATTTGAAGTTATTGTTAGCTTGAAGGAATGTTTGCGGAGTTTTTGAGGCTTTTGTATTTTCTTTCTTCTTTTTGTGGGTAATTAGATCCTTCTCTTTTTCCTCTCAGAAATTTATGATTAATTTTCACACTTTCTACTTGTAGGAGCATGCCAACTTCAGCAGCTCTTGATGTTGTGGCCAAACATCTTAATTTGAAATTTTTTGAGGTACACTTTGGCACAAAGTCTTATAGGATTGTCCTCTTATGCTTATGCTACGGTGGCATATAAATGTGCTGTTTACTGTTAATTGTCAGGTTCCCACCGGCTGGAAGTTTTTTGGGAACCTTATGGATGCTGGATTGTGTTCAATTTGTGGTGAAGAAAGTTTTGGAACTGGTTTGTGTTTTCAGAATTATGTTTGGTAGTTGGAGGTTGCAATTGCTATTTAGTTGCACGACAACTTATTGCTATCAACTTTTGTCAACAGGATCAGACCATATACGAGAGAAGGATGGAATCTGGGCAGTGCTGGCTTGGCTATCTATACTGGCTTACAAAAACAAGGATAATCTTAATGGAGGAAAGCTTGTAACTGTTGAAGATATTGTTCGCAAGCATTGGGCTACCTATGGTCGCCACTATTATACTCGATATGACTATGAGGTTGGAAATTTCTGTATTGTTGTCATTTTAATTCTACCTAGAAGGAAGTTGGAGTGAATCTCACCTGCTTATGCTTCTTGAAGAATGTTGATGCAAATGCAGCAAAGGATCTCATGGCCCACTTGGTTAAATTGCAATCCTCTCTTGCTGAAGTTAATGAGTAAGTGTTAGTACTAGCTAAGAACAGTTTTGGAGCAAACATGAGTTCTTTTTGCTACTTTTGATGACATACTTTTATTCTGTTGGGGCCTTGTGTATATCTGTTGCTCAAAGTACTGTTTCTTGCAATATATCTGATTGTTAAACATGGAAACTCCCTGGCACATTTTCAATAAGTCCTTGTTTTTTCTTGTTAATTTGAAATCCTGAATTTGAATATGTTGGTTCAGTTGCAAATAGCTCTGAATAGATCGTGCCTTCAAATTGGTTAAATGCCTTCTGTCTCAGTGACTTGGTTGCATACAGATTTAGTAATCTCTTTTTCACATATGCTACCTCTTTTGATTGGAGCCATATTTCCACTTAATACAAATTCTTTTAGTTTTCTATGATATTTTGTTTAAGCAATCTGCTATCAAAGCTTGGTTGGAGTTCCCTTATAACATTGAACAGAAATTGGCCCACGTTTTGCTTTGCCTTTCCATTCCATGAAGTCTAGTTCAAGCTTTCTGATGATTGAGTTTGCTTGCCGGGTTATGTGATGGAAATGAGTGATTTTCATTTTTGGATGGGATTATATTTAGCCCTTAGTTTGTAATCTAATGATCAATATTTTGTTTTGGTGTGGCCTTAACTACATTTGCTTTTTTTGGGCATATGCTCAGGTCTTACTAGCATCGTTGTAATAAATATTTCATTTGACTTTCATTTGAAAAAAAAATCATTATCAGTTAGGCAATGCTTCACTTGTTTAGCTGTATGGATAATGTTTTTCCCTTGTTATCCCTAAGCAGATAGACAAAGATATAGGTTGGTGTATGAAATCAAGCTTAGAAATATCTAAAAGTAACAGACGAGAATTAAAGTCAGCAATGAAAGGATGGTGTTGAGTACCTTGGGAAACTTGCACTAATGGGTTAGTGATGGTGCGAAAGATTTGATTGCACAGGGCATGCGTTGTTTTTTTTTTCTTTCAGAAATTTATAGAAAACTTTTGGTTAATCTCTTCTGGAATCAAGTGGAACTAGTAGAAGTTGTGTGTGTTATGGACAACATGTATCCCCTATTAGGAAAGTTAAGTCTAAAATAACTTAAAACATGATGTGGTAAATGTTTACAAGAAGCTGATAACCATGAGTGGATCATTAAACTGAGTACATGTGAATTGAAAGAAACTGCAGCTATCTAAGGTAAGGTTTTGGTCTAAGCTAAAAAGAACATGGTTTATTTAGCTGCATTGGAGTCTATTTTAAGATTTATTCTTTAAAAATCAACCAAGTTGAAATGACTTTTTGTCCCATAAATTTATTCGATGTAGTTTGTTAAAACACGATAACTCTTAGAGATGATCAACTAAATATAAAAAGCAACTGTTATTAGTAGTGTTTATCATGCAATCCATTTTGTTCAAAGACAATCAATTTAGATATGATAACCTAAGTGGGAAAAATAGTTATTGTACGTAGTGCTTATGCAGAATTGTTTGAAACTTGCTTATGGTTCAGATATATCTTGAAAATCAACTTTCATAAATGCACACTAATATTGGCATGAACTTAGGTGCTCTTGCATTCACATTTTAAGTTCGAAAAACCTTCATCTGGGCATCATTTTGCTACTTTGGTGCCCTATCGTATTTTTTGATTATTTTTTGATTTTCTTCTCCTCTCCCTCTTGGATTAAATGCACATTTTGCATTTAGAATTTATGTTGAACTTCATTATGTGATTATGGTGTCCAAAGGGATTTTTAATTCTCTGTTTTAATCTCTTGTTCCTTTGGCTTAATTGCACACAATCTTATTGGCAATGCATCTTTTTTCTGATAGTATTGTGAAGAAAGCACGATCAGATGTTTCAAAGGTTGTTCATGGTGATGAATTTGAATATAAAGATCCTGTTGATGGTTCTATCTCAAGCCACCAGGGAATTCGGTATTTGTTTGAGGATGGCTCACGATTGGTAAGCCGACTCGCTTTTGCTTTTGTTCCAAGTAGAACTTGGAATTAGGTGTGGTCATATGGAATAAATAGATATGAACTTGGGACTGAACTTGATTGCTGTTAGGTAAGGTTGTGCACAAAGCTGGTGAGTATTTTGAAGTATCAAGGACTTAAATAATGTGATCAATAACCATAATGATTGATTACTGTTTAAAGAAATTTGTAAAATAACCCCAGGGCCTAGGTGAGTTGGTAAGGGGCTCTCTTGGCTTAAATGAGGTCGTGGGTTCGAACTCCCCTCATGTATGCAGCCGTTTAAAACTTTGGGTCAGAGTTTTGCCTACCGCAAAGGACCTATCCGGCTCGAACAGGGATTAGATTGGGTATGAATGGCTATAAAGGTGCCTTCCTACAGTTAGGACCCGCCTAGGACACCTCGTGGGTAACAAAAAACAAAGAAATTTGTAAAATAAATTGCATAAAGGTGATTGCTGGCTGTCTAGTAAAGTATTGGTCAGATAGATGGGTGTACATAATAATTGTAAACAAGATTTCACATTTTCAAACAAAAGAAAACTCCATATCCTTCCAGTTTTATATATGACATCTTCAACGAGAAGGAAACTCAATATCCTTCCAGCTTTATCTGATGTTCCTGTAATTATTTAGTATTAGTATTTAGAAATTGCGTTACTTCGTGTTTCTCTTCTAAAAGACCTTAGCAGGTACTGGCTTTAAGATCTACAAAAACCATTCTCTTAACGGGATTTGAGTTTTAACTCAGCTTGCGAAGTTTTTATCAATAAATGGGGAAGAAAAGAAGAGACTTTGACCAAAACCTTGTTTTGTTCATGTACAGGCAGTTGTCCCAATAAATCACATAGTTGTGCTGGTTTATAAGAATCATGAGTTATCTTAATTGTGCTAGTCTCAAGTGAGGTTTATACAACTTGTGCAAATATGTCTGAATCATGAGTTTTCTGGGTGATGTTAAGAATGTTGTCAATTTGAGACAGCTGTAGTGATCCTTAAATTGTACCGTAGTTAGCACCCTACTCCTTTGCTTACATATTGTGGCAACTTGCAGTATTCAACAATCATTACCTTGTCAATCTTTCTTGTCCCGTAATCTAGTCAATTATAAAAGAGAAAATGGTGGTGGGCTCTTCTACGGTTTTGTTACTCTGAAGTGAGTGACGGATGTTCTTGGGCTTTTCTAGAATTATGTTGCTCTGAACTGAGACATGTTTTACAGTTGGAGAGGAGAGCTGGGAGGGGGAGATATATGTCAGATATTCAATTATCATACTTGTTCTAAGCATATACCGACAAGTTAACATATAAACATGAATGCAGATTTTCCGCCTATCAGGAACTGGTTCAGAGGGTGCAACGATCCGTCTCTACATTGAGCAGTATGAGAAGGATCCAGCCAAAACAGGAAGAGATTCTCAAGAAGCGCTTGCTCCACTTGTATGATATGTTGAACTTTGTTGCCTTTAGCTTGCCATGCCTTGTTTATCTGCTGATATTGATGCATGTGCTTGCAGGTGGAGGTCGCTCTTAAACTTTCAAAGATGCAGGAATTCACTGGCAGATGTGCTCCAACTGTTATTACGTAGACGTATGATTTGGTGTGTGAAAATTATTGAATTTTGATGAGATATGCTGAAGTGTATGACAACATATCGAGGGACTCGGGTGACGTTCACAACTGTCTTTCTGTGGCCTGACACAATGCATAATATCTTAATCCAAATAATGTGCTGAGATACAGTTTTTGCTGAAATAATATGAAATCTTCCTCTTATTATTACTCCACAAGTCTCATTTTGTTGAGCTTTTGAGAATGAAAAAAACAAGAAGATGAATTCTGCAGATTACTTTCAAGCATCTTACTTTAGTATGAAAACAAAGAGAGAGATGCTATGAAATGCATTCGCAGGGCAAGTTGGAGGTTGTGCTGTTGAAGCATGTTTAATCATTTAGTGATGCATGACCCTGCATTTTTTCTGATGAACATTCATAGCAGTGAACTGATTGTTCCGGTCCAGAATGGCCTTTCTTAGGTCCAAAAGACACCTGAGGGAGAATTTAGCTATTCAATCAGCGGAAGACCACAGGTTCTTTCGTTCCTTCTAACATTTCCTTTTTTGGGTTATAGGATTCATTGGACCAGCATAGTAATTAATATCTTTCTTGTGGAGGAGACATTCTTCAACGCCTTTATCGGTAACTAATTATATGCTATGATGGATTTCGTCCCTTTTATCAGATTTTGGAAAATCCGAGTTTATTACTCAAAACTATGTTGAATTAATCAAAGCTGGCAAATATGTTCGGAGACGTCAACCTTCAAAAGCAGTCGCACGTTTAGCTATTACTTCTGAAAGTGAAGAGATGGAGTTGGGGCTATGTTATATTGACAAAAAGTGATTTCCCAATGTTAAAAAGTTTTCAAGCTATCTTTATTTAAAAAGAAAAAAGAAAGAGAACATTTTGACTGCCAAGCTAGAATCCGAAAAGAACTAAGCAGATTCAGACATTAATATTTTGTACATGCCCCTGTGATCTTTTATTTTTCTTATTCTTCTGTTCTGTACATAAGTGCTCGAGAAAGGCAAAATCAATCAAATAGAATACCCCCATTTTCTATCTGGACTCCTGCATAAATATACTTGATATGGCAGTATTTCTCTTTGATCGTGGCGGTCGCCCTTCAGCTCAACTTAATGACTTGGTCCTGGAGAATTTACAATCAACTCTAACAGAATCTCAGGTCTCAGAGGTATTGACAAGTCACTTATGTTTGAATTTAGTCTGTGATTATGATCCTAGCGACTTTGGCAGTCTTGGATCTTTTTTCTATATTGTTATCAATTTGGACAGATATGACTTGGTTTGAAAAGGATAAAATCGAGGTGTCTATTACAAAGATGTAAGAACAAGGAACTGTAATACATTTATGCATGCTGGGGAATTGTATAACATCTTGTAGTATGATAAAGCATCAGCCCCATATGGCTTTGTTTTCGGCTGCATATTCTAAGATGTAATGGCCTGATAATATATCACCACTTGGGCTGAATATCTAAGTAGAAACGTACAACCTTCGACTTGAACTTGCCTTTCGATAGCTACCATGACAAGCGATTGGCTTGTTACCAACATAGAGAGCGTCGAATAGTTTGGACATACTAACATGTCACCGAAGTTTGGAGTTTGTCTCGAGATCCTTAACATTTTTTAATTTAAGAACAGCAATCTCAATTTTTACATCCTTATGCATGTACTTCGTGAAAAAATAAAAGTGACAGGATGCAAGTGTATATTCCAATTATGCAAGAACAAGGAATTGTATTACATATATGCGCGTTGGGTGATTGTATAATAAGTTGGAATAGTGTCCAATCGGAAGCATGAATTGGCCCACTTGGAGTTGTTTTCAACCGCAAATTTCTTTTAATATCCAAGATAATATGGCTTTAAGATACACGCGTATTTGGAATATATATAGCAGGAAGTGTACAGCACTTGTAGATAAATTTAGTGGACCAAACTTCATTCCACCTCACTAGTTTTATTTTTTAAAAATAGTTGCTTTTGATGGATGAAATGAAGAGCCTTGGTGGAAACTTTTATCAATTGCACGCTGGGAGAATTCATCTTGTTTATTTAACAAGAAAGAGCTAGTGGAAAAATGGAGAATTTAGTTATATTTTCTAAGGTAATCGTTAAGCTTGTACTGACCATCTAATAAACTACCGAATTTCTATTACCTTGTATACTCCTTAACAATTTTCTCTTTTCTTTCTATGCAGGTAATACTCGTATCAGCTAATACTTAAATGGGAACTTTATATGAAAGATATGTAAGCAGAAATTGATTTTCATCTTGAAATCAATATTTTTTACATAGCTGGATTTGACCAAAAAAACGCGGTGTTTGATCTTGATAATAATTACCTTTTATGCGTAGAAAAATTGGTTTTTCTCCCCTTCTCCCTTTCTTTAGTTTACATGCTTTTTTTTTAATGAATGCGTAAGTTTTTTTAAACATATAAATTAAGGCAAAAAGAGAACTAATTTTATGTGTATTTCTTTTAGTTTGATACGTCCATCAAGTATCAATTTGTAATTAATTAACGGATGAGAATTTTTTCCATTAATAATTTTTCTTAATAATATCATATTTGAGTAGTTATATCTAAATAGGAAGTTACTACCCTTAATCCCTAATTTTTTAGGTCAATTGAGAAAGTTACCTTGCAACAACTTCTAACATTCACCCACTTGGCTTAAAATTAGATGAAACCAATGCATCAATATGATGCATTTACAATTAAGCAGTGAAACTCATCCTCAAAATATCATAATTATCTAAATATGATAAAACACTAAATGTGAGCTATGAAGGTTGTATATTTATTACATAATATACTTTCTTCCATATACCACAAATACCAATGTTTTATCATACTAGACCTATAAATGACATATAAATTTCATCATGGTCTACAGTAATGCTCTAGTAAATTCAAGTTGTGACAAGTCATAATACAATTATGTGCACACTATGACTAGAAACATTTATATCACAAACATCAATGAGCTCAAAATGTCAACTTCATTAGATGCATCATTCAAAGGGATAACTAAGACCTATTCTTTGTACATGTTCTTTAAATGTCTTTGGTTGTAAACCTTTAGTTAACGGATCTGCTATCATAAGATCTGTTCTAATATGCTCAATAGACACTCTCGGTTTCTGAGCCTCCTCCTTCACGACAAAATATTTTAGCTCCATATGTTTCGCTCATCTTGAGTATTTGTTATTTTTTTGGAGAACTCCCTTACAGAATTATCACAATAAATTTTTAGTAGCTTAGTAATAGTATCGACAACCCCAAGTCGTAAAATAAAGTTTTGCAGCTGTAATGCATGTATTGTGGCTTTAAAACATACCATGAATTTTGCTTCTATGGTGGATGAGGCTATGACAGATTATTTAGCACTTTTCCATGATATTGCTCCTTCGGTAAGAAGAACAAATAAAAATAAGTTGACTTTCTACTATCAATGCATCCAACAAAATATGAATCTGAGTATCTAATCGCTTTTAAGTGATTAGATCTTCTATACATGAGCATGTAATTCTTTGTTCCTTGAAGATGTCTTAAAACTTTCTTTGCAGCTTTCCAATGATCAATTCCGGTGTTACTTTGATACCTACATACATTAGACCTTCCACAATAAAAGCATAAGAAATTGATTCCGTTTGCTTTCGTTCTATATCATTCTCTAGACATTGCATAAGACTAAATTTATCTCTTTTTTGAACTAGAACAGTTCTAAAAGAACATTTTTTCATATTAAATCTCTCTAGAATTCTTTCAATATAGGTTTTTAGAGACAATCCCAATAATCCTTGTGATTTATCATGGAAGATTTCAATTCTTAGTATATAAGATGTCTTTCTTATATCTTTTATTTCAAATTTCTTTGAGAGATAATCTTTTGTCTTACGGAACATACCCAAATCATTAGCAGCAAGCAAGATATCTTCAACATATAGGACTAAAAATAAAATTCCCACTGATCTTTCGGTATATACAACGATCATCAAGATTTTCTTTAAAACTGAAAGAGGTGATAGTATTATTAAACTTAATAAACCATTTCCTAGAATCCTATTTGAGTCCATATATTGATTTCTTAAGTTTACATACCATGCGACCTTTTCTTTCAATTGAGAAACCTTCAAGTTCATTTCCATTCAGAAAGGTTGTTTTCACATCCATTTATGTAACTCTAAATTAAAATGAACTACCAATGCCATAATAATACGCAATGAGTCTTTCTTTGGGACAAGTGAAAATATCTCTTTATGATCAATGCCATCCTTTTTGAGTATATCCTTTGGCAATAATTCTAGCCTTATATCGTTCGATATTGCGATTCGAGTCAAGGTTGGTCCTAAAAACCCATTTACACCCAACTCATTTGGAGCCTTCTGGTAATTTAACGATCTCTTAGACTTTGTTGTCATGGCATCAACCAACTTTTTTGACTCAACACATTCTATGACTTGTGAAAATGAAACCGGATCTTTATTAATTCTAATATCAAGATTTGATTCTTGCAAACGAACTTCATAGTTACTTAAAATAGTTGATTTCCCTATTCTTTGAGATTTTCTCATTCTTTACTAATCTTTCTAATCTTTCTTTGAATACATGATCCAAACATTTATGCCATAGAAAAGTTGAACTTTTATTAAGCATACTATGCTTAATTCCAATATTTTGATGCACAGTAAGTAAAGATTCAAAAAATTGATCATCATGCTGTAATTTATATAAACCATCAATAAGACTACTAGAACCAATAAGTCTAGAATTCTTATATAAATTGAAACAACCATGTCCAATATTAAAATTAATACCATAATCATCCAACTTTGAAATATAAATAAGGTTCCTTGAAATTGACGGTACATAACGAGTCTTTAATAGGTCTAAATAATAACCAGTATGTAAGACCAAATGATAAGTCCCTATCCCTTCAATTCGAGCCTTGTTACAATTTCCCATATATAGGAAATTCTCAGTTTGGCTTATGTTTTGAATTGTAAAGAATCTTTGTATTGTATTGGATACATGAGTAGTAGCTCCAGAATCATACCACCAGGTATTATGAGGAACATAAATTAAATTAGATTCAAAACATGCAAAAGTATTAGATCTCCCTTTCGTTTCGAACCATGCCTTATGTTCAATGCAATCTTTCTAATAGTGCCTTTTTTTCTTACAGAACTGACACCTACCATCTTTATGCTCCTTCTTTTCAGCCTGAGGTGCTTTAGCAAGCCTTTTCTTTTTCTTAAAACTTTTGGCTTTTAACTTTGGTACTTTACTAGCTCCTTGAAATATGAGGTTGACTGAATGACTTCCCATATTCTTTATTTTGCTTTCCTTTTGAATAAGCTTGTCAGTCAATTTATTAACATCCCACTTTTTGTTAATAGTGATATAGTTAATTTGAAAGGCAACATATTCAAGTGGCAGTGAGTTCAGAATAAACTGAACCAGAAAGGATTCATCTATAGCCATACCTAATGTCTTCAATCTTATTGCTATATTAGTCATCTCAATTGTATATTCTTGCATAATCCGCGACCCATCAAACTTCATGGTTGTGAGTTGTGCCACTAATGTATCAGTAAGTGATTTGTCTGCAAATGAAATCGTTCTTCCACAAACTTTAGGTATTCTCATTTTATGTTTGTAAAATAGTAGTCTTGATGTTATTCGCTATAGTCATTTGCATAAACATAAGACTCAATCTGTTAGACCATATCCAAGCTTCATATTTGGACTTCTCTTCCTTACTGCTTAAATCAATAATAGCAGTGGGCTTTTCTTCCAAAAGTGCTAAGTCAAGATCTAACACACCTAAGTGAAAATTGACTTTTTCATTCCATTAAGAGAAGTTCAAACCATTAAATACAGTAACAAAAGAAGCTTGTGAATGAAACGAAATTACCACAAAAAACATAGATACTCATAATTAATTCTATAATGGATTCAAGTCAAACCTCAGAGTATATTATAGAACACCTTTAGATATAAACTATAATACACAATCATAAATAAATTCTGCTTTTCATCATTATCAAGAAATCAAAGTTCTTAACCAAACACACGTCATCTTTGGACAATCAAAAAATATTTGACTTAAGAAATTTAATTTGTTCAATCATGCTCACTGATAATAGAATAATTGATTTTCCTTTGGAAAAATCCTAAAGTTCTAATAATCAATTAACGCCATTTATTCATCAATTTTCCAAATTGGCATTTCATGGGTGTCAAGAATAAATGACTATTTTATGGATGATATTTTAATCATTCTATCTTGGTCACTTTGGTGATCACAATCTATATATTCTGACATAAGATCATGCATATAAATCATGGCTTTTCATTTAATTGCATATAAGACAAAAAACCGACACAAATTAAATGCATATAAGACAAAAAACAACACAAACTAAATGCATATAAGACAAAAGACAACACATTAAATTATAAGACAAATCAACAGATAAAACATATAGATATGGGTAGATCTTGGGAATCACACATTATGAGAGAAACTCATAATATAAAATTCATAGCAATACCATCATACTTCTTCATATTGTTACAAGTGAAGAGTTGATATCCCTCTCCTATTGCATTTATGGACAATTATTTTAGATTTTAGACACGTAATTCACAAAGATGCTATATAGATAAATTTCATAAGTGGATCATAGGTGGAGAAATTATTCATTATAGATAGGTTGTTCAACAATAATTATTCACTATTTTAGATGGAAAACTATAGTTTTCTAAACTATGCTCTGATACCACATATAAGGAGAAATTGATTTTTTTTAACATTAGAATGGATCTTGAAACCACTAATTTTCATATACCTAGATTTGATGAAGAAGACATGATGTTTGATCTTAATAACAATTACCTTCTTTGTGTAGAAAAATTGGTTTATCTTCCCTTCTCACTTCTTTAGTTTACATGCACTTTTTTGATAAATGTGTAAGTTTTCTTAAACGTATAAATTAAGGCAGAGAGAGCAACAATTTTATGTTTGCCTTTCGTTTAATATGATACATCCATCAAGAATCAATGAGTAATTAATTAAGGAATGAGAATTTTTTATAATAATAATTTTCCCTAATAATATCATATTTGAATAGTTGTATATGAATGGGGAGTTACTAGCCTCAATCTTTAATTTAGGTCACTTGAGAAAGTTGCCTTATGGCAACTTCTAATAAGATGTGTTAACCTGTGGGCAAAACTAAGAAGTAACTTACTTGTTATCGAGCTTTTAGAAAGGATAAATACTTATAATTAGTATTTAATTATAATTTAAAATAAATAAAAATAAAAATGAAATTAAACTTCATACAATAAAAAGCAATAAAAATTAAACATGATGAAAGTGTAAATAGACATAAGGTAAATGGATATAAATACAATCTTATATATGTATATTTAAAATAAACTTAATGAGATAAATAAAAAGGTATAAATAGAGTTGGACAAAATTAAGTAAAATACCCCTCTTTATGCATCTTAGAAGTGTATAATTGACCTTAATATTGTCTATCATATATAGTTAAATGAATAAAGAATGAAATAATTGAAGTAAAACTAAATTGGCCAGAGGATTAAAAGAATTTGGCAATTCAAAATATTCAAAAACAAATTTAAAACTTAAAGAGATATCTAGATTTGGATTAGAAATTAAAAGATTAATAACTCAATTAAAAAAGTCTAAAGAGATATCTAGGATATAAAATTTATAGAATTTGAAGAGAAACTTAGAGAGGTATCTAAGCATTTAAACTTATCATGAGGAACTTAGAGAGATATATAGGATCTTTTAACTAAAGAATGAGATGAAAGACCTATGAAGTTGTCTAGGGATTTAAATTTAAATGGAGAATCTTAGAGAGGTATCTAAGATTTTTTCTAAAGTGAGAAGTGATTTAGAGAGGTATAAAGTAATCTAAAACTAAATGGAGAGTTCTAAAATGGTTTATAGGGTTTTGTCCAAAAGGTATATAGAATTAAAAACTAAACGAAGAGTCCTAAAGTGGTTTCTAGGTTTTCTTAACTTGAGAAAAGGGACCTAGAGATGTATTTAGGAATTTGAAACTAATCAAAAAGTGTTAAAATAGTTTCTAGGGTTTAATTGAATATGATAAAAGCATAGTAATGAGTTGGAATTCTCAAATTTTATAAAATCAAATTGAAGTATTGTCATATAAGTTGAAAATAATGAATATGAAGCATTGGAAGATACAATCTCTTTCACAATTATCTATTTGTCAATAACTTGAGGAGTATCCATCATTGATGCCAACACTTGTGTAATATATTTAGACAAATCAAATTAGGATAAGTTCAATGAGTATGGATATATAATTGATACAAAAAAGATACAATTTTCACAATTTGTTGTTTTAGAAAAAGAGTCATTGGGCTATTTTAGAACAATTTAATCTCTCAAATTTTTATATGAAAAATCACCATTTTCCAAATGTTATGTATATAATATATGTCTAACATTAACAATTGTATATAATAAATTTGACAAAATTAATATAAGCAATTTTACTTAAATAATAATACCAATTATGTGCAACTTTTAAATTTTAAAGATGATAAACTAAGAGTCAAAATACTTGAAATAAGGAA
This sequence comes from Erythroxylum reticulatum, assembly GCA_025504915.1. Taxonomy (NCBI): domain Eukaryota; kingdom Viridiplantae; phylum Streptophyta; class Magnoliopsida; order Malpighiales; family Erythroxylaceae; genus Erythroxylum; species Erythroxylum reticulatum. The sequence goes on along the minus strand of JANSVA010000216.1, from coordinate 8,631,521 downwards.
GAACTTTTGAAATTGAATCATATAATTAATAATTGGAACAATATGCCTTGAAATTAAATTCTAAATGGAGGATAAGGATACAAACTAATTATCTTGATAATAAAGTGTGACATTAATTGTTTATGTAGTCAGTCAATATTTGAAGAAGTTTTCTTTCTTAAAAATCGACATTCAAAATGGATTATGTCAAATGATTACAAACCCCCTTTAAAAACTACTAAAATCTTATAATTTGATTTAATAGGTCTTTTCAAAGAATGTTTTCCCCTAATTTGAAAGGGATTGTCTTCATTTATTGATTTGACTTTACACTTTGATTTTCTTAGATTGTTGTTTACTAGTTTAAAACCTAGCAAGATATTTTTATTCTTCACTTTTTGTTTATTTTTATATAAAAACTTTAACTTTTACCTAGTAAGCTTTCTCTCTCTTTTATTTTTTTATGTGAAATTTCTTTTTAGGAACCTACTTTTACTAATTTAGACAAATAAAATCAAGATAAGTGAAATAATTATGGATTTGTAATTAATATAAAAAGATACAATTTTCACAATTGACTGTTTTAGAAAAAGGGTAATTGGGCTTTTTAGAACAATTTAATTTCTATCAAATTTTTATCTAAAAAATCACCATTTTCCAAATTTTATTTGTATAATATATGTATGACACTGAAAATTGTATATAATAAATTTGGAAAAATTAATATAAGCAAATTTACATAAACAACAATACTAATTATGTGCACCTTTTAAATTTTAAAGATGATAACTAATAGTCAAAAATACTTGAAATAAGGAAGAACTTTTGATATTGAATCATATAATTAATAATTGGAACAATATGCCTTGCAATTGAATTCTAAATGAAGGATAAGGATACAAACAAATTATCTTGACAATAAAGCATGACATTGTTAAGTGGTCAGTCAATATTTGAAGAAGTTTTCTTTCTTCAAAATCGACATTTAAAATGGATTGTGTCAAATGATCACAAAACCCTGTAAAAAATTACTAAAATCTTATAATTTGATTTAATAGGTCTTTTCAAGGAATGTTTTCCCCTAATGTGAAAGGGATTGTCTTCATTTATTTACTTGATTTTACACTTTGATTTTCTTAGATTGTTGTTTACTACTTTTAAACCTAGCAAGATATTTTTATAATTCACTTCTTTTTTCTTTTTTATATAAAAAACTTTAACTTTAGCTAGCAAGTTTTTTTCTCTCTTTTCATTTATATGAAAGTTTTTGTTAAGAACCTGCTTTTACGAATTTATTATCCATTTAGATTTTATTCATGTTCTTACTTTTTCCTTTTTTGTAGATTATTAGTTTTTAAACCTAGCAAGTTTTTCTTTTTAAGCTTTATATTGTGCTCAAATTGGCATTTTTATTTAAATGAGCTTTGATTTTGAAATTTCAAACTTGTATTTGTTAGCATTGTCCCTAAAAGGGAATTTTCTCACCTTTTCCACTCTTCTTTTCTATTCTCTTTTATATTTTATATTTTTATAATGAAATAAACAATATTTTTCTATGAGAATGAATTTTAACAATTGCTTAACAATAATATCGCCTATGTGTAACAATTTTATCATTATATCATTAAGATAATCTTTGGTTGTCTTGATCAAATTTAGTAAGATAATTGAATCAAGGAACACCTTTCTCCATAATTTAAGGAATATTTTTAGTCAAAGTCATATTTTTAACGTTGTAACCATTTTTTAACAATTCATTCAGTTCAAATCCCCTTCTATAATGAATTAGCAATGGCTTTCTTAAGATTTTGCTTCATTTTTTGATGATCATTATGCTTTAGGAGGAATAAGTCATGAGTAGCATTTTTATGTAACTTTTTGCTTAGGCTTAAATGAAACATATATTTTGAAATTGTTGATTTGGGTTAAAGCTTCATTTTTGTAATCTATCGGTAATTATGCTCATGGAGTCTTAGGATTTTTATTAGGGTGTGCTACCACTATTACAATTTGAATTTAAAAGGTTTTCATTAATAACATTGAAGCATTTTCTAAATTGATTAAATGGATTTTTGCATGCCATCATTTTTTTGATATCATAATCATGTGGCTTATAAAAACAAGAATATATCAAGGAATATTAAGCCAACCATTGCATTGTAAAGATATATGAATAAACACTCCCAAGGCATTCAAAAGTAATTGATAAAAAATGCAAGTATTCATTAATTAACCATCATCAACATGCAAAATTTAAAAACTAGAAAGCAAAATCATTCATCTAAAAAATGCGTTCGAACTTTAATATAAGTTAGAGTAGGTCTAATTACACTTAGGCTTCTGATTTTGCAACTTTGAGTGCACCTAATTAAGTCGAGTATTTTGGCAAGAGATTGTCATTGACACTTAATGCACTCTTTTCTAGTTTTAGCAACCTGTGTCTTAAAAATATCTTAAAGGAAAGCACATGATCCAAGCAAATGTCTTTTTATCCCATCTTGGTATTCATACGTTAGTTTTTGGTTATACCAATGTCGATATAGAGGCTTAAATTATTGGTTAGATATAAGCGTAGTCCTGTTTTGACTTAAAAACAACTTGTAGAGTTCTTCCAAAGAAGTTCCTATTAGTGGAAAAGGATCTCTTTTATACCTTAATCTAATTGCTTAAATTGTTATCCTTATTAACTAGTCATGCTTTTCCAATTGTGTTGCACAGCTAAGCAAAGTCAAGTTAAGTTTAAGGAAATAGTTTTGCAATATGAAAGGTGACTTGAATAGTACAGAGTCTAGATTATTGAGGCAAACTTGGGTAAATTCCATTTGAAGAGCATAAGACATTTGCAGTAGAGGGACTCTGGGATAATCATATAATAATTGAGGATGTGGTGTAACAAAGGAACCTTGTGTTCTTGGTGCATTAAGTTTTGTCTCTTAGTTAGATATTTTGTTTTTTTTTCAGTCTTTTATGCCTAATATCTACTATTATTTGGAATAGTTTCTTTTTTAACTCTTCCAATTTATATTGTTTTAAGGTTCAATGGCTTCTTGATTTGATGTTTAACCTTGTGAGGTAAGAATTCACTTGTCTACCTTCTTAACCTTTCTTTCTAGAGTTACAATTGACATAATTAATCACCTATAAAACCAAAAAATGTTTATATGTACATCCTTATGTCAAAGAAAAGATGAATAATTTTTTAAATAAGAAAATGAATTTCAAGGTTATAAGGAACCTAGACAATTAGACATACACATATTCATATTTATCATAAAAAAACTTATTTCTTCATCATAAATGAAAAATGAGATAACCAATTCAGATCTTGTCTTATGCATTATAACTCACTCTATTGACACCATTCATAGATAAGGATTTCATCTTTTGTTATTGTCCATTCCTAGAGTTATAAAAACTATAGCTCCTCCTTTGTTTTGTATAATGACATTTTTATGACTTCTGTAATAAAAACTTTAACGATGTTAATTCATGCATATGCATGAAATGAAAATAAAATTTTTACAAATATGATAATTTAATTTAGAACATTAATGATAAAAAAAGAGTGAAACGAAAATATTCTAATATAGATTGATTTTCTTTAAAACAAGAATCCTACAAATCTAAGGGTGTTGTGCAATTTAAAGAAATAGTTAAAAGGAAATGCCCCTAGTTTATTGAAATTATGCATGTTGACATAAATAAAGCAATATAAGTTTTAAAAGGTCAAACTCATTCCTTTTAAAGCATTATTAAGGTTTGGCATACTTTAAAGATTATTTTTATGGATAATCTCTAAGTTAATTAGTGTACTCTAATTTGAGACGTAATATTCTACCACTAGAGATTAGGTGAACCTTAAAGAAAGGAGGGGTCTAAAATCACTACTTTGAATTAGATTATTCCTCACATCTTTTATGGTTTTAATCCTAAAAAGAAGGAATAAATATTAATAGATAGATCTAATCCGTTGGACATCATCCTAAAATGCTTTAGGTACACACACACACACACGCACACACACACAAATAGTCATAACTATACCATTATATGGATATGTATACTACTTCACCTTAAGATTGGTAATAAGTTAGGCCATGCTCGACCATTTATATCTTGAACTTGACCAAAAAAATTTATTAATGGTTGGAGCTTTGCCAGAGGCTCGATCAAGCTTAGAACTTATGATTTGAAGCTGGATTACGCTTAAAGATTAGGGGCTAATACCAAGCTTGATTGGTCTTATCCAAACATAAAAATTAAAATATAATTTAATTTTTATATCAAAAAGTTTTACTTACTTCTCATGTTTTACTTAAAATTTCAACATTTTTTGTATAACACTCCAAATATAGAAAAACTATACCAAACATATGGAAAGCACAAATGAATAAACTAGTTTTACAAAGCTATGGAAAAGGCAAAAAATAGGTTGAATGGTAAACTCTTCTAGAATATCATAGATAAAATCATTATAAAATAGAGAATAACAATTAAAGAAAAATCATGTTCGAAAGTAGAATATTAACAGTTAAAATATAAAACTTACCATAATTAACTACAAAACTTGTAAAAAATATAGTAGCCATCATATAAGTAATTAAGAAGAGATCCATGTTTTATATACAAATAGACATTAAAATTTAATAAACCAATATACTTGCAATCTCACATAAATATGTTCGTAAGATATATATAACCCTTAAGAAACTCCAATATCGTATCCATATTAATCATGAAGATGAAAATAATATAAGTTAAGAATACAAGACCTATAAATTAGGTAAACAAAATAGCAAACAAGTCTTATGCAGTACTAATCATACTCCTCTTAAATAACATTTGTTAATCAAGTGCTAGGATGAAGAAGGAATTCATACACTCACAAGCTAGAAACTATGCTTAGTGGAATGCTTCTTATTGAATGTTTGGAACTTAACAATCAGACTAAATACCTATTCTTATAAATAGCCTAGCTATGAACTTAATAATCATTATAGTAGGAATCACCAATAGTTCAAGCTACTTCATCTATTTATAGAAAAATTATTGTGTAAATCATAAACAATTAAGCAAAAATTTTATTGTTTTGAATAAATGATAATTAGCAAATAAATATAGCTTCATCATAAGATATTTATTCAAAAAACTTTTAGATGGATGAATGGTCTTTGTAACTATAAAAAAGAAAGTATAAGATAATATGATAAAGATTATTAAAATTATATAAAGTAAAAACTAAGTTATCATAAACTATAGAGTTTACTTTGAACATTTTAGCACTTAACTAACTTTAGGCACATATTAAGGTTTCTGCATCTTTAGGATGAACTTAACTATAATAAGGATTCATTTTCCAACCATTAGTTCTAAAAGCAGACTTAGACGTTAATATAGAAATTAAAATTGCTAACATTTTTTTATATAATTGCTTATATAATCAGATACTTAGATTGATATGAATCTCACCGATAAGACTAATGAAATATAATATCAATACTATAGGACCAAATATCATCCTATGAAAATAGGTTTGATCTAAAGATATGATAAAAATACGTAAAGAAAGATATGAATCACCAACTTCAAAATAAGAAGAGATTATAAGTGATAAGATTCTATTATTTTTATAGCCAATGGCAAGTTAGATAAGATCAAAATTTAACGAATCTTGAGAAAGAGCACTCTAAAAGATTGAAGAAAATATGTCTAATGGTTTGGTTAATCATTAACAATCATAAAATATCAATTATAAGAATCTATAAGACTTAAAAGTATAAATAAAACTAGAGTTTTGAAAGAAAATAACAAAATCTATCTAATTATATCACAAATTTGACACATGTATTAGGAAATATTGGCATCAATTTTATTCTTAGGGGATAGTACATAAACCAAAGACAAGTCTAACACAAGTTATAAGTTAAACTACAACACCAATTTACTTTTGGAACTACAATCTATAGAGCCCTAAAAAGATCAGTATTGATTCGCTTTATTGTTTAATGTCAACTATATATTATAACCATATATCTTTAGCTTCTTTTTAAGCTTGTCCTGAACTTGTTACAAGCCATCTAAGCCCATCTTTATATCTTCTCTATATAAAAGTTTGTTTAACTTAGGTCACCACTTGAGTCTCATCATTTTCTCTCTCCTTAAAGTAATTTGTCCTCAAATTTATGGCTTCATCTACAAACTCAAATAGCAATTGTTGCTTAGCTAGGTATGTAACTCTTGATTTTAATTCCTAAAAAAGGCTTGAATTACCCTCAAATGTCTACCCTCGTTTCTTTCCTCTTAATGTCTCCTGCTCATTCTTATAAAGTTAAAGTTGATCTTTATAAACCTGTTTTGGTGAGAATGAAGCAATAGTAATCAATTTGCCATTCTTTAAAAAATTAAATGCTTGTTCTTATACCCATAATATATGACTCTCCTATCAAATTATCATAGTTGTCCCAAAAGAATATGTCTTGCTTGCTTAAGAATTACGTCACATATTACTTCATCTTTATATCTCAAGAAAGAAGCCAGCACTTGCTTAGTTACCTTAACCTTTACATTCTCATCCAAGCACTACAAATTCTAAGGTTTAAGGTGCCTTGTGGTTGGCTGCCCTAATTTCTCACTAACTCTACACTAGTCATATTAGTATATGTTACGCACTCTATCCTTGATAGCACATCCAGTATGGAAAAGATTTTCTCATTGTTCACTAGCTTCATCCCTTATAATGTCCTCTTAGTGAACAGATAGGTTTTATGATATACTCATCATCACTAGCATTCTCTAAACTACGCTTATCACTATTCACCTCCTCTTCACTCGTAGATGTATATTCTTTATCCTTATTAATCAACTCCACTCACTTACTAGGTCATTGTGCATCTATATGTCATCTTCCCAAATACTTAAAGCACTAGACATGATGATTCTTAATTATTACAAAGGAATCAACCTTAAGTTTCACTTTATTTGATGCATGCACTTTCGATTCAATTACTTCATACTGTGGCTTTGGTCTTTGCCTTTTGTTTTTCTCACAGAGTTACTCTATAATTAAAATTCTGAATAAAATGGTTAGCATACGTCTTTTAAATTATTTTTCCACCTTCATAATCTTGTATACTACATCCTCTAACTCTATATAGTAGTATAACTCCATAATATTGATAATTTAGGGAATCAGCCGACAAATAAATCAAGCCATTATCACCTCTTTATCTTACTCCATATTTATTGTTGCTATGATAACCTCTATCTCTTTGTAATACTCCTTCCCACATTTTAAACCTTGAGTTTGTGTTTGCAACCTTTAATATAACTCACTATAATAAGAACTTGACACAAAGTTGATTCCACATACCTAACTTCATCCCCTTCTAATTTCTAATACAAGGATCTCATTTCCTCCTCCTACTAAGAATTTTTTTATTTTATTCTCACTAATCCACATATAATCAATAAACTCCATAATAACTAGTTTAATCTTTTTCCCTTGTGAGAAGTTATAACAATTAAATACTAGCTCTACTCACTTCTCCCACTCTAAGTATACATTTAGATCTATATTCCTTATGAAAAGTGATATTGTCATCTTAATGCTACTGATGTTATTATTCATCCTTTCATCATACTCCTCTTTGTAACCTATACCAAACATGTCCCCTCCTTGTCTCTCCGTTCTTTATTTTCTTGCTTCTCTACCACCCTTTAGGTTTAATTTTCCTACGTAGTTAAAAGTATCATCAACTCCATTATTCACGCCAAAATAGTCCTTCCTAACAGTTTTAGGTGGATTATGTTGTAGGCCAACTATGAAGTCATTAGGTTTATCCGAGATTTTCACAAATTTGTTTATTGTTAAATAATTTTCTTAAGTTAGCCTCGTATGATGTTCCCAAATGACTCCTATTCTACTCTCATTCTTTTACTCTTTACTAATTTCCTTATCATTAGACGAGGTTCTAATTTGAGTTTGAATTATCTTGTACGTTTATTAAAAAATTAGTCATAAAGCACTCCTCATATGTTTCTCTCAAAGATTCACTTGAATCACAACCTAACTTTTGACTTAAGGTTCTTTACAAACTAGGCAATCTCAATCAAGAAAGCTACTTTGAAATCTTCCCCTTTGTTAAATACTCCCGAAGAAGTTAATATAGGCACAAAACAGATAAAGAAAAATAGTATGAAGGAACCAATTAGACCAATATTATGAATACCGTACCGGATTTGATACCGATTTGAGTTATCGTACGATACTGTACCAATACTGGTTAATACCGAGTACCGTTTCAGTTAATTTTTTAAATTTATAAAATAATCCCTGAATTTTTTAAAAATTACGAAATAGTCCATTGTCATATTGTACAGTTGTAGTTTATTTAATTTATCTTTTTTTGTTTATATCTTATCCATTTTGGTTTACATATATCTTTATTATATTTTAATTATTTCTATATAATAATTATCTAAATATAATAATTTGTTATAAAATAATGAAATCTATTTTATCAAAAATTTGAATTATTTTTTAGAATTGCTGTTTTTTTCACATTCCATTACATTTTACATTTAATTAGACATAATCACAATTTAATTTAATATTTATTAATAAATATAATTAAATTTAAAAATATTTTTAAAATATATAAAATTAATATTAGTTTATAAATAATAATTTTTAAATTATTTATTTTAAAATAAAATAATTTTATTAATACTTATTAATAAATATTATATAAAATATTAAAATAAATTTAAATAAAAATAATTTATTAGTAATATAAATAAAATAATTTATTTTAAGTTTTATTTAATTTATAATTATTATTACTAATAAAAATATTTATTATTATTTTGAAAAGG
>JANSVA010000216.1:8588219-8622568 GCA_025504915.1 Erythroxylum reticulatum | reverse complement strand
TATATAAGATTTATAATGATAAATAACCCCTTCTAAGAGATTTCTCTGTTTTTCCTTCCTACACCAAGCCCACTTTATTATTTGTGCCTTCTACCCTAAGAAAAACCTATCTTTACTTTCTTCAAGTTGATGAACAAGTAATGCTTCATCTTGTATTATGCTAATTGATCATTAATGACATATAATGTGCTATAAAGATGGAAGAGATAATTTTAGTAGAAGATGAGCTAGATGTAAAATATTGAGATTATGAAAATCTGAAAAATGTTCACTGAATATACTTCAGTCTTTTAACCACAACGTTTTCTTTAGTTGTGCAAACTAAGAGTCTCAAAGGAGCTAAACCTAAAATTCGTGTTCTGACTTAGAGAGAAAATCTAGATTAATCTAGATAGATTTTGGCAAAGTTGCCTTCTCGATAGTTGTAGATCTTTCTTTTATCTTTCTAACGATTTATAGTATGGAATTTTCGGACATCTGAACCGAAATTTATGATCTTTTTATGTGGAGATGCAAAAGTAAGACAATAGAAACTAAGACGATGGTAAACTAAAATGATAGGAACTAAGACAATGGAATATCGTTTCCTTTTTCAGATTATTTTTTTCCACTCATCTTATTATTCTAACTATATTTACAATCCATTTGTTCTTATTATCAATAAATAAATAATATCATTAAATTCTTGATTATTATTAATTCTGTTCTTAATAAGAATTTATTATTATTATTATATATATATATATTAATTCTTTTATCTATAATTTATTTACAAATTAATATAACAGCAAAATTAATTTTTATTTATAATAATACTAATTATTATTACTATTATAATTATTAATACTATTATCATTCAACTTAAATCATATATTTATAATATAACTTATTTAATATTTTTAACACCGATTTAAAAAAGTTTAATTATTTCCCTTATTACGTTATAATAAATGACTTCATGTTAATTATTATTACCTTATATTCTTTTAACCCTTTATTAATAACAAATTTAATCAATATCAAAACATTTAATATTTTCCATTCACTCTTCACAATTCTAATTCCTTGTATTATAACCCGCTAAATTTAGTGGGCATTATCATTGCTCATCGCGCAGTTTTACTCTGCTAGTATGTACTAATTATTATTAAGTGGTAGAGAGAAGAAGCGAATGTCTAAGTTAAGATGTTATGAAACTACAATTATAACACTAATTATTATCAAGGTGAGACAAAAGAAAACAAAAAAATGTAGAAGAATTGGATAAATAAGTATCGTAATTAAGATTTACATTTTAAAATTATTTTTAAACTCTAATTTCAAATTAGAAAATTTTCTCATATTTTTGTTTAAATATTTTGTAGAAATGTATGTATAATTCATTAAAATATGATATATGGTTGAAGATATTGATCTTAATCTAACACTTTTAAATTGTTAATACCTATATAATTTCTGATATATACAATTTAAGTTATTTTAGTTCAAACTTATGTTCCTCTTTTATTTATTTACAAGAAAATTTAAAATGAAACTTAAGTTTCATGAACTCCTTTAATTTTCTAAATGAAAATAACTAAACCTACTAGATATAAAGAGACTTATTACTATTATATTAAGAAAATTTGAAATTAAAAAAGTAAAAATATGACGTCGTCTTTCAAAATTATATATCCAAAGGATATGATTTCATCATTAAAAAAATATTAGTATTAATATTAAGCAAATACAAAGATTGTCATTTATCATAAGAGGCTTTCGTAATGTTAATTACTAAAAGTTCAAGAAATTAAACTAATTAATTTTTATTCTTGACTAATAATGGATATCACCATCATTTATTATAAAGGTGAACTTCATGGATTTAATCATTTAAAAATTTAAAAATATTAATTTTTATATAATTTATTTGAAAATAATTATATAATGTATGATTCCTATATAATTTATGAGACAAACAATAACATCTTTCTTAAATAATCACTTTAGAAATAATGCATAGGAAAAAATATCCATGAAAGCATGCACAAATGATTAAAACGAAATAAGAAGATTTTTTCACATCTTGCCTTGTAGATCACCTTAGAAATAATTATATGGACAAATGAAATAAGACGACCCTCCAGTTAGTAAGTTTAACTTCCTTAACCAAACACTCATATTCGAGCTTGAATTGTGCCCCGACAAGTGGGTCTTTCCATCTCCTTCTATAGATAGAGATGCATGTGATGTGCAACTAAGTCTATGTCTTAATCAATGAAGATAAAAATCAAAATTAGAGTAATTAAATAAAAATAAATAACTATCGTTAATAAACTCACAAAAATATTTTTAATTTTTTTAAATATAAAACTATAACCTTATATTTACGAAAAGCTTATAAACCTTTTATATTAAGATTAAACAAATTAGGACCATATAACAATATACAGAATAAAATGAATTATGAAATAATGATAATATTTTTATCAACGTAATAACTTTAAACAAAAAAATAAGTGATAAAAAGATTGTCAAAATAAAATATTTTTAATTTTTCTAAAATTTGAGTCCTTTAAATTTTAATTATATCATTTATTTCTCAAGTTAGATGAATTTAAATATTTTTATATCTCTTATTATATTTTTAGATATTAAATTAATATTTTGTTTTCTTATTTAATAGAATGGAATAGAATGATTTATAATAAAATAAAATGTAAATGAATGTAATATTAGAAAATTGTTGCTTGGGAGGGATGAAAGGGTTCATAATCTAATATAGTGAAATGTTGTTTGAAAGAAAGGGTTTATAATATAATATAGTGAAAAGTCGATTATCATTTTACATTCCATCCTAAACCTCCCAAATCGGAAGTTTCTCATTTTTACTGTTTATGATGAAATGAGATCATCATCATCATCATCATCACACCCAATCCAAAGTTCCGCAGTGAAGCGGGGTCTGGGGAGATCTGATAGTACGCAGCTTTACCCTTATACAGTAGACAGGTTGTTTCCGGTAGACTCACATGCAGATGTGATAGAAAAATAGTGATGCAGGAAAAAATGCAGAATATTTAAGTAGAAAGAATTAAGATACTAGAGATAAGGACATACCTGCTGGTTGACCCGATTTGATAATACCTTACACCTTGTAAAGACCGACTCTATTTGTCACTAGTCGCGCTAACAATCTTACGGTTTTAGGCATTCATCGTGGGAAAAATTATACCTGACCTGACGCCTCGACCTAGGATTTACCACTCGCAGAGGTATAACGGACGTTTGGTTGTACTTCCTATGCGATAAGTATGAGGCGCGAGGAGTCTAGCGGGTGTCATTTACCCTTATCCTATCACACCAAACTTTCCTAATTCTAGCAACTGCCTCAATGAGTGCCAACTCTAACATATCTTTCTTGATAACTTCCCTCCAGGTCTTGTAAGGCCTTCCTTTCCTTCTCTTATATCTACTAAGGTTTATTAACTCACAATGTCGTACTGGAGCATCAGAGGGCATCCTGCGTACATGCCCAAAAGTACCTAAGTCTTTTCTCTCTTAACTTGTCGGCAATACTAGCCACTTGTAGTCTGTCTTTCACTACCTGATTCCGTACCTTATCTCTTATGGTAATGTCACATATCCATCTTAGCATATGCATTTCTGCTACCAACAACTGTCACATATGCCTATGTTTAGTAAGCCAACACTCTGTCCCATATAACATGGTTGGCCGAATCACCATTCTATAGAACTTCCCTTTGAGTTTTACAGGGATCTTTTTATCGCGTAAGACACCTGATGCACTCCGTCATTTGGACTACCCAGATTTAATACGATGTAATATATCATCATCGATATTACCATCTCTCTAAATGATGGATCCGAAGTATTTAAAACTCGATTTCTATGGTATGATGTCAGTGCCAATCACTACCGCCGCCTCTTGTACCATTTAGCTACCCAAAAAGTTGCATTCTAAATACTCTGTCTTGGACCTGCTCATTCTAAAACCTTTCGATTCTAACGCTACTCTCCAACGTTCTAACTTGGCATTAAACCCCCTCCTTGGTCGTATCCACCAGGACAATATCGTCAGTAAATAACATACACCAAGGTACCACTCTTTGAATATGTTTGGTAATTTCATCTAACACTAATGTGAATAGAAAAGGACTTAAAGTCGAGCCTTGGTGTAGTCCCACACCAATCGAGAATGCTTTCGTGTCGCCTCCTATCATCCTTATGATAGTCAATGCTCCGTCATACATATCCCTAATCACTCTAATATATGTCCTAGGAATGTCCTTTGCTTCCAAACACCACCATATAAGTTCTCTAGGAACCCTATCATATGCCTTCTCCAAATCTACACAAACGATATGCAAATCTCATTTTCGTTCCCTGTAGCATTCCATTAGTCTCCGAAGTAGATGTATTGCTTCTATTGTGGACCTACCAAGCATAAATTCGAATTGGTTGGCCGAAATAGAGGCGAATCTTGAATGAGATATAATATAAAATCCTTCTCTTCTATCTCATTTCATTCCATTCTATTATAAATTCTCCTCCTAAATGATGAAATAATATTACATTACATTCTATTCTATTAATAAACCCTAACCAAACATAACCTAAGTGATAGAGAGAAGAACATAATATCTTACTTAAGGTCTGATTATGAAACAATGCTTATTATTATATCGGTAAGACAAAACAGAACACAATAAAATGTTAAAGAATTAGAGAAATAAGCACTACAATTAATATTTACTTTTTAAATTTATTTTTAGACTAATTTTGAAATAGAAAGTTCTCTCTTATTTTAGTTTAAATATTTGTATAAGTGTATGTATAAATGAATCAAAATAGGATAGATGATTGAAGGTATTGATATTAATCAATTATTTATAAATATTAATAATTTTAAGGTTAAATTTAATTTTATAATTAAAAATTAAAAATTTTGGAAAGAAAACAAATAGTGTAATATTTATGAATAAAAGAAAAAAGAAAGATTGGTTAGAAAAGAAATACATATTTTATTTTATACTAATATATTTTAATGTCTTTGACTAGAAATCTATATCGTCTATAGTTTTAGTTATTGAGAATTAAAATTTTAATTTTTATATAATTTGTTTAAAAATAATTATATAAATTTTTAGTCCTAAATAAATTAAGAGATAAAAAAATAAACCTATAACTTATTATTCTTCAATTAAATCACATCTTGTCATGTGATCACTTTCAAAATAATTCATAAGTAAAAATGTCTACAAAAATATGGACAAATATCTGTTGAAATAGGTAAGAATAGAGCAAGTAGCTCTCTCAGCTTTTACTTTAAGATGTGTGACAATGAAGTATTGCTACAGAAATATTAGGGATATTTTATTCAATGAAATGATTGCCTACTTATAGGCTTACAATCCCAACGTTTTCCCACTTTCACAGTAGCATCTTGCAAGATAGATCCATTATCAAGAATAGCTAACAACCTACTAAAGCTAGAGACTCAGTAACAACAAAACTACCAATAATAATGATAAACAATGGCGATATACTCGGTCAACAAATGACTTGTGCTGGTGTTGAACAATAGTGAATAGTATATGAGCACTCCTTGCATATGAACAGTTCCATGCATATGAACAGTGTTATAAAATCCCGTTACCCATGTTAAGAGCTAAAATAGTAAATGTGAGAGATTCACTAAGAGATTAGAAATGCATTTCATGCTCATGCATTATGTGATATGTACATACACATGAATGTTGAATCTTTGCAAATGAAAATGACTGTACATGCATTCGTTGACTTTCCGGGTATAATTGTTCATAAATGTGATTATTAATGAGAATTGTAGTTTATTTGTATTGAAATTTTATTTGGAGAGTGTAATTGTTTATTTAGAATTTTTTGAGAATTTTAAGAAAATTTTTGAAAATTTGGGGTAATTTTTTAACTAGAAAAAATGTCAAGTGACAAGACAAATGATAAATGGTAGTAGAATTTACTATTAAATGACAATCAAATTTTTGATAAATGACTTTAGGACTTATTCACAAGTGTCATTGAAAATTGGGAGACAATTAGAATAGAAATTGGATTTATGTTATAAGAATTAGACATGTGGCAAGTGATAAAAATCACTTGCCAAACAATGTCTTAAGTCCACTAAGTTTTAATCCCATTGTTTTTGGTCTTCCACGATGCTTTTCATTTAAAAGTTCATTAGGTGTTATTCTTGCTCTCCCATCTTCCTCTTCATGACTCTCTTCTCTTCTTCTTCATCATTTTCGTTTTCTTCCATCACTACCACATTAACTTTGAAGATCACACTTTCCTTCATTTGCTACTAACATTTTTGCTATCTCCTTCTTTATTGCCACAAGAAAACCTATCCTTACCTCTTTCAAGAAGATGATGAATGTGTAATGCTTGGGAGCTAGGGCTAGTGTTGTTTTTGAAGAATCTGAAGTGAAACCAAGTAAGTTATGCTTTAAGTGTTATGGGTATTGTTAAAATGAAACTAGAATGATGAGAAATTTGGGATTGGTGACTTAACTATGTAAATTCTATGTGTGTGACGTGGATGGTGAAAAATCTATGTAAATGTCATGTTTTTGTAATTTTTAATGATCCTTAATGACCCATCATTTGTTATAGAGATGTTTTGGAAGTTGGATGATCCATATAATGGTGTTAGGATGAGTGTAGAAAATCAATTATGAATGGGAAAAAGTATATGTTCTGTTTTTGGTTAATGATCAAATATAGATCATGAATTGATTTGTGAATGTTTTGGATTTGAAATGGAATTGAGAATTAGAAGTGATGAGGTAGAAAAGGTGGTCTTGGTATGAGTTGTGTTAGGGTAAGATTTGGAAATAAAATTTGGTAGTTGAGCTGGAAAATGTTGCAGCAATATAATCTTTGAGTATGCTTCAGTATTTTAACCATAATTTCTTCTATAGTTGTTTAATTATGATGATTCTTGATTTGGATTAAACTAGAGACATATGGTTACATTTCCTATGAAGACATCGAATTTAAATTCTATCTTTAAGAGTCTCAAATTTTGACATGAATTTAGGAACTGGGTGCAGCAAAATTTGTGGATGAATGTTTATATTGTGTTATGTTTTTAATGTATGAGAATGTGTTATATTTTGGGTGTTTAAGATCAAGTGGGGAATATGAATTATGTATGGATGATGTGAGGAAGACCCTGTAGAAACTTCCCTTCTTATCCACTGTATACCGAATCATCTTCTTATATACTGTAGACTGAATCATCTTCTTATACACTGTAGACTGAATCATATTCTTATACACTGTAGACTGAATCATATTCTTATGCACTGTAGACTGAATCATCTTCTTATCCACTGTGGACTGAAACCTTCCTTCTTATCCATTATAGACCACAACCTTCCTTCATATCCACTGTAGACTAAATCGTTTGATCCTATAGTTTGGTCCAATTTTAACTCTCTAGATGATAGAATCTATCTTCAAAGTCTTCAAAAAAGTTGTATATCTAGAAGTCCTATTCGAAACCATCCTAAGATAACCTTTATCTAACATCTCTAGTGAAATTTATGATAATTGTCCCAAAATAGGTACAATATGATTGAGGATATAATCATGTTTGATTATTTTGGCCATAACTTCACAATATGACCTCCAAATGAAGTGATTCTTAAACCAATAGATTCCTAACAAATTTTTATATTCCTAAAAAAAATTAGTAGCATTATAAATTTATTTGGAAAAGTTTGATCAAAGGAAAGTGAGGCAATCTGTTGGAATAGTATGAACTAGTGTGATTTCACTGAACATGTTTGGGTATTTCGGTTATATCTTGATCTTTAGTCATCCAAATGAGATGATTTTTTATTTGGACTAAAGTAGAGAAATAGGAATACAAATTATATGTAGAAGTCAAATTTTGATACAGTCTCTAAGACTTCCAATTTCTAGATAGAAATTGAGTATATTGTACTATTTCAGTATAAGAACAGTAGACCCGAAATTCAGTTTTGGAAAATTTTGAAAGTGATTCAATGAGTCATGAATTGTGATTTCAATGGTTTTATTTTGGTATAAACTTAATTATAAATTATGCTTAAGTGAGTTTCGAGATAGAATGAATTATATGACGTGAATAATGGAAAAATACCTAGGATTGTTATGAATACACATGGTACATATTTCATTTCATACATGTGCATAATTAAACGTTTATAATTGTGCAAATTGTGATATGTGTATGTTTTGCACGATATAGAGGAACATATAGAGTGCCATCTTCCAGACGTTGCCGGGACTTGAGGCAATAGCTTCTAGAGTAAACTGTGAGTAACCTAAACGGTTTCTCTCTATTGATTGTTTGTTTTTATTCTGTTTAAATTATTTGGATGAATGTGATTTGGGTTGTTATGATTTCCGAAAAGAAGGTCCAATGATTGCAATACAAGAATGAGATATTGAAGTGCTATTTGTACTTGATTGTGATGAACTAAATGTTTCATGACATGATTGATATTGATAGATGCATTCCCTACATGAATGCATGATCAGATAATGGGAGTTGTGACTTGAGTAGCTACCGAAACTGAGCTTAGAGCTCCAAATGTGATTAAGAGCCAAAGGCTCACTATGTAAAATGAGCCATGTATCTCCAACGAATAAGGGACTTTATAAATAAACCCGGTATCCACAATAGATATGGGACAGTTTAGGCACTTGGTCACAACAACGTAATAATTAGAAAAGAGTCACATGAGCATTCCATAGGTATTTTGTTAAGTATGTTTGATTGATTGAAATGCAAAGTTGCCTATGCTTAAGTGATAAAGTGATATGTGATCAATTATGCAAAGATGTGAATAAACTGTTACATGTATTGATGTGATGCATAAATCGAGTGAACCATCGATGATGGTTACCTTATTGAGTTCTCAAAACTCAACAAAATTTTGACATTGACTTTTCAGGACTGAGAGACGACTTTAGCTACTAAGAGGCGCTACAAGCAGTGTAGACTCGTGAATTGGGAAGAGAAGTTATGACTCAAAGGTCGGTCAATTGGGTTTTGGACAAGTTAGATAGATTTTGTGTATTTTTCTCTTTCATGTAGTAAATTTTTGTATTAGGCTGTGATGTTGTACTTATAGGAAATGTTGGAAGACATATTGTAGACCTTCGGTCTTTATGAAATGAAATGAGGAAATATTGGGTTTTAAAATATTGTGAATTTCTTAATGATGTTTATAAGAGAACATAGATGAATGATGCCATGAAAATGAGTATTGTGAATGAAAGTAACGCACCATTATTACAGGTTATATACTAGAACGTCCTCTGGGCATCTCGATATGTACCCTAAAGCAAGGGGGCGCTACAGTTAGTAGTATCAGAGCATGATTTGGCATCCATAGGGATATCTATAAATGTTAAGCATGAAATGTTGTGAGAAATGCATATAATGATTGGAGTTATTTGTTTATTATAGGTCATCCACTCTAGGTGATCAAGTGGGGGAACCAGCTGACCTAGAATCGATAAGAGCTAGTAAGGAGTCCTCGACACCTCGATCAGAGTAAATGCCTCCTAGAGTTCCTGGGAGAAGAGAGAGGAGGTATGATAGGTTGCGGAAGTAGCGAGTTGTAGATTTCTATGGCAGCGCAGACCCTGCTAAGGCCAAAACATGGTTAGAGAGGACAGAAAGGGTTTTTGATCATATGGGCTGTGATTCAGACGAAAGGTTTGACTACGTAGTGTCCTTACTACAGGGCCCAGCTTACCAGTGGTGGAAGACTGTCCCAGGTAGTACCACTAGGCCATGAAACTTAAAGTGGGAAGACTTTCTGAGGGTCTTCAAAAATAACTGCATGGCCAAGATTTACTTGGATCGGAAGATGAAGGAGTTCCTAGAATTGGAGCAGGGCAGGATGTCGGTGGCAGGATATGAGATTCGGTTCAACAAGTTGATAAGTTATGCTACTGCTTTCATTCCTACAGAAGAAGACAAATGTAGGAGGTTTAAGGACGGGCTCAATATGGAGATCAGAACAAGGTTGGCGCTTTCAAACCTGGGTACTTTCATTGGGTTAAAAGTTGCTTCGATCATAATTGAGCAGTTACTAAGAGAGAGACAAGCGAAGACAAGACAAGGGTCTAGAATGAAGAGGTATAGTAAGGGTCAGAGTGTTTTTTATGGGAGATTCAGTAAGCGCCAGAACAGAGCCTTCAGACCACCAGTTGGAGCAGGGAAGTCAAGATTCAGACAAAGGGGTGGCTTTATATAATCAAGCAGTGGAAGAGGTACAATGCGGAGTCAGTTGCCCCTGTGTGAGTATTATAAGAAGAGGCACGGTGGAGAGTGCTAGAAACTGACTGGAGCTTGCTTTAGGTGCGGCTCGTTTGATCATCAGATTAAAGATTGGCTTGCTACATTGGGAGCTCAATCTGGTATGAATAGGGGATCTAGGAGTGTTGTTACGGTCCAGCAGAGCAAAGGTAGTGGGTCTGGATAGAGAGGCCGAGGTAGAGGTAGAGTGAGCTCCAGGAGCCCTTATATCAGGACCGAGGTAAGGAGTAGCCGACCAAAATCCCAGGCCCGGTATATGCTATGACTAGGAAGGAGACTCAAGACTCATCAGATGTTGATACAGGTGCGCTCCTTATTTATGATCATGAGGCATTTGCACTGCTAGATCCAAGATCCACACACTTCTTTATTGCACTGCATCTGGCATGTAGACTGGATTGTAATAGGGAGATATTACAGTATAAGCTAGAGGTCAGTACACCGTTAGGTAGTACTACTGTTATAGGAGAGGTCTACAAAGGGTGCTTAATTAGGATTGATCAAGCGGAGTAGGAGGCAGATCTAATTATATTACAGTTGAGAGAGATAGATATTATCTTAGGTATGGATTGGCTCACTGCACATAGGGTTGTCATGAATTACTATACCAAGGAGGTAGTATTAGAATCTCCTAGTCAGTCGAGGGCAGTATTCAGAGGAATTAGTCAAGCAGTGCCAGCCAAGATGATATCCTTCATGTGTGCATTGAGGTTAATGTAGGGTGGATGTGAGGCCTATCTGGCCCACGTCATTGATGTTAGAGCTGAGCAGAATGTGCAGGACATTCCCGTAGTTAGGGAATTCCTAGATGTGTTTCCCGCCGAGTTACCTTACTTGCCTCCAGATCGGAAAATAGAGTTTACCATTGATCTACTTCCAGGTGCTGCTCCTATATCTATTCCTCCATATAAGGTGGCACCTGTGGAACTAGAGGAGTTGAAGACTCAACTTCAGGAGTTGTTAGAAAAGGGTTTTATTAGACCCAGTGTTTCACTTTGGAAAGCCCCAGTGTTGTTTGTGAAGAAGAAGGATGGGACTTTGAGGTTATATATCGATTATAGGCAGCTAAATCGGGTTACAGTAAATAATAAGTACCCGTTGCCTAGGATTGATGATTTGCTTGATCAATTGCAAGGAGCTCAAGTATTTACTAAGCTGGATTTGAGATTAGGGTATTACCAACTGAAGATAGCAAAAGCTGATGTACAGAAGAGTGCATTCAGGAGCAAGTATGGGCACATCAAGTTCTTAGTAATGCCGTTTGGGTTAACCAATGCCCCAACAACTTTTATAACCTTAATGAATAAAGTGTTTTAGCCCTACCTAGACCGATTCGTGATTCTCTTTATCGATGACATTTTTGTGTATTCTAAGAGTAGAGAAGAGCATACTGAACATTTAAAAGTCATTCTATAGATTATGAGGGAGAAACAATTGTATGCAAGATTTAGTAAGTGTGAATTTTGACTGAATCAAGTAATGTTTTGGGCCATATAGTTACTAGACAAGGCATACAAGTGGATCCAAGGAAGATTGAGGCAGTGATGAGCTGGGAAGCTCTGAGGAATGTGTCTAAAGATCGAAGCTTCCTAGGTTTATCCAGATATTAACGGAGATTTGTTGAGGGGTTTTCTTTGATCTCAACCCCTCTGATAAAACTTCTGAGGAAGAATGTAGTGTTCATATGGAATGAGGAGTGTCAGAAGAGCTTTGAGGAGCTGAAACATCAGTTGACTACTGCACTAATATCAACTATTCCATCAGGGACCAGAGGATATATAGTATATAGTGATGCTTCGCATCAAGGATTAGGATGTATGTTGATGTAGTATGGCATGGTGATCGCCTATGCATCGGGACAACTAAGGTATCACGAGATTAATCATTCGGTACATGATTTAGAGCTAGTTGTTGTTGTCTTTGCTTTGAAGATATGGAGACACTACTTGTATGGAAAGACGTTCCAGATTTGTACCAATCACAAGAGTTTGAGGTATCTGTTGAGTCAGAAGGAGTTAAATATGAGACAGAGGAGATGGATCGAGTTATTGAAGGATTATGACTGCGCGATTGAGCACCACTAGGGGAAAACTAAAATGGTGGCTGATGCCTTGAGCAGAAATTCTAATACCAGTGTAGCTCATATTTAGTTATCGAGGTTACCAAGTTTAATTTAATTGGGAGCTTTGAATGTGGAGTTAAATATGGAGAAGAATGAAGCACTGATTGCTACTTTGAAGCTGAGACTAATGTTGCTTGATAGAATCGTAAAAGTTTAGGAGAAAGATCCTGATATGGTGAAGCTTATAAAGAAGGTGAAGATGAATCCAAATTTTGAGTTTAAATTATAAGATGAGACATTATGGTTGAAGCAGAGGTTATGTGTGCCGAATGTGGATGATCCGACGAAGGAAATTCTTGAGGAAGCTCATATGGCCACCTATGCTATGCATCTTGGAACCACCAAGATGTATAACACACTTAAGCAACATTTCTGGTGGCCAGGAATAAAGAAACAAGTGGTAGAATATGTTTCTAAATATATGACATGCCAACAGGTTAAAACAAAGCATCAGGCTTCAGTAGGGAAGCTACATTTGTTGCCTATTTTGGAGTGAAAATGGGAATGAATAACTATGGGTTTTATTATAGAATTGCCTAGAAGTCCAAGACAACATGATGCTATATGGGTTATAGTGGACCGATTAACTAAATTGGCCCATTTCTTACTAGTGAGGGAGAATAACTCACTAGATCAGTTGGCATGGAGATATGTGAATAAAGTGGTCAGACTGCATGAGATTTCAGTGTCCATTGTATCAAACAGGGATCCCAGATTTATTTTGAGATTCTTGAAGAGTTAGCAATCTGCTATGGGTACTAAGTTAAACTTCAATATTGTATTTCATCCTCAAACAGACGGACAGAGTGAGAGGACAATAAAGACTGTTGAGGATATGCTCAAAGCTTGTGTTTTGGAGTTTCAAGGAGCTTAGGATCAGTACACAGCTTTATTTGAGTTTGCCTATAATAATCATTATCACAGTAGTATCGGGATGGCACCGTATGAGGCATTGTATGGTAGAAAATGTCGATCACCATTATATTGGGATGAAGAGGGCTTGAGGATGGTTGAAGGCCTATAGTTGATACAGGATACAGTAGATAAGGTGAAATTGATCCGAAGTCGAATTAAAGCGGCTCAAGATAGATAGAAGAGTTCTGTAGATCAGCACAGGAGGGATATGGAATATAGAGTAGGAGACAGAGTGTTCCTCAGAGTGTCATCTTGGAAGGGAGTATTGAGATTCGGTAAAAATGGCAAGTTAAGCCCTAAGTATATTGGTCCTTATAAGATCATTGAGAAGATAGGACCTTTAGCCTATAAGTTAGCTTTACCGAATGAGATGTCTCAATTACATGATGTGTTTCATATGAGTATGCTCCGAAGATACCGATCGAATCCGACACATGTGATACCAGCTCAAGAGATTGAGGTTGCTATTAACTACATCTATGTTGAGGATCCGATCAAGATAGTGAGATCTCAAATCAATCAGTTGAGGAATCAAGTCATTCCATTAGTGAAAGTCCTTTAGAGAAATCACGCGACTGAGGAAACCATATAGGAAATGGAGGAGCATATGAGGAGACAATATCCCCACCTGTTCTAACAATTAGGTAAGAATTTCGAGGACGAAATTTCTTTTAAGGAGGGGAGAGTTATACCATCCCGTTACCTATGTTAAGGCCAAAACAGTAAATGTGAGAGATTCACTGAGAGATTAGAAATGCATTTCATGCTCATGCATTATATGATATTTACATACATATGAATATTGAATCTTTGCACATGATCATGCATTCATTGACTTTCCGGGTATAATTGTTCATAAATGTGATTATTAATGAGAATTGTAGTTTGTTTGTATTGAAAATTTATTTGGAGAGCGTAATTGTTGATTTAGAATTTTTGGAGAATTTTAAGAAAATTTCTGAAAAATTGGGGTAAGTTTTAGACTAGAAAAAATGCCAAATGGCAAGACAAATGATAAATGGTAGTAGAATTTACCATCAAATGACAATGGAAATTTTGATAAATGACTTTAGCATTTATTAACAAGTGTCATTGAAAATTGGGAGACAATTAGAATAGAAATTAGATTTATGTTATAAGAATTAGACATGTGGCAAGTGACAAAAGTCACTTGCCAAACAATGTCTTAATTCCACTAAGTTTTAATCCTCTTATTTTTGATCTTCCACGATGTTTTTCATTTAAAAGTTCATTAGGTGTTATTCTTGTGCTCCCCATCTTCCTCTTCGTGACTCTCTTCTCTTTTTCTTCATCATTTTCGTTTTCTTCCATCACTACCACATTAACTTTGAAGATCATACTTTCCTTCATTTGCTACTAGCATTTTTGCTATCTCCTTCCTTATTGCCATAAGAAAACCTATCCTTACGTCCTTCAAGAAGATGATGAATGTGTAATGCTTGGGAGCTAGGGCTAGTATTGTTTTTGAAGAATCTGAAGTAAAACCAAGTAAGTTATGCTTTAAATGTTATAGGTATTGTTAAAATGAAACTAGAATGATAAGGAATGTGGGATTGGTGACTTGATTATGTGAGTTGTGTGTGTGTGACATGGATGGTGAAAAATCTATGTAAATGTCATGTTTTTGAAATTGTGAATGATCCTTAATGACCCATGATTTGTTATAGAGATGTTTTGGAAGTTGGATGATCCATATAATGATGTTAGGATGAGTGTAGAAAATCAATTATGAATGGGAAAAAGTATGTGTTATGGTTTTGGTTAATGATCAAATATAGATCATGAATTGATTTGTGAATGTTTTGGATTTGAAATGGGGTTGAGAATGAGGAGTGATGAGGTAGAAAAGGTGATATTGGTATGAGTTGTGTTAGGGTAAGATTTGGAAATAAAATTTGGTAGTTGAGTTGGAAAATGTTGCAGCAATATAATCTTTGAGTATGCTTCAGTCGTTTAGCCATAATTTATTCTATAGTTATTCAATTTTGATCATTCTTAATTTGAATTAAACTAAATACATATGAATACATTTCTTATAAAGACATTGAATTTAAATTATGTCTTTAAGAGTCTCAATTTTTGACAGGAAATTAGGAACTAAGTGTAGCAAAATTTGTGGATGAATGTTTATGTTGTGTTATGTTTTTAGTGTATAAGATTGTGTTATATTTTGGGTGTTTATGATCAAGTGGGGAACATGAATTATGTATGGATGATGTGAGGAAGACCCTGCAGAAACCTTCCTTCTTATCCACTGTAGACCAAATCATCTTCTTATGCACTGTAGACTGAATCATCTTCTTATGTACTATAGAACGAATCATCTTCTTATGCAATGTAGATGGAATCATCTTCTTATGCACTGTAGACTGAATCATCTTCTTATACACTGTAGACGGAATCATCTTCTTATCCACTGTAGACTGAAACCTTCCTTCTTATCCACTGTAGATTGAAACCTTCCTTCTTATCCACTGTAGATTGAATCGTCTAATCCTATCGTCTAGTCCAGTTTTGACTCTCTAGATGATAGAATTTATCTTTAAGGTCTTCACAAAAGTTGTAGATCAAGTCCTCTTCAAAACCATCCTAAGATGACCTTAATCCGACATCTCTAGTGAAAGTTATGCTAATTGTCCCAAAATAGGTACAATATGATTGAGGATACAATCATGTTTGATTATTTTGGCCATAACTTCACCATATGACCTCCAAATGAAATGATTCTTAAACCAATAGATTACTAACACATTTTTCTATCCTTAAATAAAAATTGGTAGCATTACGAATTTATTTGGAATAGTTTGATTGAAGGAAAATGAGGGAATCTGTTGGGACAGTATGAGCTGGTGTGATTTCACTGAACATGTTTGGGTATTTCAGTTTTATCTTGATCTTTAGTCATCCAAATGAGATGATTTTTAATTTGGAGTAAAGTAAAGAAATAGGGCTACAAATTACATGCTGAAGTTAAATTTTGATATAGTCTCTAAGACTTCCAATTTTTGGATAGAAATTGAGTATATTGTACTATTTCAATATAGGAATAGTAGACCCAAAGTTTAGTTTTGGAAAAATCTGAAAGTGATTCAATGAGTTATGAATTGTGATTTCAATGGTTTTATTGTGGTATAAAATTAAGTATAAATTATACTTAGGTGAGTTTCGAGATAGAATGAATTATATGACGAGGATAATGGAAAAATACCTGGGATTGTCATAAATATACATGGTACATATTTCATTGCATACATGTGCATTATCAAACACTTATAATTGTGCAAATTGTGATATTTGTATGTTTTCCATGATATAGAGAAACATATAGAGTGCCATCTTCCAAACATTTCCGAGACATGAGGCAATAGCTTCTGGAGTAAATTGTGAGTAACCTAGACGGCTTCTCTCGATTGATTGATTATTTTTATTCTATTTGAATTATTTGGATGAATGTGATTTAGGTTGTGTTGATTTTGGAACAGAAGGTCCAATGATTGCGATATGGGAATGAGATATTGAAGTGCTATTTGTATGTGATTGTGAGGAACTAAATGTTTCTTGACATGATGAATATTGATAGATGCATTCCATACATGAATGCATAATCGGATAATGGGAGTTATGACCTAATTAGCCACCGAAACCAAGCTTAGAGCTCCAAATGTGATTAAGAGCCAAAGGCTCAGTATGTCAAATGAGCCCTATATCCCCAACGGATAAGGGACTTTATAAATGAACCCAATATCCACAATGTATATGGGATAGTTTAGGCACTCAATCATAACAACGTAATAATTGGAAAAAAGTCACATGAGCCTTCCATATGCATTTTGTTAAGTATGTTTGATTGATTGAAATGCAAAGTTTCCTATGCTTAAGTGATAAAGTTATATGTGATCAATTATGCAAAGATGTGAATAAACTGTTACATGTATTGATGTGATGCATAAATCGAGTGAACCATGGATGATGGTTATCTCATTGAGTTCACAAAACTCATCAAAATTTTGATGTTAACTTTTCAGGGATTAGAGATTACTTTAGCTACTGAGAGACGCTACAAGTAGTGTAGACTCGTGAATTGGGAAGAGAAGTCATGACTCAAAGTTCGGTCAGCTGGGTTTTGGGCAAGCTAGATAGATTTTGTGTATTTTCCTCTTTCACGTAGTAAATTTTTGTATTTGTACTTATAGGAAATGTTGGAAGATATATTGTAGACCTTCAGTTTTTATGAAATAAAATGAGGAAATTTTGGGTTTTAAAATATTGTGAATTTCTTAATGATGTTTATAAGAGAACAAAGATGAATGATGTCATGTAAATGAGTATTGTGAATGAAAGTAGCACATCATTATCATAGGTTATATATTGGAATGTCCTCTGGATGTCTAGGTATGTATCCTAGGGTAAGGGGTCAATACTCCCCCTCAACACCAGCTTCTATCCTTTTCATCATGCTTCGTTGATGAAAAAAACTTTCAATCTTGTTGACGCTTAAGCCTGATGTAAACAGGTCCGCAACTTAATCCTTTATTCTGATCTGCTCCAATGCAATCTCTCCTTACAAAACTTTCTCCCTAATAAAGTGATAATGCACTTCCACATGTTTAGTTCTTACATGAAAAATTAGATTTCTTGCCAACCAAATTCCTGATTGATTGTTGCAATAGAATGGAACTACATAATCTATCGGATGATGTAAATCCTTCATCAATTGTACAAGCCATATACTCTTTTAGGCTACCATTGTTTCCGCTCGATACTCCGCCTCTATTGTTAACAAGAACATAGTTGGTTGCCGTTTGCTACACCAAGAAATTGCTCCTGCTCCAAGCTTAAACATATACCCAGTAGTCGAACGATGAGTATCATAATCTCTTGCGTAATCAACATCACAATAACTAACTCACTTGCAATCTTCACCTTTCTTGTACAGAATACCATTATCAATTGTACTTCTCACATATCGCAACATTCGTCAGACAGCTTCCATATAAGACTTCTTTAGATTCTGCATATACCGACTCATCACACCAACTGCAAAAGAAAGGTTCGGTCGTGTCAAGTCAACTAGATCAGACTTCCTACTAATTTATGATACATTGTCCCATCTTCCAAATCTTTCCCCTCATGTGCACATATTTTGATATTTGGCTCTATTGGTGTTGAAATTGACTTGCACCTCAGCATTCCAAACTTCTACAATAAATCCTTGGAGTACTTTTGTTGATGAAGAAAAATTCCATCTCAAATACGATCAACTTCTAAGCCAAGAAAATGCTTGAGCTGTCCAAGTTCCTTCATATGAAAACGGACTGATAAATTCTTCTTTGTCTGAAGAATTTCTTCTTCATTATCACCAGTTATGATTAAGTCATTAACATACATTACCACAATAGCTAGCTTCCCTCCATTAGCTTTGACAAATAAGCTAGAATCTGCAGGTGTAACAAAATAACCACTTTGAGTTAAAAATTCAGCAATCTTACCATACCAAGCCCTTGGTGATTGCTTTAATTCTTATAGTGCCTTTCGTAGCTTACAAAGATATTCAGGATGTTTTTGATTCTGAAAACCCACTGGTTGAATCATGTAAATCTCCCTATCCAACTCTCCATGCAGAAATGCGTTTAACATCCATTTGCCATAAATCCCAAACTTTGCTAGCTGCAAGTGCAAGTAAAACTCGCACAGTTGTAAGCTTTGCTACTGGACTAAATGTTTCATCATAATCTAATCTATATTGTTGACTGAAACCTCGAGCTACCAAACGAGCTTTGTGTCTCTCAATTGATGCGTCTGTGTGGCGTTTTATTTTATAAACCCACTTGCAAGAAATAGGCTTTACATCTTTTAGCTTCGGCACCAGCTCCCAAGTTTGATTTTGTTTTAATGCAACAATTTCTTCTTCCAAGGCTTTGGTCCACACTAAATCTTGAGATGCTTCTTTAAACGCCTCTGGTTCTTTTGCAATTTCTTCTTCCACAACTGTTGCATTGGCATATTTTGGATTTGGCTTTCGGATCTGTGTTGACCTTCGGAGTTGGGAATATGGAGCTGTTACTTCTGCTTCACTTGTCTCACCTTCTTTATTTAGTCATTGGTACACACCGGTTTGCCAAGAATTCTGAGTAACTCCTTGTTCAGCATCATAATTTTCACTTGACTAAAAATGGGCAATTTGCAACTCATTTTTCAATTCACTTGAGTTTGATAATATCTCCTTGTCCGAAGAACACCATGAAAAGGCTTCATCAAATACGACGTGTCGTGATGTGTAGCACCTTCCAATTGTAGGGTCACAACATTTCCACCCTTTTCTTTGATTGTCGTAGCCCACAAAAATACATCTAACAACTTTCTTGTCAAATTTTCTATGTAAATGACATAGTACAAAAATATAGCACACACACCCAAATACCCGAAAGTAACTAACATTAGCTTTCATATTCCATAACTTCTCAAAAGGTGAAAGAAAATTTAATCTTTGTTGAGGAAGCCTATTAATAACAAATGTTACAGTCCTCATTGCTTTTGCCCAAAACTGTCCTGGCACACTCTTTGCATATAGCATACTTCGACAAATTTCTGTTAGATGCTTGTTCTTTCTTTCTACAACACTGTTTTGTTGTGACGTTTTGGCACAAGTATACTGATGATAAATTCGACATTCCCTCAAGTACTGAGAGAATCCACCTGAGGTATATTCTCCTCCATTGTCAGTACGTAAGCAAAGGATTTTCTTGCTCAATTCTCCTTCAACTATTTCTTTGAATTCTTTAAACTTTAAGAATGTATCAAATTTTCTTTCATAAAGAAAACCCACACATACTTGGAGAAGTCATCAATAAAAGTTATCATATACTTCATACCACCGATTGATAATTGCTTGACAGGTCCAAACACATCAGAGTGTATTAACTCTAATGGTTTCTTAGCTTTAAACTTAGACCCCTTAAAAGGCAATTGATGCGCTTTACCATATTGGCACCCTGCACACACTATGTTAGTTTTTATTTCAAGTTGAGGAAGCCCCTTGAGCATCGAATTTTTCATCATTATACTTATCTTGGAATAGCTAATGTGACTCAATCGCATATGCTACAAATCTACTGTCTCGTTCCTTTTCGTCTTATCAACATACACAGACTCTGCAGATAACACATAGACTGACTTTGATCTTCGTCCCTTCATTACTGGCTCTTCTAAATTCTTAAGTTCATAATACAACTTTACATCGTGTGAACCAAAAAGAACAAAATGGCCAGATGATGTTAATTATGATACTGAAGGCAAATTTTTCGTCATACTTGGAACATGGTAAACATGTTGAAGTGACATTTGGTTGGCACCATGTTGAGGAGAAATTACTGTCTTACCAATATGAGCTATTGGTAACCTTGAGTTATCGGCTATCACAACAACACAACAACACAACTTCCTTTGTACTCTAACAAGTCTTGCAATTTTTTCTTATCGCCTATCATATGATTTGCACAACCTGAATCGATGATCCAAGCATTTTCATAGTCAACTAATTGAGATGTCATTGCTGTGAGTGCTAACTCCTCCTCTTTTACTACAAGAAATGCTTCAGCGTCCCAATCATCTTCACTTTTCTCTTTTATATTAGAAGTAGTAGCATTACCTTCCATATGCTTTTTCTTGGACCAGCAACCTTTTGCAATATGAACTTTTTTGCCGCAATTATAACACTTCCCTTCAAATCTCTTATTATTGCTATGATTCTTTGAAGCTCCCCCTTATCTAGAACTTCCATC
The DNA here is from genome assembly GCA_025504915.1 of Erythroxylum reticulatum. NCBI lineage: Eukaryota > Viridiplantae > Streptophyta > Magnoliopsida > Malpighiales > Erythroxylaceae > Erythroxylum > Erythroxylum reticulatum. The sequence continues at coordinate 8,601,366 of JANSVA010000216.1, read as the reverse complement.
TCCTTAATGACTCTTTGCCTTGTCATCATTCTTTTTAAATCCACCAATAGTATTTTGTTTGAAGTTCCCTTTGCTTTTGTTGGTGTAGAGCGCTTCTTCTTCACTTTTCGATGAAACTCCAGTCATTTGCTTGGCCATTTCTTCTTGACCAGCGAACAAGTTTCAAAACTCAACAAGTGATGGTTAGTTTGGCAATCCCTGTACTGCAGCAACAAAGCTTCTGTATTCAGACCTCAAACCATGGATAATTATTCTTTTCTTCCCAGTTTCACCAATTGGAGTTATTAAATCCAATTCTAAAATTTCACGGCATATCAACTTCACCTTGTGGAAGTACTAGGTGTTAAATGTTACCACAATAGCTTAAGTTGTTGTGTGAGGCCAACTTAATTGGTTTTATATATTCACTAACACACCCTCTCAATTGAAAGCCCTTTGAGCTTGAAACTTGCACAGACTCACTTTACCTTGTACTGAATAATAGGTGGGCACAGGCTCACTCAACCTTACGCTGAATAATAGGTGGGTAGTAGGATTTGAACTCACGATCACTTGGTCAAAAAGTCTCTGATACCATGTTAAGTGACTGTTTCACCACAAAAGCTTAAGATGTTGTGTGAGGCCAACTTAATTGGTTTTATATATTCACTAACACATCCCCTCAAGTAAAAGTCATTTGGGCTTGAAACTTACATAGGCTCATTGTACCTTGTGCTAAATAATTGATAGGTGGTAGGATTTGAATTCACGACTAATTGATCATAAAGGCTAATTGATACCATGTTAAATGTGATGAAACAGTCATTTAACATGGTATCAGAGCCTTTGTGACTAAGTGATCATGAGTTCAAATCCTACCACGTACATATTATTCAGCAAAAGGTAGAGTGAATCTGTGAAAGTTTCAAGACCAAGGAGCTTTCACTTGAGGGGGTGTGTTAGTGAATATATAAAACCAATTAAGTTGACCTCACACAATAGCTTAAGTTATTGTGGTGAATCTGTCATTTAACAAGGTTAACTAGGCACCTGCCTAGTTTGTTTTGCAAAAACCATTGGCTAGATTCTTTATTGTACGAAGTGAAAAAATTATCAATAAAGCTTAAGTCAACTAGTTTTAGATTATTGACTATAGTGGAGAGGTCTTCATTCCTATACTTTAGAAGGTATGTAGATCCCTAAACTTCTTACGTAGATGTATAATCAAAATCACCAACTATAACCTAAAGGATTAAGGAGTTTGAGTTCATATGATCTAGTTCATCCCACAATTTCTTCCTTTAAAAGTTATAGTTTAAAACATATTATACAATATGCATGAATGAATGGGACTCAAAGAGAAGCACCTCACAATATAAGAATTAGCCAAAGAAGGTCCATTTTTAAAGATGGAAAATATATGGATGAAGAGAGACAATGATACATCTATTATAGTGAGATCTATAGTTATCAAAAGTTACTTAATTTTTCTCTAAAAACTAGAGACTATTATTTAATTGGTTTGCTTTTATTTTAGTTTTTACTAAGTTTACAAATTGTGGCTTTTTAAGGATGAGAAAATCCTTAAGAACTTATCGTTTGTTGACGCTATTAATGCCTTTTATATTTCATATTAGGAAATTCATTTTTATGGGGAACTAAGTGCCTTCCTCCTCTTTAATTTCCTATCAAGATTGATAATGCTTATAGAGGTTTAAGAGTTGTTACACTTATCATTAGGAAAGTTTGTGTATTTCTTAGCTTTGATAACTTGTTTAGTGGCACCTCCTTATCCCTAAATTGTAGTGTCACATTATCCCCATTTTTACCTTATTCAGGAGTAGTTTGGCTTGTTCCTTCCAATGTGACAAGTTATTGGTTCTTCATCACTTTTTAGCATCTTGTCTTACTACTTGGCCTCATTTATAAAAAGATCAATAGAGCGAACATTAGCCTCATCATATCTCTTCTCAATTGTGGATTTTTGAGGTATAGGCATCTTGTAGATTTACTTTATCCTTTGGTTTCCAAATTTGAACTTGGTCTCTTTTTATTGGTTTCTATAGATAAGAGACTTTTAATGTACCATTTACTTATATTCCATCGTCAACTAACATTTTGATCTTAATAACCTCACGGAGTCTTTATTGAGATCAACTTCAATGCATAATCAGGCAAAACCTATTGTCCTAAAGTTTTTCGTGGGGACACCTGATGGAACGAGGAATGTGGCTCATACCCTACGAAAACTAGTATTCAAAAGCTACCTAGTGGAAGTTAAGTTAAATAAGGATGAAGTTCATCCTAGTCTTATCTAATGATAGTCTGTATTTTTAAACAATTATAGGTCTACCTTGATTATCCAGGGATCTTGCTCAATCACCTTGTCTGCATTATCTTCTAAAGAAAATTTAAAGACAAGAAATCTTCTTCAATTATCAAGACACTTTCCAACCCCCAATAGTCTCCTATTAATATTCATTCAATGATTAACTTGGGGGAATGATAATCTCTTATCAAGAAAATAGCACACAATAGTTGTTTGCCACTTTTTCATCCTAGTTGGAGAACCTTAAATAGGGAGACAGGAGCATCAGCCTCGGACTTTGGAACATATCAATGTTATTTTGGGCAAGTGGGTTTCTACTCACTTTGTTTTACGCTACTCTAGTATGCATTGCGCCTGCATTATCAGTAGATGGTGATTTGAGGATAGTTGGTGCGGAAGTTGGAGCATGGGTCAAGGCAGGGAACGCTAGTTTAGAACAGAGGTATGGAAGTTGAACAACCAAATTTTAATTGGCAATAGAGGTAGAGGAGGAGGAAAAAAGAATAATAGGATTATGACTCATTATGTTGCATCAAATGCGCCCTATAATACCGTATCAAGAATAAAGAGATATAATGTTTCCTCGTGTATTATTTTGTATCCGTACATCAGTATTAAGATTACATATATTTATGCATACATAACATAGGCTATCATATGAAAATTACGTCTACCTCATGAAGATTATATATATCAGAAATATAAACGAAGATTACATATTTAAAATTAAAAAAAGATTGCATTATTTGAATTTATAGGATGAGGATAAAGATTAGCTTAACAAGGGTAACGCTCGTTAAGTCCTTATTAATTAGTTAAGCTTGTCTCTCCCATTCAATAACGTAGGAATGCTTTTAAATCATAAATAGTATGGTCACTTTCTCAAGCAAAGGTCACGATCATAATTAACTGGCTTTGGTCCATTAAGGCTGTATAAGATAAGATTATGTCATTGATCGATATGAAACAAATCGGCATGCGTCACATTCAGCCTCAAGTAATAATTGTTGTAACTTTTTCATTGTAATCATCATTACGTTTGAAATTTTAGTATTTGTCATTTGAGTCCATTGATTTTGGTGTTAGAACAGGGACCATTAGTGGACTGAAGAACGAGTCTCAACCACTTTGCTAGGCTAACCCTTTTATATCCACATAGACAAAGTCTTGCATTTCAAGAGGACGACGAAAGACAAATACGTAAGTATACATCACCATCCAATTCGGATTATGCTCTCCGCCGTTGTTATCTTGGCTTTCACGGTCTAATTGTAACCACGTAAATAAACAAAGCAGCAGTTGTTGAACGTGGATAGTACATAAAGTATATACATAAATAAACAACATAGCAGTTTTGCAAATTCGATTGTACATGAATATATACAATTGCATATGCCTTCCTATGTGCTGGTGTATATATTTATATATATATGATAACTACAGGATTATGTTATAAATCAGTTAACTTTGTGTCAATGGAGTTGGTCTAATGTGGCATTTGATTAAGTGCTATTTGATCAGAAGAAATTCAATTGAGGCTGAGTGTAGCTGAAGTTAAATAAATAGTATAATAAATGAGACCAAATTTGTCAATTTGATTGATGCATAAAATAAAAATAATGATAGCTGTCAATGAATAGGCCAGCTTAACATTACACGGCAAATCATGATGTTCTCATGCAACTCTCTGAATAGACGTGGTATTAAAAGTCAGACTTCTTAAGCAAAAGACTCAGTAGCTCTATTTGTTTTCTTTGCACTCTTACGCCCTTCCGTTTATTGTGTCAAATCTCTACTTTTACTTCAAATCACCGACCTCCATTCTTCTGCTTTTCCTACAAATATTTAATTTACCGCTTTATTCTTTTTGACTCGTAATTTGTTTTATTTTTGTTAATGATCTTAAGATCTATGCTGGGCTTTGGTGTTCTCTACACCTTGTGGCTTACAAGGTGTTTTCTTACAAGAATGGTTGCAATATCGAAATATAATATAAAATGAAAATATTTTCAATTCTCTTTTGAGAGCTAACTCGAAGCCTAACAATAGACTATTGAATAAGCTTTATTATTTAAGACAATGTTAAAATTAAGACATAAGCAAGAATTTGAATTTTTTAAGGTCTTATGTATTTGTTCGCTTTTTGTTATGAAAAAAAAAAAAGAACTCACATTTAAAATAAGTTGTGTTCATGACTAGCAAATTAAGGAAGACCATAGTCTTAACTTTCTCTTATTGAAAAAAAATTATTTAAAAACAAGAATAGGAAAAGTGCACAACTAAATCCTTGTATATAGACAACGAAACCATATACAATTATGTTCTTGTCTTGATAATTTATTACGAGGCGTCTTGCATTATGTTCCTGGTCTATGTAGATCAATAAACTTACAGGAAAACAACTATAATTTACCACAATTTGTTCCACAAAATAGTTTGCTAGTAGTAGCCATACAGTTCAGAAGAAACCGAAGGTTAGTACGTGACAACTTAGCCACTTTAGGTCACCATCTTATAACAGTTGCAAATCACGAAAACACCTTTATCCCCAATCTTCATTCCTTCAACGGCAACTTATAACCCTGAATCGAAAGGCACTCCACTGGCCGCAATCCAAGATCCTCCGGCCAAAAGGTTCCCGACTGTGAATTTCCCGGCCTCTGTGGCGCTAGTTAAAACATGATATCCCGGCCACTTAACCCTACCCGAAGTACCCGAGCCTCCCCCCGTGTTCATATACTCAGCATAATACAGAGTACTCAAAGCAAAATTGCCACTCCACGGTAACCAGCCAGAAGGGTCGACAAGACTATCCAAAGTACTTTTCATGAACACAGTCCTTGAATATTTCTGCCATGGCCTCCCCAAATATGTCTTAAACGAACCCTGGACGGGTCTCAAATCCGACGCTGCAGTAACCACAGAATTATGTACAACTATGCCGGTGTTCTCATTAGGGTCGGTTCTGGCTTGTGCAGTGACGGTGGTCCATTGGTTACTCATCGGTCTCCTTACGTATATGTTGCAGTTTTGAATCATAGCAACTGCATCACCGAATATGAAGTCTATTGTTCCATAAATGTCACAGTCTCTGTAGAATTGTCTGAGAGAGTACACATATAAGGTGTCCTGATAGCCCCTGAAGCTGCATCTGTAGAAAACTGAGAAATCGGAGCCAGACCGGAGGGCTACTGCTTGGTGTTTCTGTGGTCCTGCCGTGTTCTCGAACGTCATGTCTTTGGCGATGAAGCCATCTCCAGAAACACCTAGGAAGACCAAGTAATTTTATGCGTGAGTAAAAAGATGTATTGTTTCTAGTATTCTAGATAAGAATTATGGAAGACCATTATGTTCAAATTCATTATTGTTTTCTCTTAATTTTAACTATAGGGACAGCCATAAATGAAGTGATTAATCGTTTACACCAGTTGACTTAAGTTATTACTGTATTGTTTTGAAGCTTTTGATGGTGCAAAAGAGAGAAAATAGATTTAAAGAAAGGAATATCGTATTTTTCATACGGAAATTAGATAAGATGATATAAGATAATATATTGTCAATTATTCAATTAGGTGCTATAATATGGTTGACTATGGTAGCTATGTCCCCAGTTTCCTATAATTGACCCAAAAAAAAAAAGACTGCTTTTTCTAAATGCATGGAGAGATCTTAATGTTACATATCAGATAATTTAATGGGAAAGGTGTAAAATAAACTTAGAAAAAAGCAACGCCACCGATCCATCAATAAAGAAAAGTTGATATAGTTTTTGTTTACTTCTTCTACCTGGTTTTATGTTTAAAACCTGTCAACATCTAGACTTGGGTAGATTTTTTATCTTTTTTAATGTAAAAAGACAAATATTAGCTAGAAAGATGTTACTCGTGGGCAGCTATAAATGTCTCCAATTTTGCATGAACAAATAGGGTTTTATGTTCTTACCCACTTCACAATATAGGACGTATGTGTGTATACGTAAAAGAATATAGGCATGCACTTTTCCACGTAGCTAGAATGATACAAATAATAAGATTATACAGATAACACGGAGGTTCGTAAGAATGGACATCCAAAACTAGTCAATAGCGGCTTATAATAGGAATCTGGTGGTCAAATGACTACTTGTTTTAAACTATAAAATTTATATATATATAGGAGAAATCTTACCGAAAGTCGCTGAGGCAAATGTTGTTGAGCCATCTTGAGCATTTTTATTACCAGTAACAATCGTAGCATCAATCCCGTCTCCGATAAACATTAAATTCTTCATTGTCTTCTTGATCACTACATTTTCTTTGTAAATTCCCTTTTTAACGTATATAACAAATCTTTGGGTCCCGCTCCGTTGATTGACCGATGCGGCCACAGCTTCTGATATGGTCTTGTAATTCCCAGAACCATCTTGTGCCACCACAATATTGGCTTTTGGTGCAGCACCAGCTTGGAGAAGCCTTCGATCACCGGTGGAAACCCACGAAGGGAAGTCACCGTGAAGTAATCGGCGGCCACCACCTTGTTTTTTGGTGCTGTGTAGGGAAGAGGAAGAAAAAACTATGGCGTTGTTTATGGCCAATGAATTGCTAAGCAACTTTGAGAAGTTGGTTAGCATATATGGAAGTGAGTCCAAATGGGAGACTAAGTTAAAATCAATAAAGCCATTTTGACATGTCTGTTGGTTAGCAGTTGCAGCACTTAGCCAAGTTTGAGCATCGATAGGATTGTTAGAGTTGACTGATCTTTTGAGATGATATACCGTGTCTTGATACAACTCTAAGCAATCTGCCCACGCCAACTTGGCTCGCTGATCAAATGAACTCAAGTCCATAGCAGAGATCAAATTATGAGCTTCCATGGCTTGGGTAGTTGCAACTAAAAGTGACTGGTCACGAAACGCCAGTGGAGTCCCAAATTGGGCATCCAAGATATTGGAGCCAATGAAATGGTTGCATACTTCAGGATAAGGGGTTTGGTTGCATGAACTTATCGTGGCACCACGCACAAACCCTACAAAACAAAATAAAGAAACACTCAAAAGAGCGAGAATGAGCTTCTCCATGGAGCTATGTTTCTGTTGGTATTGAAGAAAAGTAGAGTTTGAGATGATGGAATGATGGAGAAGAGAAGGGCTGTTTATATAGGCCACATTGCTACAAGTTAGCATTGATAGGACAAAAAGTAAAAAGCTGTGGGTAGTGGTACGGCACAAGATATTTGAAAGGAGAGTTAGGGTTTATCATTTTCAATGTGCATTGGGACCATGCACGATGCTAATTACTTACGTGAAAAGAGAATCTTCCCAAAGTATAGAATTAAGTTTTATAAAAACATCTTTTGGAGTTCGGTTCAAGTCTTAAATGAATTTAGAAAGTTTACTTATGGCTAGCTGTTTTTGAATGACAATTATAGCTTGCTTGAAGCGGCCATGTTACGGCATTGGATTTTATGGGTTCTTCGTAGATTCCTCAGTTTTCTTTTTCTTACTTTTGTAGACACGGCTATAACAAATAAGCTTTGAAGAAATAGTCAGCTGAAACGGACAAGTGACATATGGATTTCCTACAATTAGTTCATGCCTGGAAAATAATTAATCATGTACCTGAGTACAATTTCAATCACTTTTGTTAAAAGGGTGCAGTGGACTATTATATTATAATAAATCGTTGTCAAAGCTTCTAATTAAAGGAATTACTAATTACTTTTGTTGAACCATGTCAATTTCATGTGCCAAGTACTTTAATTTTATCTTCTTGTCATATAACTATGGCTCACATATATTGATTAAGCGCGTCATTACATAAAGAAACTAGTGCTTTATTTTCTAGGTCTTCTTAGAATACAATATTTTGGTCATCTTGATCATTTATCAGAAAAAGTTTCTTTGCTATAAATCTATTTGAAGTTTCAATTCTTCATAATTTTTTAAAAAAAAAATAAGTTCTTTATAGCCTGAGGTTCAAACAACAAAATGAAATATCATAAAAGTATCCAATCTTGACTTAAACACCTTGAAGCCCAATCTTACGTTAACACGGGCACTCAGATGATATTTTCTTGATAAGTTAGTTCTATGTAGAACCTGCATATCGAAATTTCCAAAAGCACACGAATGACCCGTGACAGTCTTCGGCTCAATGGGGACTTCTTTTTCTCGTGAGTTTAGGTGCAGAAAAGCTGTGGTCTTTCATTGTTCACTGTCAAGTTCATGTTAGGCCAAGTGGTCATGTGGGGTCACTTATCACCAGAAGGAATTGAGATCAATATTACATGCACAAGTGTCAAGCTGACAGCCATATATCATCAATACTTCTCAGTTCATATATGTTATTTGGGAATGCTGAAAGTGATCAACTACACGTGACTTGCTATATGAAAGTGCTGGACCGGTAACAATGAAGATGAATCAATGTAATTAAGGGTCTTTTGGCGAGATTGGAGTTTGTACCAACAGGCAGCAAAATCGTTGCCAATTATTACCATATTTATTAATGTTTAAATTTTAATTAAAAAAAACTATATGTGACTGTGTCCGTAATCCTTGCAACACTGGATCGCAATCAGAATGGTCGACGGAGTCTGGCAACTGAAACCTTGGATTAATTGCCATTGGTTTTGGGCGAATATTACGTTGACTTGTATGTTCACAGTTCACACTGCCTACGCATTCCACTCATTTTCTTTCCGCTCTTAGGTACGTATCTAACCATGTCTATCCAATTCATACATATTATAGATCCTGTCCATTGGAGCAACTTTGATGATCTGTCCTGCCTCGTACGTACACAACTCATCACATTTTGATTTAAAAAATGACTGAAAATATGAACAGAAAGTACCTTCTTTTTCTTTTTGTTCTTAAGCTCGAGCATTAATTTATTACAAAGAAGAGCGGGCAAGACAATTCGTAATAATAAAAAAGACAAATAATTACAAACGTTAGAAGGAAGATGAAGCGCAACGTTTAAATAAAAGGTCTCGTGCTATTAAGCTGGATGAAAGACTAGAATATAATAGGTGTGTATTAAAGCTGAATACTATCGGCTACAACGGCATGAAAAATCTGTATGCATAATTTCTGTTTCTCTATCTAAATCAATGGATTCTTTGTGTGTCTCTCCCTCTCGATGTTTTTCTTCTCACCTCTTATGACAAAATCGTAGCAACTTATATGCATTCCGTTATCCATTTTTAGTCTACAACAATTAGTATCAGAAAAGTCGACCATATAATGAGCAATTATGGTTAAAAGTACCAGAGGCACCGAGTTACAAAGAGTGAAAGAAAGGTTGAAAAGTGTAATAGAGAGGATATTCTTAGAGCCACAAGATCAAAATAAGGAGATGTTTTCGGATATTCAAAATAGAATAGAAAAGGTAGAAAAAGGTAGTCCAGTAAGGTAAGAACAAGACGGGAACGTAACACCTACAAGAATGAGCAGGATTGAGTTCCCGCCATTCGATGGTGAAAATGTTAAACTGTGGTTGTACCGATGCGAGCAGTTTTTCTTGTTGGATCAGACTTCTAAGGTGACAAAGGTGAGTGTGGCAATCTTACACATGGATGAACGAGCTCAGGAATGGTATCATTTGTATGTTAGAAATTGTAACAAGACAAAAGTAGTGGAATGGGAGGAGTTCACAAAGGCTTTGAAGCAACGGTTCGATGCAAAAATATTTGATGATGCGATAGGTAATTTTAAGGAGTTGAAACAACAGGAAGCAATCCTAGACTATTGTGCGCAATTCAATCACCATTCCAACTGGTTGACACTATCTGAAGAATATTTGGTGGGGTTTTTCATTAAGGACTTAAACCAGAGATTGGAGTAACGGTGACATTACATGAGCCTCATTCCTTGCATCAAGCTTATACGCTAGCTAGGAAGCAGGAGGCAATCTTGAGGTCCACAGGGAGCATGGCGTTTAAACATGAAATAATGATGAAAGGAGCGAATGATAATAGCAGTTTCAATTCAAACTCACATGGTTCATAGTCGACTGGTGTCATTCAGAGGTCACCATCTGACAAAATACTATCTACATCAACGTCGACGTTACGACCATCATCATTAATAAGAACTTTTAAATCCCATAAGCATTTCAGTAGCAAGGATTTCGATGAGAAAAAGGCAAAGGGTCTTTGTTTCTAGTGTGAAGAAAAATATAGCATTAGCCATCAATGTAAGAAGAGTCAATTACAGTTTTATGCAATTACTGGAGATGATGACAATAGAAAAAACTTAACTGAAGCAAAAGAGGAAGAACTTAAGGGGAGTCCAGAAGAAGAAGATAATCTAATGGTTTCTATGCAGGCCATGTTAGGATTATCGAGGAACACCGAATTTAAGCAGATGAGGGTTGTTGGAGTGCACCAAAGAAGGAAGATACATATATTGATCGACAATATGAAAACCCATAATTTTGTGGACACTTTAGTCATAGACAATGTCAGCTTCAAGAGTTGGAGCCCATTCTCATCACCATAGGGGGAGGATTACAACTGAAATGTCATCAGTATTGTAAAGGATTCACATGGAAGATGCAAGGAGTGCAGTTCACCATGGATGCATTGGTATTAGTATTAGGTGGATGCGATGTCGTATTGGGGGTGCAATGGTTGAGCAGATTGAATGAGGTTTTATGCAACTTTACGGACCGAACAATGACGTTCAAGTGGTAGGGGTGCTTGGTTACGTTAAGTGGGAACCTGGAAGGAAGATCTAAGATCATCTCCAACAAGGAATTCCATAAACATCTACATCGAGAAATGGGGGATCAATTATTCATGATGCAACTATCAACACCGACTGAGTTCAAGATACAACAAATGAGAATGACATTGGATCAATGTAGCGCATTTGATGAGATTAACCTTATTCTGTCGGAGTACGTGGAAGTTTTTCAGGAACCGTCCGAGCTTCCTCTAAACTACCAATACAATCACCGAATAATGCTGAAGGAAGGAATTGAGGCCATCAATGTTCGACCATATAGATACGCAGGGGTACATAAAGATATAATCGAACAATCAGTTCAGGATCTTATAAGGCAAGGTTTTACTCGATAGAGTTACAGGCCGTATGCGTCGCCAGTAGTTTTAGTAAAAAAGAAGGATGATTTATAGAGGATGTGCATAAATTACAGAGAGCTGAAGAAACACACGGTGAAAGACAAATTTTCGATACCGTTGATTGAGGAACTACTATACAAGTTGCACGGGGCTAGTTGGTTCACTAAATTAGATATACGCTCTAGGTACCACCAAATCTGAATGCAGCCACAAGATGTGTCGCAAACTACCTTTAAGACACATAAAGGTCACTACGAGTTCCTCATCATGTCGTTCAGTCTGACAAATGCTCCTCTGACATTTCAAATACTGATGAATGAGTTGTTCAAACCATATCTGCACCATTTTATTCTGGTCCTCTTCGACGATATCTTGATATATAATCTATCATTGCAACTGCACATTCAACATATTTCAATAGCAATGGAGACACTGAGGAGGAATCAATTATTCTTAAAAGGTAATAAGTGTATGTTTGGGGCAAGACAAATTGAGTATTTAGGTTATACAAATTCGAAGATGGGGGTTACCACCGATTACCAAAAGGTTAAAACGATTAAAGAACGGCTGGAACCCAAAAGGATTAAGGAGCTCAGAGGATTCCTAGGAATTACAAGGTATTATTAGAGATTCATTAAAGGATATGGATGATAGCTAAGCCATTAACAAAATTATTAAAGAAGGAACATATGGCGAGTTAGGAATGTCAAAATGAAGAATAGAAGGCTTTTGAGAAATTAAAACGAGTTATTACTTCAGCAACAGTGTTAACATTGTTTGACTTCTCAAAGACATTTGTCATTGAAGCAAACACGAGTAGACAAGGAATAAGAGCAGTTCTGCAGCAGGAAGGCTACCCCATAGTGTTCCTCACTAAGTCGTTAGCAAGGAGACACTGTGGATTATCAACCTACGAGAAGGAGTTTCTGGCAATAATCAAGGCAATCAAGCATTGGCATCACTACTTGAGCTATAAGTCATTTATTGTGAGGACAGACCATAGGAGTCTCAAATACTTATTAGAGCAGAGACTGACAACTCCATTCTAACAATCATAGCTTCCAAAATTGCTTGGATACGATTTTGAAGTGAAGTACCAGAGTGGGAAGGAAAATAACGCTGCATATCCACTTTCAAAAATCACAAGTGCGGAAATAATGATGATGTCGGTAACATAGTTATATGGTGAATTACTGGATGAGATTAAAAAGAGTTGGGAAGAGGATCACATGATGCAGGAAATAATTAGTAATTTGAGAAATGGCACACTAAAGTCTAGTGTGTATCAGTGGAAAAATGAACTATTGAGGTGGAAAGATCGTTTCGTGGTAGGTGATAACAAAGCATTAAGGCAACAGATAATCAAAATTGGCTATGATGAGGCGATGGGTGGTCATTCTGGGGTGATGGAAATAATAAAAAAGATACAAAATATGTTTTTCTAGAAGGGATTGGCAAGAGATGTGAGGAGATATGTCCAGAATTGCATGAACTGTCAAAGAAACAAATATGACAATTCAGCATATCCGGGACTGCTGCAACCGATTAAAATTTCAGAGGGAAGCTGGAGGGAGGTCAATATTGATTTCATTGAAGGACTATATATATCTAAACACTACAAGAAAATAAGGAATTAGTGATAAAGTTTTGAGTTTGCCAACAAAATATTACCGTCAGCAAATTCCGTCGATAAATTTTTAACCTATATGTCTTCGTCTACTTCCGTTTGAATGTTATTAACTTAAAGAAAATGAAGTAGTTTGGTTAACCCCC
>JANSVA010000216.1:8568422-8581205 GCA_025504915.1 Erythroxylum reticulatum | reverse complement strand
TGCCCGTACTCCAGGATAGCCGGTGACATGAAAGTACTACTACATATTTTTATGTATCTTTAGCTGTAGTAGTGGTGGTGGTTCCAGTTCAGACCGCTTGTTTTGCTTCAGTTTACATACAGTGTCCAATGTTTCCTTGTATGCTAATAGCTATGACAGGGAAAACCGGTCATTTCCATATTGTTTCTTCTATGCAAAATCCTCCCTACTTTTCCGCTAGTTAATATGTATCATCAAAACATAAGCCCTTTATTCTGATAATGTTTCGACATCAATTTCTCTATGGCCAAACCCACCTTCACTCCTCCGGAATATTTTGGGTCTCTTGTCGTCTCTGACACATTATTTTCATTAATAAGCCGCTGAATCCACAAGGGGAAAAGCTGATTAGACTACTCACCGTACTGCGCTTGTCAGGTTCAAAGTGTAACATCAATAAGCGATCACTCTTTACGATGGTCGACTGTGTAATCCAAACCATTGTGACAGGCATAAAAGTCACAACCACATAGGTATATTCAAGCAATAGAACAGGTCCTCAGCTCGACAAAAAGGACATGCTTAGCTATACAGGCATACAGAACTTGCCGTAAATTGTTCTTTTTGGTGTATAAAAGATCCCAAACTGATACCAAACTACGACACTTCAAAGCCCTTCATGTACCTGAAATTATGTTAGTATGGATTTCTACTTTTAAGTCCACATAAGTACTCTCTGGTAACCGATACTATTGAATAGCAGATTTTAGTGAAAATTGTAAAGTTGTTTATGATCCTCAGATTTTTATTTTATTTTTGTAATGTAAAAGAATTGATCATATAACCCCAGATAGTTTTCTACAAACAATTGACCGTTAATTTCATAATTGTGTCTCGATTTTAAAAATACAGAAATCTTGTTGATTTACATGTGTATGGTCTTTAAAATTATTTTGATATGCTTGAAATTAGTATTTAAACATTAATATATTAGTAAGATACTAATGTTAGTTGTTTTGGTTTACAAGTTTGAGCCATTTGCTAATTATTGAGTTGTGATTCACGAAGTTTCTAAGCCTTGATCTCCATCCAAAAGGAAACAAGCATAGAATAAAAACGATTGCGAATGCCAAAGCATAATAAAATTTCATGTAATCCAACGCTGTAACTGTATATGTGCATGCATACGTGTGAACAATGACCACACATGACTTCAAGAAATGCCATCACTATCAAGGTTTCATACTGATGTGTCGTGGAAAGCAATATATTAACCAAAATTTACTGTTGAAAATGATTATGCGTGCATGAACAACAGATTTAATTTCCTAAAAATTAATTTCTCCCTGTGCTGTGGAAACCACATTATCTTCTTCTTCTTCTTTTTCTTTTTTTTGGTAAACCACATTATCGGGACGTCATGACAGACTTTCTCCTTTTCTTTCCTCAAAGATCCCATCATTTTCACAGCTTAGAAATTTTTAACTCTGTTAAAATTCCCTTTGGTGATCATCGTTCACTCCTTGCCGGCCAAGTGAAGACGTATTTCTAGTTTAATTAATCATGTGATGTGTGGTGGGAAATTGGAAGAATAAATTGTTAGGACACAAAGGTCCACCATAGTCATGGCTGTTGAAATGTTTGATGTAATTAGTGTGAGTACCAGAAATTTAAAAGATTCGTAGTAGGGCTGGTACTTGCATCATACGGGTTTTGGGGACCATTCAAAGCGTGTTCTACACTTCCACTTTGGTTACGGGCCATAATCGTTGGATTTGACGTTTAAAATAGAACTGAATATCCTTCACCACAACTTCCATTTGTATTTAAAGAAAACGAAGTCCAAGTTATTCCAGGATAAGATAATTAATTCAATTCTAGATTTAAAATTCTAATACACTTTTATAGGGTCAGAAATAAAAGTCAAGCATTGAAATATAATTAAGCAACTTGCACTCGAAATTGCATAAGACAATTTATTAAGGATGAGAATGAGTGTGTGGCTAAGAGGACATTAGGATTGAATAGATTCAGGGAGCTAGAGATCAGGTCATTGCAGTATGCTTTTGCTTGTTGGACATGCCTTGCTTCTGAAATTGCCATCAACAAACAATTGCTATATCAGTAGGGGGTAAAGACCTCAGCTAAAACCAAAATGAAAATGACTATACAGAACATGGTGATTCTATTTTAGGGGCAACGTGCCTTTTTTTTTATTTTTACCAAACAGTACGTAGGAGACAGAGTCCAACTTATTACTGTAGAACCATGGGAAGAGAAAATTAGTATTATAAGAGAAGTGAATATAAGATCAATAGAAAAGGGATAGTGACCTTGAAAGCGATGATCATTAAATGTGATTATGACAAAGTATTTATCTTCTCAAGCATTGCCTTTTCCGTTATTTCTGCATAGCACTCCACAACTCTTGCTTGCAGCATTTCCAGACAGTTTGGATGATTTAATTCACTATTCTCGTCTTCTGTTCCTATTATTACAAGTACTTTGTACAATATGTACTTGGTTAAGTAATGCTACATGACTTGTTTGACATGCCCCGTCAATAATAGTTTAAAACTGTTGGTTTCTATCTTATCTTTTGATTTTTTAAATTTTAAGTTTTTTTCACCTTTCACAAATTACGCAAATCATAAAAACTGGTTTTAAATTTTTTCTTTTGTTTTATGCCATCATCTAAACATATATTATTTAATATTAATTAATAATAAGTATTATATTTTTTAATTTTTATAATTAATGCACAAATTTCAAATTAAATTAGTTTTAACAATTACAATATATTAAAATGTTAATTTATAAATAATGACTGTTTATTTTAATAAAAATTAGGGAATCTTTTACTATTGTTATTAATAAATATTATATAAATATTAAAAAATATTTACTTAATTAATTTATCTTTAAATTTTATCTAATATTTAAGTGTTATTAATAATAAAAATATAATTACATTGATATTAATAATTAAATACAAATTAAAAATGAAGAAGGAGACAAATAAAAGTAAAATCAATTAACTCTTTAATTTGTACCTATTATTTTAATTTTTACGTATTTAAAAAAGTTTATGAAGAGTTTTGAACTAAATCGTATCACTTTTTAGTTTGAAACATTTATGCTCACACTCAAAAGCAAGCATAACAATAGGATCAGGAAAGAGTCGAACCCAAGAGCTTACATGCATCATAATTATTTAAAAAAATATATAAATAGAAGGTTTCATTAATAGAAAAATGAATTACAAGTTACAAAAATAACCTGGGGAGGTAGACGTAGAGGTAGAGCTACACTGTTTACATACGAGTATCTATTGCTAACTTTTCAAAAGACAAATAACCAGGCAAGTTGAGATACTAAAAAACGTTTGAGCTTTACACATCACCTCTCAATGTTAAGAGTTCATGGACGCTGACCACGTACGTTCTTATAGATAAGACTTGGGATAGAATTTTGCTTTGTTTCAAATCGTCTACCATTCCATTCTTTCCAAATAGCTTTAACATGACAGTCACAACGTGTATGAACTTTGAATCAGGCTGAGAAGATAGTCATTGTATTAGTAGGTACTGACCAGATGTAAATTAGTAAAGACAAGTCATAAACAAACTAACTTTCAAATACTATCATAAGTAATAAATTTTCGTGCATAGATTATTATTATTATTATTAATTAACTAATTGGCACATAAATTTCAAAAAGTTGAATTAATTGCTTTATCCTTAAATTCTATCTGTAATAGTTTTAGAAAATTTTCTCTTCACACTCTATAATCGATTTCTTAATTCAACCTTTCAATACGACTCAATTTTTTTTAATAAACACCCAGCTTTTTACTCTTTATTCTATTATTTTACTTTTTTAATTCTTATTTCTCTTATATTTAAATATTTTCCTAAATCACGGGAGTCCAAAAATTTTTTAGTTTTTTTGGTATCTTTATGTGTTTTTAATTATGAATTTTATTTCTAATTTTAACTTGATATCATCCATTTTATTGTGCGTGCATATGTTCTTAAATCATCCTCTATCTTCTTAATCAGTCATATGTTCGTAAATATAACGGTAATCCTAAAGGTGACTGAGTAACTAGTTGGTTTGGCCATCAACTTTCCTGTAATTGGTTTGGTCGAAAAAATGATCATAAGATCTTAAAAATTGACCAACTAATCTTCCATACAGTAAAACTCCCTTCATTGGATTCATATGTTAACTTTTATTCGTCTTGAATTTCTCAAAATGTATTGTCTTTTCCTTGGTTAGAAAGATATAAAGATCCAGGACTTGATTACTTTTCCACGACCATGATTGGTGAGGCTTGATGTTGCGTTACAACTCACTGAAAACAATGCGAAGGAAACTTCATATAAGCAGCCTACTTCAAGATTGGAATTTAGTAGGATGATCCACTAATCTTCAAAAGGCGCAGGACCTTAAACTTCCTATAATTACCAACATCATTTGAAGTCATGAATCAATCAATTAGAAGCCGCAAAATGAGTGGTGCAGAAACCATGTTTTCCTTCTTGCTCAAATTATGCGGATATAATGGTTTTGTCCAACGCGGTATGATTTGGAGTTGTCAGCATTTTCCATGGGTCAGGCGGCCGTCGTGTTCACCCTGCCCCTAGACAAATTCGTAAAACTGGGGCTTTGTCACGAGTACGCATATGGTACGGGATAAACAATACTTGGCGGTACCTGCACTGTACGATAGAGATCATAGCATGGAATGTGTTATTAGGTTTCATCCGTCAATTAATAAAATCTTAAACATTGTCTAGATTTTTCTAAATCAATCATTAATTTTAAAAAATTCTATCATAAAGTAACTATTTTTTAGGTTTAATAACTAAGGATAATATCAATTTTGTGTACGGTTATTAGAATAGAAATTTGGTTAAGTTGGTAAAGGAACAGTTGAGGTTCAGAAGAGGAAAGAAGAGAAAACAATAACGAGAGAGCAAGAATGAAGGGAGAAATATGTAGATGAGTTTATTGATTTCACCATATGCTTTTTAATATGTGAAAGCATCTTTTCTTTGGATGAAATTATTGTAACTTATCTTAATATAAGCTTGAAATCGACTTTTGATTTTGGGGGAAACTTGAAATGAAATCTTAGTCCAGAAAGATTAATATAGTATACTCTATTAATTCAACGACTATATGGGGGATAAGGAGTAGAATCGCTATGCTATGCTAAAACTCCATCGTCTGTCAGATTGATTCAGCTATGGCTTGCATAATCTTATGCTCAGCATAACATATCATGACCTCATCACTAACAAAGAAAAGACTTGATTACAGAAAAATGAAAATACAGTTAATAATAGCAACCACTAGTTTTTTGAACATTTTTCTTAAATTAATGCACAGCTTAATAATAATTTGTAACCAAATTAAATTGACATGAAAATGAAGTAGTAATGTAGCATCGTCACATAACTTACTTGTGGTCCAAAATCAAGCGAAAAGCCGTCAAGGTGTGAGGTTCGGTGCTCATCTTGCACTGTAAGCAATAATGAGAAGTGGACGGCACTAATCTTAGGAGGCTTAATTGTGGAAATAATGCAAAGGCATTAATCAAATTTATGACTATTTCGTAGGGAAATTATTGACCTAAGTTATGTGCAATTAATGTTGCATACATATGTTGGTTTGTAAAATAAACGGCTGAGCGACTATTCCAACTCGGATAACTTTTGTTAGATATCATATGTATTAATTAAAAAGGTGTTTTGTGAATCTATTTATAAAGGTCGCAGAAGTAATTATTGGACACTGGATGAAGATTCTTAAGCATCAATTTATAACATCTGGACTTAATGCCTGTTTGGTTCAACTTTTGAAAGATGAATAAGCACTTTTTTCCATCGCAAAAGTTGTTTTTTAAAAAACTGAATATTTGGTTGTAAAATTTAAAAGTATTTTTTTTCATAAAAATGACTTTTTTGAAAACTAAGATACAACTTTTTGAGAAGCACTTTCTCCAAAAAAAAAAAAAACTTTTTGAGAAGCTCAAATTTGGAGCTTTTCAAAAATGTACTTTTTTAGGTAAAATTTTTAGATTAATTAATGAGCTCATTTTTTAGTTCTTTTTATTTTTATTTTTTACACGTAATTCTCACAATACCCACAAAGACATCTTCACATTTATTTTGAGATTTATATAATATTATTTGACTTTTTTATATGTTTTAATATTTATTTTCGGTATTAGTTTTACTTATAATATAATCCATATAAAAGATTTGCTTAGATATATTTTTATTTAGGTTTTATATGGCTTAAAATTATATAATAATTAATACGTTGTGCTTTGCATATTATTTAATATATTTTAAGTAATATTTATATGTATAAATAATTTTTATTATAAAATAAAATATAGTTAAAATTAAAAATATTTTTTATTTTTATGTTGCCAAACAGTCTATTATATGAAGCTCTTTAAAAAAGTTCTTTTTTAAATGACAGTCAAACAGTTAACTAACTTCTTAAAAAAATTCTTTTTAAAAAGATAAAAAATCTATTAATATAAGCTCGTCTAATCAGAAACTTACACCCAATACCTACTTTATTGATTATTCCTAAATGAAGCAAACATGACAGCAAGCATCTTCATGCAATGGCCTCCTTAATTAATCGCAAATACCAGACAGTAACGATGGGAGGCTAAGTCATGTCACAGTTTTTGCAATTGTTGCCAAATCAGTACCAATAGTTTACATGAACTAGGCACTTTTCAGCACAGCTGGCATGCGAAATCACGTTTGCCTATACATTAGATAAGTAGATAACTACATTTGACGTGTTAACCAATTGCATTTAAAAGGACAGTTGACATGACGACCCAGTCGCACTTTCCGGTAGTTTCATTTCAAAGTGATAGGTGTACTGTTATTCCATTTAATATGCCGCTGCCAAAAGCCTAAACTATCACACAGTAGCTTTCAGCCTTTCACTGTTTCTGGGTCTCATTATTTTGGATCAATTACATAAAATTTTCTTTTATTTATAATTACACTAAACAAATATGTATTATCAGAATTTAGCTTTAAATATTCATCATATTATTATAACTATCATTTTATAAATATAATTATTATACTTAAATACTAGTTTTAACTCCTAGTTAACCCAATTGCAATATAATTAAATTATAATGAACAATATTAGGACAGTTACTTATTTATCAAACCACAGTGATTGTTTTGGACACTTCAGGAGTAGTTTTCAAGATTTTTTTTAGCTGGACATCATATCATATAAACTCAACTTGGTTAATGTAGAATCCTAATGGGCTCCAATGGAAATGCTTAGTATTGGATTGGTGATGAACCCAGTTAATGCTTAAGCGACAGCCATGACCACCCAGCTCTACGTCTGGGCCATGTCAACCAGAGCCCCAAATGAACACCCTGAGAATAGCTTTGTTTTCTTCTGTTATTTTAACATTCTTCCAAAAAAGCAGTAATTGGATGGTCTTTTCCCACCCAAAAACGAAAAGTAGAACGCTTGTTGGATCCGACACCAAGCAAATGATGGGCTTCAATGGCTTTTCTTTTCTGGATGTGAATGTTAAGGTCATGCCCTTTAAAGGACAGATGAGTACGCATTGTACTATCCCAATGCAATCAATTGAATTTGACTGAGGATGATTTGTTCAGTGTATTAAGTGCCCAATTGTATCAAAGTATTAAATTTTAATGTCAAATAAAAATAAGATTTAAAGATATTTTTACATATAAACGCACACAATCACTTTGTTCGCTTAATCACTGAAGAAGCCACTCATCTTCCTTGTTTCGATCATACAGCGTTCAATTTTTGCAACTTCGACTTCATATTTTCTTATTACGGTTGTCCTTTTATACGGACGATAAAACTCATCCACAGAGTTCAAACTCAAGGAGATCAACTTCAGGTTAGAAATTAACATAGGAATGCACGTATATTTAACATTATGACTTTGTTCATAAGCTCCTACGCACTGCAGAGGTGTAAAATAAACTAACAATATTAGTGTTAAATAGTTGGAACTCGACCGCCACGAGTGAAGTTATAACTCGCATGTAAGAAGAGTTTCACAATTGTTGTCCCCTATAAAATTAGCTGTATTCATCGAAGAAACTATAGATAGAGAACAAGATTAGAGAAAGTTTTCTGTGTTTTTTTTGTTTTAATGTGTATCATCAAATGTATGGGAGAGTATTTATATACAATGAATCAAACTAAATAAGGAAGAGACCCCTAATTTTATATATAATTAGTTGACTATTAGATAATAGAATAGCCCAAGACAAAGAGTATCCATATCACTCATGAGATACGTCAAGACTAAAAAAATGTTGAGAATATTCACGACTAAATGTCCCACATAAAAAAAATAGAAGAAAAAAGACTAACATATAAGTTTAGTGGGCTACTCCACTTATTGTCAATTGATTTTGGGATAGAATCTTACTTAGGCTTGTGTGTAGTTTAACTTTCCTCCTTGTAGGAGCTCGTAAGCCCATTACAAATTTAACATAGTATCAAAGCTAATAAAAATCTTGGCTTACTGTTTGTTGTAGAAAGGAGACCATCATTTAAACAACTGCAGAAGGATTTGAAGTCTACATAGAGCAAGTAGCCTAGCAGTATTGTTTGTCCCAAAAGGGGACCTATTTGACCTCAATCAGAAGTCCAACCTTGATGAGGATTATTTACATACCTCTCCAGAGTGCCCAAGTAAAAAGGGTCACTCACTTGTGCACTACAAGAAATTGGGGGTTTACGATTGAATTTAGCGGCTGTAAATGGGAGTATTCCATCGGTAATAATAATTACCAACGGAATAAAACGACGAACGAAAGCGTCGTTAATACGGCCGTAGGTAAATTTAACAACAAAACATTTATTGACCTTCTATTGCTAAAATGTACCGACATAAGTTTGTAATTATCAGTAAACCATCGTTAAGCTAATCGTCGTTAGTTTCAATATTACCAACGGAATAAGAAGACAGTCGATAAATACCATAAACAATGTATTGACGGAATTCATTTTCCGTCAACAGATATTAGTGTTTTTACCTATGGTCTTTTGTTTTCTGTCTGTAATTGAAAGTAGGAAATTTTTTTAAAAAATTCGGACATTAAATTTTATTTGATGATCTTATGAAAATACATAATTTCAACAGTTATGAATTATTCGTGCATAATAATTTTATTTGTTCATATATTTAATTTGTTTAAACAGAAAGATGATTTTAAATATAAAATTAAAAAATTTTTAATTGATAATAAAAACATAACAGTGTACATAATAAGTCATTCTAATTGAAAGCAAATGAGTATAACAATCATAATGTCCTGGTGATGGCGGGTGCTCTAAGGTGCTTTGTTCAACCGCTCTATCTCCTGTCTCCTCTGAGCCATCTGTTCCATCAATGTTTGCATCATGGTCCGAATGTCAGTATCTTCATTAGTTTGTGTTGGTGTAGTAGACGCTCCTGTACTGGACATAGAGGATTACGAATGACATGTATTTGCAAATGAACATAGCTTGAATATGTATCCACGACGATCCCTACCAGCAACAACATCAAGATACGTCTGAGTTTTATCAACAAGTTGTTGCTCCTGAGACTATCGCTGAATAGTTTGTTGTATGTGGTCCTATTATGAATCAATGTTTACATTAGTAAGGTATCATTATTAAGAAACAATAATAATGCATAAATTTCACTTACAATCATTCTCTACATCAGCTGTTGACGAATATAACACCGTCATGCTTCCTTGTTTGAGTGTGCAAAAATAACTGAGTAGGTGTAGGCCTCATGCCCAAAGATGTTTGAACACCATATTCCCAAAGATGATGTCATTCAGATATCAATGGTTGAAAGAAAACATAAATTTTATGCTTCGGATTTGTAGGCCCTAGCACAATTACTGTCAAAAATATATATGCCTCTTTCATACACATCCAAGGAGGCAAATTATAAGGAGTAACTATGATTGACCATGATGAATATTGCTGCCCGGATTGACCAAAAGGTTGGAATCTATCTGTAGACAATCCCAACCTAACATTTCGACATTCAATTGCAAAATCAAGATAGGTGTCATTGAAATGTCTCTATGCCAATGCATCTGATGGATGACTCATTACTCTATCTTCATGTTCATGTTCAACATGCCATCTAACATGAGATGTAGTAACATCAGAACCATAAAGTCTTTAAAGTCTCGGAGTTAGCGAGAAATAATACATACACTTCCATGGTACTAATTTTTGTTTCATTAAATGCTTTCTAGGCTTAAACGTAGATTGACCACAAAATTTGTACTCTTCTAAATCCACATCATCTCCCCAATATAACATACGTCCCAATTTGCAACAATCAATCTTTTCAACAGGCAAACCAAGACCTCTAATAAGTTTCTTCATATTATAAAAACTATTAACCATTATATGATCAGCAGACAATGATTCATTATACCATTCAAGAATTTTATCAAAAATACTATCCGAAATATGCCCTTCATACTTTATGTTCAATATTCGAGTAATTGAAAACAATTGGGTCATTGTCTCACAATTTGGTCACAATTCTCGATTAGCTGACTATAGTAAGGCAAAAAATCGTTTTGATTGTGGGTTAGGTTCTTCTTCAAGATTTTTCCTATTTTTCTCAAAGGTATAACTGGCCCCATCATAATCCATTTGCATATACGGATTTGTAGCTCCATCCATATAATTTGGTTTAAATCCAATCCCCCCTTCATACTCATTTAGGTTGACAGACGATTTTGCTTGATTACCCCTTGAGGTGCTACAGATGCCAGTTCTTCATGTCGTGTCCACTAAAAAAATTGGGGACAAACCCTCATCTCAGCAAATGCCCATTAACTTTATCAATAGTTAGGAAATAATTGTGTTCGCATTTTTTATATGGACATCTAATTTTTGGCCCATCCATATGTGTAAGTTGAGAACATGCATAATCAATAAAAGCTTCAACTCGCTCAACAAATTCAAGATTAATGAAACCATCAGTCGACTATACATCCAAGATCTATCTCGAAAACTCATTTCTAGATAACTGTTAATTTAAAATAGTGAATCCATAGTTAGTATAATTCATGTTAGAAGATAATTAATGTTAAAACTCATATATTAAATATGTACTAGTGCCAAATATAATAAGTATTCATAAAAATATGAATGCTTATTTTAAAACAATTGGTATGAAATATTTTCTGCAAATAAGTTCATGAGCTATACGAGGAGCCTATTGAAAATTCGGCAGAGTTTTTCCTATAAAATGGACATCCCCTTTTGAAAAAAGGGTCATTCCTACAATTAAAATATATTTCTATATCTACCAGTAACCACCGCTCAATTTTGTTCTCTAAACTATATGTCTATTTTCAATTGAGTCCACATGTATTAAAACCAGCAAAATATATAATAATCCAATTCAAAAATCAAGTATAGTAATTTCTAACCCATACACCCTCATTTATAGTCAATAGATCAAGATATTCTCAAATCTAATCAACAATAACTCAATTTAATCAATTTCATTCATTTATATAAGAACATAACCCTTTCGAAATATTTAGGTACCTCGAGAATAAGATTATTTAGGTCTTAGTTGTTAGGATTTCTGGAAGTCAACTAGATTATTTAGGAAATTCCTGCGTACGAGAATTAGTGAGGAACTCCAATATTTAGGACTGAAGATAGTTCCTAGTACATTCAATAAATCTTTAAGGCTAATTAAATTTAAAGAAAGTAGCATTAGGTTAATTAATATTTTAAAATACTTGGGATAATTAAGCTATACTTACACATAAGATTATCATTACTGATGATAGGTGTCCCACAACGAAGGAAGAGGGAAAAAAAGACTAACATATAAGTCTAATAGGCTACTTTACCTACTATCAATTAATTTTAGGATAGAAATTTACTAGAGTTTGTATCTATTCTAACTTTTCTCCTGCTGAACGTTTTAAGGGTGACGAAACGACTTCGTTTCGTTTAGGTCGAGTGGTAGGGGGGGGTGTTCGCCTGCTGAATGTTTTAAGGGTAACCAAACGACGTCATTTTGTTAAGTTCAAAAGAAGCAGTTCAAGCACGACGACGTTTTACAGTTAACTTACTGACGAAAATTATCGTCGGCAAAGAGCAAATATTAATTAGCAAAATTCCCGCGCAATATCACCAACTAGAGCTTGTGTCTATTCTAACTTTTCTCCTCGTGTGGACTCGTAGGTCCATTGCAAATTTAACAAAACATCGCTCAAGTTACCGGTGTCTTTCATCTTGAACTATTGATGAAGAAATGAACTAAGAACATAGATATCATCATCAGTTATTATCTGTATCAGTGAAGAAACCATCTAGAGGGTTTGTGCGTTTCAAAGCTACTGTTTTTAGCACTTCTAGTGATGGAGCTATAAGGTTGTCATCTTCCGAGTATGGAGGAGGAATGTAGCATAACTTATCTTGCGGAGAGACATCACCAAGTACCAGGTGGTTTTCCCAGTAGGAGCAAGAGGAGGCTGGTCTTAGCTAGGGACAAGGTTTTTCTGGTTAGTGGTAAGCAAGGAATTTGGGTTTCCAAGGGTGTTGGTAAAAGGTTTGCTTAGTAGTGGAAAAATGACAGAGGATGACAGTTGAGGAGGAGCCTCTTCCTCGATGTGATTCTTGTTAGACTATTTAAATGTCCCATGTAATTTATCGAATTGAGTCCTATGAAACGCACCCAAGATAATGGTTATTGG
>JANSVA010000216.1:8553393-8563458 GCA_025504915.1 Erythroxylum reticulatum | reverse complement strand
ATAAATATAAATTAATTTAGTTAATAACTAAATTATTGTGGTTATATAAATATAAATTAATTTAGTTAATATCTAAATTATTGTGGTGTATTCTTTGAAAAAAATTTGGTATAGAATAATTGAAGTAACATCAAATTTGATGTAAAAAGATTCTAAGAATATTCTACTTTACACCAAATTTGGTGTAAAAATTTGGTGTAATGGTTAAAGATGGCCTTAGTATTAACGAATGGGAACACACCTGAACACGCTTGATTTCGTCGTAATTTTTAATTTAATTTTTTGTTTTTCAAAATGAAAATAAAAATATATTTAGTTATCAATGTTTAATAATTACTTTTTATATAAAATATGAAATTTTTATAAATAAATTAATTTTGTTTTAATATCTTATTAAAAATATTAATAAAAATATTATATTCTATGAAAATAAGCAATTTAATAATAAGCTATTTATTTATAATTATAAAAAATTTATTTAAAAATATTTTAAGTTTAAATATTGGATAAGAAAATATTTTTTTTCTTGCCCTAAAATCTGCTGCAACTACCCCTTTACCTAATTAACCTTTTTTTCTTTACATAACTTGATACTGTTTGTTTCGCATTTAAATTACATGGGAGAATCTTTGCATTTTAAATTTAAATGTCATATATATTTCAAAGTGTAAATCATCAACTAATTAAAGGTAAGTTTATATTTACAAAGATTGGATTGATATCATTAATAATTACAACTAGTATTTCAAAAGCAATAGAGTTTACAATGTAATCTATTCTAAATTAAAGATGCGTTTAGAAAACAGGAGGCTTATCCTAGTAATTTTACGGAGGCGGAGAAAGGATGCCCGCAATTATGCTTTACCAAAACACACCACGCGTGCAGTCACGGGGAGCAACGAGAATGGCCGGTTTCTTCCGATACGGCCTTTTCAATTTGCGGCTGAATAGTGGCATCATGACATGACATGCAATGAACCGCACTTTCTTTTCAACCCTATGAAACATGGCTAATTGTACGAATTAACTATATATAGTTTGTGTAGATGGTATTGGGTGGGTGGTTAGTTTGGAAGTTTGGAGTTGGGAGTGCTGTTGAGCTTTTGCCCATTTGTCCCACTATTTGTCACTGCCCAAGCATGCTACTTTCCCCCCCATGGGCCTGAAAACATTTGAAAAATCGAGATTTCTTTTCTCTATGTGATGGATAATAAGACGGTACTCGTAAACTCAAGTTTTCAAATTTTAAGTAAGCGAATGTTAATTTTGACATTTCATGTATAGGGTTTACAATGAAAGACTCATGCTTATATATTGTGGAAAAAGGATTCATGCTTCTTATTCCATTAAGATACAACATTGGAACACATTATTAAAGCGATAGCCACTGTTGTAACAAAACAAATATAGTTCTAACTATTCACAATTACTTAACTCGACGGGCTCATCGGCGTAATTGATTCGCGGGGCAGGTCAAGCAACCGGTGTTGAGTTGACATTCAAGAACACGTAGCTTGGTTCAAAATCTTGCAATGAATCCCATTTTGTGAGGGATCTTGCTGGATAATGCCAAGCTTTCAAAAGGGCCGGGGAACCCAATTTTCATGATGAAAAGTGAAAGGGTTATGTTATATGATTATGATGATAGATAAAGTGTGCTTAGTTTCATAATATCCGCATGTCCTTCGGCCTGCAAGCACAATTGCCCCACAAACGTCGTTGTCAAGGAAACGAAGGGGCCGAATTCCACTCCGTGAATGAGGGGAAACAAATGTCCAATGTAAATAAAAATTGAATGGTGGCCTACGAATCTCCTGTATGTAAGCGTAACCTAGGTGTTCGATTCTTTTTACCTGCCTTGAGACTTCTTGTTTCATTGATTATCTTTTATTCTCGTTGGCATCCCCTTGATACATGGTACTAATTGAAAAGACCTTTGAGTGCTACACTGGATTATTGTACACCTGACCTAGGATACCCATATATGAGAGCTTAACTTTTAATTTGAAATTCCGAATTTGTAACACGATATAAATTTTTGGCTTGTACAAAATGAACCTTATATACATTTGATTCAACTCATTCATATTCAATTAAGAGGGGGAGTCCAGGGCTAGTGAGAGTCTTCCTATAACTATGATGTTATGTAGCCCTCTATTATTTAGTGTTCAATTCAGTTT
The DNA here is from genome assembly GCA_025504915.1 of Erythroxylum reticulatum. NCBI lineage: Eukaryota > Viridiplantae > Streptophyta > Magnoliopsida > Malpighiales > Erythroxylaceae > Erythroxylum > Erythroxylum reticulatum. The sequence continues at coordinate 8,561,278 of JANSVA010000216.1, read as the reverse complement.
GGTAAGGTACAGTTAAGCCCCACTGTTACCAAAGTTATGAAATTTGATGATTATCATTTTGGAAGATATAATTACAACTCCTGCCACAATTTGAATTATGTAATAAAGTCCTTATTCTTTTACATGAATTGGGTATTAACCTACAGTACTTATTTGAGTTGAATCAATAGGAAGCAAATAAAATGGATCAAACAATTTTTAAATTCAAAGGTTAAATTAACTACTCTTTTTTAACTTGCCCTTGAAATGCCAAGTTAAACTTGTTTTACGATGCACGAGGGCTTGACAAACATTCGGATCTTGAGAAACAAACAATGGTTGGGCTAGAAGAAGGAAACATTAAACATATCTTGCGACTTGCTAGGTCCGTGTGTTTATACCCAAAAAGAGGCCCAATTTCTTTCTTTTTTTCTTTCTTTCTTTCTTTCTTCAAATGTGCAATCATAGTCGTAATTATTATAATGATGATTGGAATTTGAACCATGAGAAGACAAAGACCAGGTAAATTAAGCCTTGCAATTGCAAATCAAGCAAATGACTTTCATCTTCTGAAGTTGCCAACGAGTCTTTCCCTGTCGAGTTGCCATGTACACACCTCTTTTTGACTCACAAATTTTACGCCAAAAATATTTAAAATGTGAGTCGCTACGCTTGTCTAGATATTAGAGCTTTTTATCCAATACTCTTGACTGGGTAAAGGTAAGGAAATTTGGATGTGCCACTCAAAAGTTTTAACATTCAAGCCATACAAATAGCGTAGCTTTTTGTATAAATACAAAGAGACGGAGTATAATTGATGTCGCTCTCTTAATCCGTCCAAATCTGTGTATTGCTTTGAGATTCGATAATTAGAGGACCTAATATGACTCTATTTTTCAGTTGGAACGTAACCTTTAAATATATTATCATATTACTAGCTTTTTAGAATAGCACAACGAATAATATAAAAAATAATACGTCAGTATCTAATTTTAAAACTATGGATTGTAGTGTTACATGATAAAGCTCATTTATCTATTCATGACTAAACGTTAGTGTTTGTACTTTTTTAAAATTTCATATTTAAAAGGCAATAAACAATTGATAATTGATATTACTTTAAATCAGTGATAATTCACATCTAAAAGTATTGGTATCCGGTCTATGGGTTTGGTTTCTTCTTCCCTTGTTATAAGACATTACCATTAACAAAAAGTGGAGATGAATACAGAAATTTTCTTTAAAAATAGTAATATCTTAGAAAATGATAGAAAAAATATTATTTTGATTTTGAAATAAATAAGCATAAGTTGACAGAAGCTATAGGACCAATTCTCACATACAATGTATATGATTAAGATACAGAAAGAAAAACTTGTAAATGTTTGGAAATATGATGATAGCCAAAACGTGAGAAAAGTTTGGCAGCCATACTCTTAGGATGTGTTTATTTTTTATTTTTAAATTTAGTTAAAAAAGTATCTATTTGTTTGAATTTTTAGTTTTAGTTTTAGTTTTTATTTTTTCTATATTTTAAAAATTATGAATATTATAAAAAGTGGTTTTTATTGTTTGTTTTTATTTTTTTCATAATATGATTTTGTATATTATTTAATTATTTACAAATAATTGGTCTTTAAATTTCATTATTATCAGTGATAAAATTATAACACGTTGAACATGAACAATTTTTTTATTTCAAAGTAAAATAAAATATAAAAACTGAAAATTATATGTAATATAATTAAAATAGAACCAAAGGCATTTAAAATCTTAGTTTCTCCTTATTCTCTGGTAAGTCGTAAATATGTGCTGTCAAGTAGCTTGAAATTGGATCTCTGGGCATTATCTATGAACGTGGAAGATAATGATAAAAGCCATGTGCTTTTTCAGCAATGGGGAAGAGAATTTTGCATATAACGCCAACCATCGAAAAAATACAGATGGGCAAAACAGCCATCTATTTTCATTTTATGGCTTCACGAGATTTAGGTCAAGTTGAATAAACTAATTACACAAAAGAAATGGGCATCCTCAAAAGTTTGATATAAATCATAGTGTTGTTTCACGGTATCTTTGAGTCCAGACTAGAAGATATTGCTCTTTTGGATATGGATTGATAACTTCAACCTTGCTTGACTGCTTAGTATGGTTTCTGACAAAGTGACGACTTTAAAGCATAATTCGACAAAATGTTGGTCTAAGTTCCACCGCTAGATGGGTTGCCCAAACTTGTCATGGGTTCCTTCATATATTGACATAGTTTTGGCTTTCTCTTTAAGTTTGCCAATGTCCACCGCTACAAGAAAAATGAAATTTAGCGGTAAAAATTACGGACGAAAAATTTACGTATTCTATCGGTAAGCTAAGTTAGCGTAGGAATTTACCTTAGTAATTTACCAACGGACTAAGGTGTCAAAGAAGCGACCGTAAGAAATAATTTGCGACGAATTACAGAATGTCCATCGCAAATTAACCGACAGATATTTTGTGTCACCGTCGGTAAATGTACCATCAGTTATTATTTCATTTGGTAAAGTTACAGATGGAAAAGATTTGTTCGTCGGTAACTTTTCGACGGAAGTGATTTTTTAGTTGGTAAGTTAATGACTATATTACCAACAGTTATTACTTATCTGTTGATAAATCGAATAGATTTTACCGACAAACTTTATTTTTTATCGATAAATTTACTAAAACTTTTTTTAAATTTCCTTGCATTTAATTTTATTTGATGATCTTATGGTTGATGCATAATTTATACAATTATGAGTTATCTGTTGATAATATTTTGATTTATTTCTATATTTAATTTGTTAAAATAGAAAGTTGATTGATGATATAAAGTAAAAATTATCTTAATTGATAGTAAAAAAATTATTTTGTACATAATAAGTATTTATAATTCATACGAAATAACTACAAGTATAATATTCATTTGGTAACTGTGGATGCTCTGATTGCTGTGATGAGGTGTTACCCCTCCCCTTCAACTCATTTATCTCATTACGGAGCTGAGCTATGTACTCTATCGACGGTTACAACTAAGTTGTCAATGTCTATACTGTGCTCCGAAGCTTATGGACTTCATTAGGTGCAGATCACCTACTGGATGTTGTTCTACTGAATATGGAAGATTGTGGATAACATGTGTTCACAAATGAACATAAGTCGAATATCCTTTAATGACGGTCCCTACCACCCATTGCATGAAGGTAGGTTTGACTCTCATCAACATCTTTAGACTATTAAGATGGTCGTTGAATGCTTTCTTGTATTTGGTCTTATCATAAAGCAATGTTTATGTTAGTAAGTGATAATTATTAAGCATTAATATTAAATCATAAATTTCATATACATTTAGTTATCTACATCGGGTGTTGACAAAGGTCACATCGTCATGCTTCTTAGTGTGAATGTGTAAAAAGAGCTGACAGGGAGTAGGCTTCATGCTTATAGACTTTTCCTGCATCAGAAAAAATGTTATAAGTGAAATATAATTTATAAAAATTTCTACAAAATTTCTTCTATTTTTATGATATTTATCTCTTGTTGAACAAAGAAAGTAACTCAACAATATAGTCACATATGATACCAGATATTTATAACATTATTATTCTTCATATTAAACATATTTTCATTCTAAAATTCACACACCAAACTAAATTGAAATACACCAAAGTAAAAAAAAAACAGAATATAAATGTAAAGTATAGATATTTACATGTCTCTCTACATGCTCGTGGTAAGTAATAGGTCCTCCAGTATGTACGGGAAGACTCTCTCCTCCCAATCCTCTACATATGTTGGTAGAATATGCTCTGAAATAGACATTACCTCGGTAATGTCCAATACTGCTGCCAATGATTCCATATTTATTCATAAATATAAGGCGGTCGTATACCAGTCTTGTGTATCGCACTAATAAAGTCTCGATAACTTATATGTGCTCGTCTCTCCTATACTTTATAAATGACTATGTCAAATTTAGAATCTCAAAAAAAATTCTTCCTGAAACAAAAGGAAAAAACATACGATAAGTACTTATAATGTAATAATATTTATCTAATTAATGTATAAAAATCGATTAAAAACAAAAAAATATTTTTTGTACCTCAAGCTCCTGATAGTAAAATTCCTTTGTCGTCTGAGAGATATTCTTCTATATATAACCCTCAAGATCAATCTTCTTCTTGAGTTTGGATGTTATGTTTCTTGAGCACGGTCTAGACAGAATCAACCTAATATAAAAACAATTGATTTTATACAATTTTTAAATTTAAACATATATCTTAATTATAAACATATGGTGTTTCAAGTATTTTCACTTACAGATTGTTGACAATTATGATGTAAGTTCTTCCATCAGCTTCCTCAGTTCCAGGCTAGAGGCCGCCTCCTTTATTTGCATCGTTTACTCCTGATATCTCTGTTGGTATAGGGGTGGTGGATGGTGTAACAACAGAGACAAAAAGGTGATGCCTTATCTACAAGTGTAGTAACTGGAGGTACAACATCTAATTTGGTTGTAGTTGTAGAATGTGATGCTTCACTTGGACAGTAATTGGCTTTAAATCGTGGTCTGAACCTTGGTCACATCGAATTGAACTCAAGTTTCTCTTCAGATCTCTCGCCTTCCTCATCCTCTCTAGATAAAATTTCAACATATTCATTATTTAGATCGTTCAAAGGTTCATTCTCGTCATACGTAACAAATGCATTTATTTCATAAATATCTTCCTAAAATGTTTCACTTTCAATTACCTGTTCTCCTTTTCCATAAAGGTACAACATCTGTTTCCATGCTAGTGCATCTAATAGATTACTCATTATGTTATCTCCCTGTTCGTGTTCATTGTGTCATCTCATGTGAGATGCAGTAACATCATAAGCATATAGCCTTTTAAGTCTCGGAGTTAGCAAGAAATAATTCATCTGCTTCTAGGGTACTAATTTCTGTTTCATAGAATGCTTTCTAAGCTTGAATCTAGATTGACCACAAAATTTACACTCTTGTAATTCCACATCATCTCCCTAATACAACATACATCCCATTTTGTAATAATCAATCTTTTTAATGGGCAAACCAAGACTCTTGAAAAGTTTTTTCATATTGTAAAAACTATCAACCATTGTATGATTAGGAGGTAATGATTCATTATACTATCTAAGAATTTTATCAAAATTACAATCAGAAATATGCCCTTCAAATTTTATGTTCAATATTCGAGTAATTGAAGATAATTGAGTCATTGTCTTACAATTTGGCCATAATTCATGGCCAGTTGAGTGTAGTAAGTCAAAAAATTGTTTTGCATGTAAGTTTGGTTCTTCTTCAAGATTTTCGATATTTTCCCAAAAGATATAATCGGTTGTATCATAAATCATTTGCATGTAAGGATTTTCATTTGCATCCATATTATTTGTTCTAAATCCAATCTCCCTTTCAAACTCGTGTACATTTATTGACGAGTGTACTTTATTACACCTTGAGGTGTTACAAATCAATGGCTCCCCATATCGTGTCCACTCAAAATAATTTGGGACAATTCGTTTGCTCAGCAAATGCCCATTCACTTCATCAATAAGAAGGAAATGAATGTGTTTGCACTTTTTACATGGACATCTAATCTTTGGGTCATCCATATATGCAGGTTGAAAACATGTATAATGATTAAAAGTTTCAACTCCTTCAACAAATTTAGGATTAATGAAACCATCAGGTGTTAATCGTTTATACATCCAAGATCAATCAACATTACTCATTTATGTAAAACTATTAATTTAAAAGAGTGATTTCATAGTTAGTATCCTTCATGTCCCCTAAGTTTACATAACATCTAAACTTTACACAACATCCCCTAAGTATTAATCAATCGAATTAATTACCTACAATTGATACGTGACATTGTTTGTACTTGTGAATTTAGAAAGTAACATCCTCTATGGTACGTGGCAATGTTTACATCTGTGAATTAAGAAAGCAAGTTCTAGTTATGACACCTAGGCTTATGGAATTTTTCACCTATAAGCCTCATGGGAGCTGCATCACAGATTTCTAGCCTATATATCATCCTAGTGGTTTATTATGCCTCAAATCATCCATAAGATCTCAAACTCATTCCACATACAATAAATGCTTATGTAATCATACATCTACTCATCAATGATTCAAACATAACCCAAACATAAATAGTTAGACTATTAAAGAAGAATATAAAAACTCATCAATGATTATAAGAATATTTTAAACAACAACACAAAATCAAAACCTCTTTTGCATTCGCACAAAATTCAAACACATATAATTAATGTATTAGTAAAGCAACACATATGGTAGATATTAGTTGGACGACTTACCTGGATGGATGGACAACTACATACCACAAAGAAAAAGGATGGGCGACGCTCTTCAACACAAAATAAGGCCTATGAAAAAAATATTTCGTATTAATTAACTGGTGGGAATGCACCACTATTTGAAAAGGACTACAACCGACATAAAAATCTGCTTCATCTTCAAAAGCATGCAAGACAAAACAATGCTTGTTCTCAATTTGTTTTAAATTTTAAATTGAATAAAACACCCATTTCTTTATTTCTCCTAATTTTCATAACTTATGAAATTTATGAAATTTTGTTTTTGCTTTTTTGTCATAATTTAATTTATTATCGACTAAAATATATCATTTAATTATTTAATATTAATTTTGGATAAAACTTATGGTTAATATAATTTTATTATTTAAAAATATTATATAATTAATTATTAAAGATACTTAAAAATTTTAAGTATATATATATATATATATAAACCAATCAGTTGTTTCAATTTAATTTAAAACTAAACCAAATTACATATCTTTTATAAAATTCAATTTATTTTGTGGTTCAAATTTACAATACTCCTAACATGTGCTTGTCCATGTTATTTTTAAGGTGAAGGCTAAAACACAATGTTCAATCAGGCCAAATCAAGATTTGAATACCTATCTTTTGATATGAGTGGAAGCACATGCCATTACATCACAACATTTAATACTCATAGTTTCTGTCATCTAGAAAAAGGGCTTGGTGTAAACCATCTAATCTGCGACTAGTTCTAATTGTTCATGTAATAATTTGTATTACTTTGTCTAGATGGCTAGTCACGTAGTAATAAAGACTGTATTCCACATTAATTCAAAAGAAAATCTAGACCACCCAAAGATGATGTGCTAAAACAATTTACAACATCCTAGCCCTAGAATAAAGATGTTCCCATTCCCATCAAAACAATCATATGTTTATTTAGAAAAATAACAAACAATGTAATTCAACATGATCAATAAATTCTAGAGAAAAATGTGAATAATTTAATTTTAGCATTAATTAAAACATAACCAACTCCACATTTAAAAATCTCTAACAAAGAAGTTTGAAAGGTATCTAACAAACTTCATTCGAGATGGACTTCACATTTCAAAAACATAACCAACTCCACATTTAAAAATAGACTTCATTCGAATTGAAGATTGAAAGGTATCTAACAAAGAAGTTTAACAATTTTACTGTCAACATTTACAGAACCAACTTTACATTTCTAGAACCAAATTAGCAACGTCATAATCAACCTATACATTTATAGGACCACGATGGCGACTAGGTGTGGTGCATGAGAATCGATTATACAGTACCTGAAGTAGATGTGATGACGACGACAAGGACGAGCGACGATGAGGAGTGGTGGGAAGACACGCAGTGGCCTTCAGTTGTGACAGAGATGACAATGTTGGCTCGCCAAGGGTGGTGACACATTGAGGATGCAAGGCAATGATGATGAGCAGTGGGACAACGAGAGTTGCGGTCGGACGACGACTACAAAAGAAAGAAAAAAAATGAGGTTATGATGGATGAGGGACTTTGG
>JANSVA010000216.1:8504704-8514866 GCA_025504915.1 Erythroxylum reticulatum | reverse complement strand
ATGGTTTTACTATCAAGTCATATACTTGATGACATAAGCCTAATACTATTCATGGAATGTAAATCACATTACATAAACAATATACTTGCATATGTAAAAGAATACCTCATAATATATTATTAACAAGTCATAATGTTCGTACAAAAGTCACATATGTCCATTGGCTTTGGGCACACTACTAATAAAATGCACCTGCAGCGTTCATGGATTTGATGAATAGAGTCTTTAGGCCTTTCTTAGACTAATTTGTCATTGTCTTTATTGATGATATTCTGGTCTATTCTAAGAGCAATAAGGAGCATGCGGAACACTTAAGAATTTTTTTGGAGACATTGAGGAAGAATAAGTTGTATGCCAAATTTGATAAATGTGAGTTTTGGCTAAAGGAAGTGCATTTCTTGGACATGTGATTTCAAAGCAAGGAGTACATGTGGATCCGAGGAAGATAGAAGTAGTTGTGAAATGGGAAACACCTAAGAATGTAGCTTAAGTGACAAGTTTTTTGGGATTAACCAGGTATTACAGAAGGTTTATGGAGGGCTTTTTTATGATAGCAACTCCACTTTCCAAATTGGTAAGGAAGAATCAGAAGTTTGTGTAGATAGAGGAGTGCTAGAACAGTTTTAAGAAATTAAAGAATAGACTTACAGCTGCACGGATTTTGACTTTGCCTTCAGGTAATGATGAATATACAGTTTATAATGATGCCTCAAAGAAGGGGTTGGTTGTGTGTTAATGCAAGGCGATAGGGTGATTGCTTATGTTTCTAGGCAATTAAAGCATTATGAGATGAATTATTCTACACATGACTTAGAGTTAGTGGCCATCATTTTTGCATTGAAGATTTGGAGACATTACTTGTAGGGAGTCATTACTAGGGTATTTATAGACCATAAGAGTCTTAAATATTTGATGAGCCAAAAGGAGTTGAAGTTGAGACAAAGAAGGTGGTTAGAACTATTGAAAGATTATGATTTGATGATAGACTACCACCCAGGGAAAGCTAATGTAGTAGTGGATTCATTGAGTAGGAAGTCCATTATGGAACATGTGGAGATAGTATACCTTCCTTTGTTGACAGAATTAGCCAAACTTAAGGTGACATTGAGGCAAGTTGAGTCTGATTATGTATTAGCTAACTTTAGAGTGAGGCTAGTATTAAATGAGAAGATTAAGAAATTGAAAGAATAAAATGAGTATTTGAGCACGCTTATAGAAGAGATGAAAAGTGGTAAACCTTCTAAAATAGAGATAAGAGAAGATGGATTAATAGTAGTAGGTAACAGATTGTGTATTCCAAACATGATGGAGTTAAAAGATGAGATTCTTGATGAGGCACACAATGCACTATATGCTATGCACCCAGGAAGTACGAGAATGTATAGAGATTTGAAAGAGCATTTCTGGTAAAAAGGAATGAAGAAAGAAGTTGCAGAATATACTAAAAGATGCTTAATGTGTCAGGAAGTTAAAGCTGAACACCAAGCACCTTCAGGCAAACTTAAACCTCTGCCAATTCCGGAATGGATATGGGAGAAGATTACGATGGATTTCTTGATGGGATTACCGAGAACTAGCAGGAAGAATGATGCAATATAGGTGATGGTGGATAGGTTAACCAAGTCCGAACATTTCTTGCCAATTAAATAGACAAATTCATTGAATGCTTTGGCTAAGAAATATGTAGATGAAATAATCATAATGTAGATGAAATAATCATACTTCATGGGATTCCAAGTTCTATAGTTTCAGATAGAGACCCCAAGTTCACCTCCAGATTTTGGGAAACCATACAGGAGGCTTTAAGAACCAAGTTTCATTTTAGTACAACTTTCCATCCACAAACTGATGGTCAATCGGAAAGGACAATACAGACATTAAAGGCATTGTTAAGAGCTTGTGTTATAGACTTCAAAGGTTCATGGGATGATCATTTACCTTTAATCGAGTTTGCTTATAATAATTCCTATCACTCAGGAATTCAGATAGCATCTTATGAAGCTTTGTATGGTAAGAGGTGCAAAACTCTAATTTGTTAGGATGAAGAAGGTGAAAGGAGACTTGTAAGACATTAGTTGGTGCAAGTCATAGTTGATAATATTAAATTGGTGAAATAGAGACTTAAAGCAGCTCAAGACAGAATGAAGAGCTACACAAATGCATATAGAAAATAAATGGAATTTGAAGTTAGAGATAAAGTGTTTCTTAGAGCTTCTCCATGGAAAGGGGTTTTGAGATTTGGTAAGAAGGGTAAGCTTAGTGGAAGATACACAGGCCCTTAAGAGATCATTGAGAAAATTAGGCCTTTAGCTTATAAGTTAGCTTTGCCACTGGAATTATCTAAGATTCACAATGTCTTCCATGTTTCAATGCTGAGGAAGTACCAATCGGATCCTTCACACATAATTCAACCTTCATAGGTTCAGCTAAGAAAGGATTTCACATATGAAGAACAACCAATGGAGATCTTCGATTCAAAGGAAAAGGTTTTGAGGAATAAGACTATGAAGCTAGTTAAAGTTTTATAAAGGAACCATTCTATGGAAGAGGCCATATGGGAAACTATCCAAACCTTTTTAATGTCTTAGGTAAGAATTTCGAGGACAAATTCTTTAAAGGGGGAGAGTTATTAGACCCTGAAATTTTTTCTTTAGGTTAAGCATGATTTAAAATAATTTTGGAGTTTTGATAGATTTAATTTTGGAGCTATAACTTTGTCAAAGTTAGTGGGATTTATTGAATGGTAAGTGGAATTAAAATGTTAATGTAATAAGGATGTTCAAGGAAATTTTTGGGAGATCACTTAAGCATAAAAGAACAAAAGCTTATAGGGAAGGGTAAAATAGACTTTTTAGACTCATTACGGGTAGAAATAGAAGAAAAATATTTTGTCTTGCTTGTTAAGAAGGGAAGACCTTAATTAAAGGGGGAGGAGAGTGAAAAAATGAAAATAGGAGAGAGGAAGAGAGGTTTCGGTCACAAAAGAAAAGAAGAGAAATCAAGGTTGTTAAGGTAGGTTAACCATCTTTTCTTCTTGCTTTATTAAAGGAATAAGTTATCATGTTGATGAAGGAGTTAGAGAGGAAAAAGGTTTTGTGTAGAGAATGAAAAGTTTGTGTTGTAAGAATATGGATTAGGAGAGCCCAATTGATTTTAGGGTTTCTAAACTAGGTCTTAGTTTTTCTAACCTAGATGGGTTATAGATAGGTTAGATTTGATTTCAGTTTGTGTTTGTTATATTTTTTTATTTTTGAAATTTGTGTTTATTGAATTTTTGTGATTTTTGAAGTTATGAATTTTATTGGAATACTGTTTTGAATGAAAGCTTGGTTGTTTTAGGAAACCAAAGGAATCCCACCCAAGAGCAAAGGGAAAGGCAAGCTTGACTTGGATTTCACAAGCTAATTAGGTGGGTAACATATTTATGGTTATAGCGTAATTGGGCAAATTCTTACCTATGTGTGTATGTTTGAAATTGATTTGTTTGTAAATGTTGAAAAATGCATGATGAAATATGACTATGATATACCTCAAAAGAGGTCATGACTTTTGCATTAAATGAAAATGAAGACAAAGCATAAAAGTATAAGCATATGAGAAAACGAATATGTGCCTTTGGTTGGGCGAGTATAGAACCATTCTGTTTGTCATGTGCACGTTGACAAGAGCCTTCTCTCGACTGCCCGCTTGTGGCATATAAGCTCCAAAATTGGACTCATTCTGTTTATGGGGTAAACTTCGGTTTCTCCATTTTGTTGCCATAGAGCCCTCGAGCCATTTGTTGTGCATTGCATCTTTGATTTTTCATGTATGATGCATTTGAGTGCTATGTGCTATGAGTGTTAAACTAAATTGAAGGATGCTTGAACTATTGAATATACGCATATATGTATATACATATGCTTGAATTTGTGGTCAATTGCCAATGGCTATAAATATGTTAGTTGCTGAGCTGTGTAGTTCACCCTACTATTCCCTTCTCAGGTGCAGAATGTGAAGGTTAGCAATCCTTGCAAGGCATCGGAAACTCCAAGATATTAGAAACTTTTGTAACTAAGTTAGTTCAATAAATTTTGGACAGTTCACAAGCATGTTAAACATTGAGCATCCTTTATATGTAGTACTTTGTGTTAAGCTTTATAATGACGTTAATATGTAATTAAAGTTATGTATGAGCTTCTGTTGTTTTGGAAAATGAGTTTAGAACTAAAAATTCCCCAAGTGTATGTGCATTTTTCTTTAGTAGTTGTACATTTCATAATCAAAGTCTTTCATAGGGGTATAAATTATGTGCTGACTTCGATGGAAAAACTGGACTAATTTAGAAAAATTAGTCAAAATGGTCTTCTATAAAGATGTAGCTTATCTTTATAGCTTTCCAACGGTATATAATATGAAATTTTTGGACAACTGAGTTGAAAGTTTTGGTCTTTATGAGTGGAGATGCTCAGGAGTGTACTCTGCTTCATCTTAAGAGTCGCTTCGTCTTAAATTGACTATACTTCATCTTAAGTTGACTCTACTTCGTCTTAAGTTGACTTTGCTTCGTCTTAAGTTGACTCTTCTTTGTCTTAAGAGTCGCTTTGTCTTAGGTTAACTTTTTCTCATCTTAAGTTGACTTTGCTTCATCTTAATTTGACTCTGTTTCGTCTTAAGAGTCATTTTCTCTTAAGTTGACCTTCTGCTTCATCTTAAGTTGACCAGAACATCTTCTAGTCCAATTTTGACCATTTAGACGATAGAGTACGTCTTCGAGTCTTCATAAAAGTTGTACATCTTGAAGTCCTCTTTAAAACCATACAAAGAATACCTCAATCCAATATCTGTAGGGAAAGTTATGACAATTTTCCTAATTCGTCTACTTTTTCAATTCGTCTAACCTTTTGATTAGTTTCGTCTGATCCTATCGTCCGTTCCATTTTTTCCCTTCAGATGATAGAATTTGTCTTCAAGGTCTTTATGAAAGTTGTGGATCTTGAAGTCTTCTTCCGAACCGTCTAAGTAATATTTTGTAATCCAACATCTAGAGAGAAAGTTATGTCATTGGTCTCTAAACAAGTTCAATATGGTCAAGAACAAGTACTGTTCCAGTTCAGTGACTCCAAATGTTGGACTCCATAAGTGGGGACCCATAATCATGAATCAATGGACCTTTCTAGGGTTGTAATGTAGGCAAAGGTAAGGTGAAAAGTATTTTGGTTAATGTAGCATAAAAAGCCATCAAGCTAGTGAAGCAAAAGTAATACTCAATGATATATCAAGTGCACAAGTTAACATTCATTCAAAACTGGGCATAGTCAGTTATGAAGCATGTAACAACTATGTTTCACAACTTAATTCGACTTTCACACCTTAATCCTTATAGACATAACACAAAAAATTCTCCATCCAAAACCATCCGCCTCAAATGGAATATATTAAAATACCCAATCAATTCAACTTAAGGAGGATAAACTATTAATAACGTTTCACAATAATGGTATTTCCTCCTTGAACCTTTTATTCAAACTCACCTTTTTTTATTCTTTCTTTCTTTTAGTTTCTTCTTTTTTTTTTCAAAAGTGTAAGTGATAGAAGCTACATCAACATAGTATTCATAACATGGAATTTTAGCAAATATAACTAACCTATATGTATGCATACCCCCACACTTAGGCTTTTGTACAATCACATTCATCAAGAATTAATAAATGCTCCACTAGCTTTAAGACTTAGGTAGGGCATTTGGATAGGTACATATAATATGGTTTATACAAAAGAAAAAGATAATAAAGGTAAAGGCGGTTAGAAAAGGAAAATTCACATAGTTGGGTAGGCTATTTGGCTAATGTAGCTCGTAATCAATAAGAATGCCTAATCATTTTCATAAAAATGTATATGATAAAAATGTGGTTCCAAATAGAAAATCAATGCAAAGTAAGAATGTATATGTCATGAAGGTCACACATAACAAACAAAACAGTGAGACTGATATAGATGTGTTAGTCCAATATGGCTCAAAATGTCACTAGTTTTTGTATACCACTAGTCATCGCTCTTATTAGAATAATGCACATTAACAAACCATAAGAGCAAAAGTACATGCCAAATATGGATTTTACTAATCAATTCACACTCTATTATGACCAAATAATCTTAAAAGTAATAGAAAACAAGAAAAAATTTTATTTTGTTCGTTTGATTTTGAAAACTACTTAAGAAGTCACATAAGCTACAATTAAGCTAAAAATCATGCATAAAAACTAATGTACCCTAGCCCCACACTTAAAACTTATGTTGTCCTCAATGTAAAATCAAATGCAAGAAATGGATCAATTAATAAAAAATAACAAATGCGAAAATGTAAAAGACAAAAATTAACTCCCATTGGGTTGCCTCCTAAGCAATGCCTTTGTTTAACGTCGTTGGTTTGACCTTCAGTTGCATGCATCAAATGACACCAGTCATACCCTCCAACATCATCACCACCAAATCCTCCTTTTGGAAGCCCTCATAATATGACTTTAAGCAATGACCATTCACTCTAAATGTCTTGTTAGTTTTGAGGCTTCGTATCTCTACTACACCAAAAGCAAAGATATGGGTGATAACAAATGAAGCAACCCAACGAGAATGCAACATACATGAAAAGAGTTTGAGTTTGAAATGATATAGTAACACTTTCTAGCCTACCAAGAAGCTTTTCCTCGAAATCATTTTATCATGAAAAGCTTTTGTCCTCTCCTCATATATCTCTGCATTTTGATATGACTCATTCCTCATCTCTTCCAACTCTTGAAGCTATAACTTCTTATGCACTCCCGCATCATCCAAGTTCATATTGCATCTTCTGATAGCCCAATATGCCTTATGTTGTAATTCCACTGGAAGATAATAAGTTTTCCCGAACACTAGCCTATATGGTGACATCCTAATTGATGTTTTGTAAGCCATCCTATAGGACCATAATGCGTTTTCCAGTCTTACGCTCCAATCCTTCCTATTGGATTGCACGGTTTTTTCCAGGATTAACTTGATTTCCTGATTTGAGACTTCAACTTGCTCGTTGGTTTGGGGATGGTAAGTAGTAGAAACTTTGTGTGTGATGATTTTCTGAACATTGCCATTATCACCCTATTACAAAAGTGGGTTCCTTTATCGCTAATGATGGCTTTAGGTATCCCAAATCTAGAAAGAATGTTAGCCTTAACAAAATCTGCAACAACCCTTACATTATTAGTCCTAGTGGTTTTGGCTTCCACCCATTTAGAAACATAATCAACTGTAGGCAATATAAGTAAAGCTAAAAGACGGAGGGAAAGGTCTAATAAAATTAATGCCACAAACGTCAAAAATTTTATAGAAAAACAAAGGAGTTTGTGTCAATTGATCATTAAAGGACATGTTACCTGATTGTTGGCATCTATCATAGGATTTACAGAAGGTATATGAATCTTTGAACAATGTTGGCCAATAGAAGCCACTCTCCAGTTATGAGCTGTCCTTTTTACTCCAAAATGTCCTCTGTAAGTGTATGCATTGCAAAAGAATAAAATTGATTATGATTCATTCTTCGATACACACCTCCTGATAACTTGATTTCTACAGTGCTCCAAAGATACAGGTCATCCCATATGTAATACTTCACTTTACTCTGTAGCTTATCCCTCTAAGCCTTTAACAAACCATCAAGTAATTTGTTAGTAACTAAAAAATTAACAATGTCAACATACCATGGTGGTGTCGCTTCGGTAGAAAATAATTGCTCATTCGGAAAGGTTTCTCGTTGAGGAATATCATCTTCTTCCTTTATCAAATGGCTGAGATGTTCTGCCACCATGTTTTCTGCCCCCTTTTTTTATCTCTAATCTCCAAGTTGAATTCTTGAAGGAGGAGAATCCATATGATCAGCTTCAATTTTGCTTCTTTCTTTGTGAGCAAGTATCGTAAAGCTGTATAGTCAGAATAAACAATCACTTTAGCACCAAGAAAATATGAGAAATTTTTCCAAAGTAAAAACCAAAAATCATAGTTCTTTTTCAGTAGTGGAAGAATTCAAGTAAGCTGGGTTTGGAGTCTTTAAAGCATAGTAGACGGCGTGCAAAGCTTTTCCCACTCTTTGTCCTAGAACCGCCCCATTACATAATTGCTCGCATCACACATAATCTTGAAAGGGAGATTCTAATCTGGCGATTGAATCGTCGGTGGGGATGTCAGAAGCTCCTTAGTTTTTTTAAATGTTGCATTTCTCGTCGAAATCAAAGGAGACATCTTGTTGAAGAAGCTTACAGAGTGGTGTGGCTATCTTCGAAAAGTCCTTAATGAACCTTCTATAAAAACTTGCATGCCTAAGAAAAGAACGTACTTCCCTTATATTAGAGGGGTAAGGGAAAGAAGAAATAAGATCAACTTTGGACTTGTCTACTTCAATAGTCTTAGCAGATATCAAATGGCCTAAAACCATACCTTGATCCACCATAAAATGACATTTTTCCTAGTTCAACATAAGGTTAGTTTCTATACATTGTTCTAAGATAATGGCAAGATTCTCAAGACATTCATCAAAAGAAGATCCATACACACTAAAATCATCCATGAATACCTTAATAATCATCTCAACATATTCAAAAAAAATGCTTAGCATACACCTTTGGAACATGGCAGGTGGTTACATAATTTGAATGGCATCCTTTTGTAGGTAAGTGTATCAAATGGGCATGTAATTGTGGTCTTCCCCTGATCTTCCAGTGTGATTAGGATCTGAATGTAACTTGAAAAGCCATATAGAAAGCAATAATAATTATAGTAGTCTTTATGAGTAGCAGAATTTAATAATCTCTTAAACATCTGATCAATAAAAGAAAGGGGAAAGTAGTCTTTACGAGTAGCAGAATTTAATTTTCTATAATCAATACGTACTTGCCACCTAGTTTGTAATAGAGTGGGAATCAACTCACCTTCCTGGTTTGTCAAAATAGTGATTCCATACTTCTTTGGAACCACCTAGTTAGGACTTACATACTTACCATAATAAATTAAGTAGATAATGTTGGACACCAATTCTAGAGTCCAACATCGGACATGGGATCATGAATCTTAAGCATGGAGGAAGGCTTAGAAATTTCAAATTTTGAAAGAAAAAAAGAAAAGAAATCCTTCAGAAGCAAGCCGTGGGGAACATATTGGATAAAATCCCTTGGACCCTTTGGGAATTTTACGTCGTGGCAAACCCGAAATTTTATTTTCGCTATGGTGACCATTTGGTCTCGCCGTGATGAACTCACTACGCCAACAAAAATAAAGAGCTTCGGGTTAATTTACACCACGAAAAACTCTTGGCTTTACCTCGGAGAAAACCCTTGAAGTAGAACCCAAAGCCTAAATTTCCTATCTTACAAATGCCAACTTAAAAACCTTCAACCACCTTCATCAATTCAACCCAAAAACAAAAATACACATAATATAAACAACTTTTATAACTTTAATCTCATTTAAATCAAAATGTCTTGTAAAAAAAAAACCATGAGCAAAGAGAAATATTTTTCATTTATAACAATGGATAAGAGTTTTACAAAGCTTTAATGAGGATTTCAAGCCACATTACATCATAATCCAAAAATACATAGTTTGCAAAAAGTAGAATTTCCCAAAATGCAACTAAAGCTTTGTTTTACAAAAAACTTTAAAAGCAAAAGTAAGTCTAATTGGAGTGATTCCTTGGCTCTTGACTACTTGATCTCTTGCTCCTCACCTGAAGATGGGACAGAATGGGAGCAAGTCAGCTTAAAGCTCGTGGGTAACAATGTTATAACTGGTAAAAAGCAAAACCATTGTAAAAATTCACATGGAATCATACAGCACATATTTTTCAAATTCTCATTCATCAAGCAATTTGTAAGCAATATAAATCATGCATTAAATAAATTTGTCAACATAGAGCACATCAAAATGGTTTAGGTGGATCCAAAAACAGAACGTACTACACATTTCCACATAATGGTCCTATATAACCGTGAATAGAATGTACTATCGCAATCCTACTTAATGGTCTTGTGTAGTCACGAACTTATGGGAGTCCGTAAGAAGCTTCATGCCATGCAAATGCTTCCGATGCCAAAAATGGCAAACATATCGGCGCCGACAATTAGAAAATGAATATCAAAACCTCCATAACTCCTTGCTT
>JANSVA010000216.1:8467138-8491719 GCA_025504915.1 Erythroxylum reticulatum | reverse complement strand
TATTCAACTGTGAATCAATTAATTTAGATTATAATAATATACATATTTCCCATACATCTCTATGTATATGTATATTAATTATAAAATAATCTTGGTACCTTTTGACCAGATATATAACGCTCACAAAAATAAAACCAAACTCTTTTGTTTTTTAATAATAAATATTTTCATTACAAAACTGTAACTGAAGAAGATAAAGTTACATATAAATACATTTGCTTTCCAGGGAACTATATATACATTACTCCAACAAATTTGGAAATATGTTCTTCTAAAAAATTGTTCTCCTATCTCTTATTTCTAATGACACCAAAACCATTCAATTAGGTTCAGTACTCCAAAAGTTATCCTCCAAACAATTTGAACTGTTCTTAAACTGAAACAATATTCTATGCTCAATTTCCATCCAAAAATTGAAATTCTTAAAGATTGAATTAAAATTCGATTTCTTCAGACAATTTGTATACCTATTCTCTAATTTACTACAAATCAAAAATCACTCCATTTGGATAACTACATAACAGGTTATATCTAAAATACCGAAGCATGTTTAAGTTGTATAGGAAAAGTTTGTCGTGGTGAAGTCGAAAGTTGACCGCGACAATCTTTTCCCGAGAGCTAATTCTTGGTGGAATTATTGCAACTTTGTTGCGGAGAACCCAAGAGTTGGTCATGGTGAACTTTTCCAGAGAGAAAATCCTTCAAGTTGACCCCCGCAAACTAAGGAGTAGATCGTGACGAACTTTTCCCGAGAGGAAAATCCTCGGGAAATCTTGCAAGTTGGCCCGACGAACTTTCAAAGAAGCATTACTGCTACATTTTTTTCCATATTTTAAACATCCATGATTTTATACCTAACACATCTTTCTATCATCCAATCCTTCTTATAGCACAATATCACCTTACTTTATGTTTTCCTTAACTCAAAACTTTTTTTAATTCATCTTAAAAACACCCAAGAAACTCATGTTTATCAACAGTAAAAACACAGATGCATATATCACCAAAACAAAGCATACAACTTTTTACTTCATTTACTCTTCATTCTCAACTCCATTTTAACTCAATATCATTCATAAACAATTCATGATATCTAATTGATCATTAACCAAAAACAGAACATATATATTTACCCATTCATAAACAATTTTCTGCACTCATCTAAACACCACTTTGATGATTATTCAACCTCAAAATTTCTCTATAACAATATATGATTTATTACTCATTAACCATATACAAAAGAAAGACATTTACATCAAATTTTCACCACCCACGACACATACATAAGCATTGCATAATCAAGTCCTCAATCTTAATCTATCATCATTCTAGCTTCTTTTAACCATACCCATGATATTTAAAGCATAACTTACTTGATTTAGCTTTAAATTCTTCAAACTCTTTAAGAACACTAAGAATCCCTATCTTCACATACAACCCACGATCATCATCTTGAAGGTTGGAAGGTTTGAGTTTTCTTATGGAAATGAAGAAGACAATAAGGTGAGAGTAGCAAATGAAAAATGAGTGAGCTAGGTTCAAAGTTGGTGAAGGTGAGAGTGAATGAAGAAAAAAAAAAGGAGAAGGAGAAGAAATTTAGAGAAGAAGCCACGAAAAAGAGAAGAAAGCAAGACCAAAAACAAATAAACTTGGTCTTCCAAGTAAGAGCATTGTGAGTTTAAAGACATGGTTTGGCAAGTGACACTTGTCACTTGCCACATGTACAATTCTTAAAGCTTTAAACTAGGTTCTTTCATTTAACTAGTCTAATCAAATCTAATTTCTACTCCAATTGTCTGCCAATTTTCAATGACACTTGTAAATAAATCCATAAGTCATTAATCAAATTTTCCATTATGAATTAATAGTAAATTCTACTACCATTTATTAGTTGTCTTTCCACTTGGCATTTTTCCTAGTCTAAAATACCCAAATTTTCAGAAATTTTCCTAAACTTCACCAAAATTCTAAATCACTAAATATACTCTCTAAATCAGTTGTCAACATATAAAAATCACAATTCTCAATATAATCACATTTATAAACAATTATACTCAGAATATGTCAATAAATCCATGTACAATTATTTTCATGTGCAAAAATTCAATATTCACATGTATGTGTATATCATATAATGCATGAGCATGAAATGCATTTTCTAATCTCTCAATAATCTCTTATATTTACTATTCTAGCTTCAACAGGGTTAACGGGATGTTACATCTACACCACCCATTTCCACACCCATAATTGACATTACCTTAAACTCACCTAAGGCACACGCCCCACCCATATAACATCCATCCATATTACCTAGTTCCACCATAACACCCATTGTTGATGTCCCCAATAGTTCCTTTCTAATGTTAGATACATCATCAGATAACTCTTTTACAACATCATCTGAATTGCCTTTAGTTGTTGATTTAGCTCATAACACTTTTGATACTACTTCATTAACTTGTCGACATCATATAGTTACTAGAAATTGGTACTTTTAAGCCTCATCAATTTTTACCTCCTCTGAAATGGAACATCAACTTGTAAATAAGTCAGTAAATTTTGAAAGTGAAGACAAGCAATTACAAAAGAGTATAACATAATGATCCACAACAACACTTGGGTTTTAGTGGCTCCTTCTTAAGTTGATAATATAGTTAAATGCAAATGGGTATATCATATCAAGTGAAAGCTAAATGGTATGATTGAACGGTACAAGGTGCATTTAGTAGCAAAGGGATCCAATCAATGATCAAGTGTGGATTACATGGACACTTTTAGTTCAATTATTAAATGTGCCACTATCCATCTTTTATTATCATATGCCTTATCTAGTAATTGGGAGATTAGAAAATTGGATGTTTCTAGTGCCTTTTTGCATAGTTCATTTGATGAGAATGTCTTTATGCAATAATTACAAGGGTATGTTCATCCTTCATATCCGAATTATGTTTATAGATTACAAAAATCTATTTATGTATTAAAAAAGGCACCTCGACAGTGGTTTAAGTGTTTAATGGATGCATTGATCAACCTTGTTTTCAAATCAAAGAATAATACCTCTCTCTTCCTTCTACATCATGGTTTGATTTCAATTTTTAGTTTGTTACATGTTGATGATATTATTATCATGGGAAACAATAGCCATGCGGTCACCAACATAGTTCAATCTCTCCAATAATCCTTTTGTGCTAAAGGATTTAAGATGTCTTTCTTACTATTTAGGTATGGAGGCACATTGGACTTCAAATAGTTTATTACTCACTTAGTCTAAACATATACAAGATTTGTTGAACAAAGCTCATATTGAGATTGCAAATAGTATTTCTACACCAGCTTATGACAAAGTAAAATTGAGTATTCATGATGGGACTTCTTTTCTCTTTATTAAAGTATTGTTGGAGGCTTGTAATACATTTTTATGCAATCAACAAGGTTTCTCAATTCATGCACTCACTTGCTGATTAACATTAGACAATAATTACACAAATACTTAGATATCTTCTTAGCACTATTGATCATGGCATTTTTTTGAGATGCTCAAGTTCTTTTCAAATCTCAACTTACAATGACTCCGATTAGAGAGGCAACATTGATGATCGTAAGAGTACCACAGGCTTTGTTATTTATGTTGTTAACAATTTAGTATCGTGGGGATCAAGGAAACAAAGAACGATGGTCAAATCATCTACTGAAGCTAAGTATTGTGCTGTTGCTACTACTGTAATAGTGTTACAATGGTTATAATCAGTTACGTAAGAAATTGGTATTCCTTCACCATCCTCTCTTATTTTATGGTGTGATAATTTAAGTGTTAATTATCACACCATAAAATAAGAGAGGATGGTGAAGGAATACCAATCTAACCAAACATTTGGAAATTGCACCTATTTTTCATGCATAGTTTAAACATTTGGAAATTGAATTTCATTATGTATAAGATTTGTTAACAAAGAACTTCAAGTGCGTTATATTGTAACTACTGATCAACTAGCTGATGATTTAACTAATTGTTATCAAAGCACCATTTTCGTCATATAAAGAACAAGTTGACTCTTTTACCAAGACCAGTTCAACTTGTGGGAAGGTGATAATGATATCTAGAGTCCATATCTATTATAACTATTACTATTTGGTTTGTTACGTATTGTGTAGCTAGATTGATACTTATCCTACAGTTTAGATAGACACTATACAAACTTATCTTATAATTTTGTATACTCTTGTAAACTCTATATATGTATCCTATGCTCAACATAAATAATGTGTATTTGCCTTTCCAAATATATTTTATACAAACATGGTTGAAGTAAAAAATGTTTCCATATCAGCAGATCTCATAAATGAGAGTCCTCTATTTTTCCTTTTGAGGATCCAACTTTTTATTAATAGGTTATTAGTATCCCTGAGTATCTCGGTATCACAAGGCCTGAAATTACCTTCAATGTTAATCGAGTGTCTCAATTCATCCATCAACCTATTATTGAGCACTGAAAATAAGTTAAGCGCATACTTTGATACTTGCATAGTACTGATAGGTGTATATTATACTATATTTTGTTAGATGTTTAAGTGTATTTTAAACTTTTTATTAGATGATTATCATTTATATATGCTTAGAATAATGTTTTTATTAACGTTTATCCTAAGTGTTTGTTTGGTTTATAACAAGAATTGGATCTTAATTTCATATTTCAAAAGGTATTTGATGTGTTTTTGAGTATTAGAAACCAAGAAATTGAAGAATGAAGAAGATGGAGACTGAATGAAGCAGTGCATGGTCATGACCTGCTTGTCACGTTCATGATAGAAGTAAATTTCTAGAAGCACGATTGTGACAGGTGTGGCCTATTTCGTATCTTTTAGGATTTGGGGGATATTTTTGGAATCGAATGAAGTGGAAAAACCTTGTAAACATCCCTAGGGCCCTAAACTACTATTTAAGAATGTGAAACACTCCAAAAAAAAGTAACAGCCACACACTAAATTGAACCAAAGTGGAGAGATCAATAAGAGCATCAGGAAATTCGAACATTCGACATGAAGGTGTTAAACAATTTTTTTCTTTTTCTTTTTGTTTCTTTCACTATACTTGATGTGTAATTGGATTTCTAAGATTTTTATCATGTCTATGGAGTTATAAACTCATATTAGGAATTATTTTGGATTTATTTCGTGATTTTATTCATTGTTGAATTCAATACATATTCTAGGTTGTGTTAATTGTGCATGTTCATACTTTAGCAATAGATCGAGAGAGTGAGTCAAAAGTAATTTGATTAAATTATGCAACAAGAGTTGGTGATTTAATATGTCACTCGATTAACAACTCAACCATCATTAAAAGAGAGATCTTATGTGAGAGCTTGATTATTCAACAGATAGGTTCATAATTGAAAATGTTAGGGAAATAGTGAATTAGGAGATTGCAATTTTGGAATTTTCATATTCAATTAGAGTTGATCAATTAAGGCTAATTGGTTAGGTATTAAGAGAGAGTAATCAAACCCTAGGAAATTTAGGATCAACTCATAATTAGATAAATAATTGTTAAAGGAGAAGAATAATGAAAGAATAAATCCCATACATTCATCCTTGATCAACTTTACATTAATTTGGTAGCTCACTTTCTATTTTTTATTTGCTTGATTTAATTTTTGTTATTATTTTCATTTAGTTCATATTCTAATACCTTATAGAAAGTTATGTTGAACTCGTTTTAGCTAGTTCCTTGTGGGATTGATGCCATTCGATACTAAAAGTTACGTTTTATATACTTGAGAGTATTGAGAGTTTTATTAAAGGTAAAACTTACTCAACAAGTTTTTGATGTTGTTACTAGGAAACTTAGTTTAGGAAGATTTGAATTTCTTTGATTTAAAGAATTATTACCCTTTCTTGTGATTGTGTTACCCAATCACAAGAAATTTAGAGAAAAGAAAGTTGGACGTATAGTAAAGGACACATCAATCAAGACATTACAAGGCAAGAATATGGAATATGAAGAGTTGAATGCCAAAAAGATATAGAAAGAAAAATAATGGAGGAAATATATCATATAGAGAAAAAGAACCCTTATGGACTTCATGAGGCTAGGGTTCATCGCCTATCATTAAGGAATTACATGACCAGTAGTGAAACTGACATACAACTTGTTAGAAAAAGATGGAAAATAATAGTTTTCTTTGGAATTTGGAACAAAGTAGACAACAGTCAACCTTCCTAGATCTAGAAGGAACGATTGCAATAGATTTAGTGATAACGTTGTAGGCTAAAATTGAAAACCTCACCAAGGAATGAAACAGCTTGACGGTCACCTCTTTCTCTCCATTAAAAGCAATTCACCAAGGATGTGACCTATCTAGATGAGAGGGTTATATCATAACTAATTGCTTCTTAGTAGAAAATAACGACGTGTAACAATTTAACTTTATAGGAGCTTAAGTTAATTAGGGAGGCAATGATCCTTATTGACCACGTATAATTTGAGGTGGCAGAACCATCCAGATTTCTTTTGATCTAATAATGCAAGGTCCCAAATGGGAATTCAAGGCCCATCAGGATTTCAGCAAGATGAGTCCAATTCATGGGATTCAAAATTAGATAAGATCATAAGCATGGATGAGCCCAGAAGAGGCTAGAAGGGAACTTTAAAGAAGTAACTAAGAACCATGCCTCTTCCATTCACAACTTAGATGTTCAACTAAGCCAGCTTACAATTAAATTTTGTACGAGAAGTGTGGAAAACTTTCTAAAGAATATGGAAGTAAATCCAAGAGAGAAATTTAAGGCTATCACACTTAGGAGTAGGAAAGAGTTAGAAAAGCTAATAGAAGAACAAATTAAACCCCACGTTGTAGAAGACCAAGAGAAGAAGAAAAAGATTGAAGAAAAGAACAAAGACCTTCCTTATATTCCTCCTTCACCTTACCCACAAAAAATACCATTCCCACAAGGACTTTAAAAGAATGAATTGGATACATAATAAGTTTAGAGAAAAGCTAAAGAAATTGCAAATTACCTTACCTTTTGGGAAGCTTTGAAAAGCACACCCATGTACGTGAAATTTCTCAAAGACATATTCTTAAACAAGTAGACTTGGGATGATACTCAAACAGTATCCATTACGGAAACCTCTAATACCTTAATTACCTACCACAAGCCCTCATAATTGATAGATCATGGAGTTTTGCTATACCTTATGTAGTTGGTAATTTAGAGATTTCAAAATATTTATGTGACCTAGGTGTCAGTATAAACATCATTCCTTTGTTGATTTTTCGAAAATTGCGGCCAAGTGATATGAAGCCAACATCTGTATGTATTCAGTTAACAGACCAATTGATAAAGAAACCGTTAGGCTTGTGGAAGACGTGCCTATAAAATTGGACAATTTTATCATTCAGACCAATTAATAATGAAACAATTAGGATTGGTGAAAGACGTGCCTATAAAAGTGGACAATTTTATCATTCCTGTGGATTTCGTCATGCTAAACTTTAAAGAGGATCAAAACTATCCACTAATTTATGGTATAACATTTCTAAAAAACGGAAAAGCTTTAGTTGATGTCCATGAAGACAACTTCATCCTTCATATTGGTGATGAATAAGTGAAATTTTATATGAATAAGGAATTAAAGAATCCAAAGGAGGGTAGCTCGTTAATGAGAATTGATGAAGTCAAATATTTAAAGGAGCAAGAGGAAGAAGAACAAATGACAGTGGAGATTGAGATTGAAGCATATAAGGAAGTCTCTGTTCAAGAAGTTGATGAAGAAGAGGAAGAAGAATAGATGACAATGAATATAAAGGTTGAAGAAGATGTGAAAGTCTCTGTTCACGAAGCGGATAAAAAAGACAGGATAAAGGTGAACGAGGAAGAAGAAGAGCAGTTCACCCTCCCACAACACAAACGGTTGAAGTCCATTGACAATTCAGGAAGTTTCATCATTTTCTATTTTATTAACAGCTTATTATGGAAAAGGACATTAGTGAATTTATTTGGATTGTTTAATTTGATTAATTATGTTCTTTTGATTATCTTGCAATTTGTGACTTAGTTACAGGATACTAACCTAAAATTGGGTGACACATGTGGATGCAAGACACTCATAATAGACCTAGGTTGAGCAAAAATGTGAAGAAAGTGTCAAGCTAATAACGTGAAAGAAGTGCTACTTGAAAGGTAGCCCAAGAATTAGGATTTTTAATTTATTTTCTAGTTTATTTTTAGTTTAATTTGTTGGTATTTTGTTACTTTTAGTTTTTATGTTTATTGTGTAGGGAATCAAATTGCTGGAATTTTATGAGACATAAAGTGTCTCCAAATTCCATTGTTTAAGCCAATACCATGATTACTATATGCATTCTTGCTTTAACTTTATATTTATTGTTTTTGTCTTTATTTATATTATTTTGATTTCTAACATTGAGGACAATGTGTGATTTAAGGGCGGGGATGTTGTATATGCTTCGGATATCTCATTTGTGTATGTAAATTGGCATTTGTTTGGAGTTAGTTTTGGCTAGGTTGACATAGTATAAATATTTTGTTGCATATGTGTGCATTGTGTGAAAGTGTCAATGGCAACAATTGAATGGAATTAGTTTAGCTTTGATATGTATATTAAATTCAAAGTACTTAAACATAAAAGGAATAAGTTAATATATTGGCACATTTTAAGTGATTGGAGTATGATCTTAAGTTAATTCCAAATGATTTTATGCCATTGTTGTTGGACCCCGAAATTTTTTTCCAATTTTTGTAATTTGTTATTTAGCTTTTTATTTAGGTTTTGGTTGATTTTTCCATTTTTTGATTATTTTTGGAATGTAGTCATTAATTTAGTGGCATAAATAGAGATTAGAAATTGATGGAAGGATTTGAATTAAATGAGAATTAATATGGGAAGATTAGAAGTAAGTTAGCTTAAAGGAGTTAGTAGATGGATTAGATGAAAGATGGGGCAAAATGGGAAGAACAAGGTAAATGAAGGGTAAAATGGGGGAAAGACCATTTAAAATGGTTTTGTATTAGAAGAAGAGAGAAGTTTCGTGGGGACAAAAGAGAAAGAAGAGATAAACGAAAATAGGAGAGAAGAAGAGAAGCTTCGGTGAAAAAGAAGAGAAGAGAAATCAAGTTTATTCAGGTAGGTTAACCATCTTTTTCTTGCTTTATTAAAGAAATGGGTTGTATTGAGGATGAAGGATTTAGAGAGTAAAAAGGTTTTGTGGGAACAAGATGGATTAGGAGAACCCAATTGATTTTAGGGTTTCTAAACTAAATCTTAAGTTTTCTAACCTAAATGGATTATAGGTAGGTTAGATTTGAGTTTTATTTGTGTTTATTGTGATTCTATGATTTTTTGAAGTTTGTAAATTTTATGGGAATGTTGGTTTTGAATGGAACCTTGGTTGTGTTAGGAAACCAAGGGAATCTACCCAAGAGCAAAAGGAAAGACAAGCTTGACTTGGATTTTCATAAGCCTATTATGTGGGTAATGTATTTATAGTTATTGTGTAATTGGGCAAATTCTTGTCTATATGTGTGTATATGATGTGCTTGAAATTGAAATTGCTAAATTATGAATTACTATGATGCGTTTTAAGTTATGCATTGAAAGATGTATGACATTTTTTATAAAATCGAATTGTAATTTTGATCATGTTATGCCTTGATATTCGGTCATGGAAATTTGTATAAACGAAAAGAAAGGAAAGAGCATGAAAGATTATGAAAGCATTTCATAAAATGATTTGAGCGTGATTACGTGCTTCTATTTAGGCGAGAGTGGAACCATTTTGTTCGTCACGTGCATATTGACAAGTGCCTTCTCCCGACTGCCTGCTTGTGGCATATGAGCTCCGAATTTGGCTCATTCTGTTCATGGGGTAAACTTCAGTTTCTCCATTATGTTTTCATGGAACCCTTGACCCGTTTGTTGTGCATTGCATCTTTATATGTTTAAGCATGGTGCATGATAAAGTATTATGTTCACTAGCTGAAGTTATGTTGTGTATTATCTTTGAATTATTTTGATCAATGTTTAAATTGCTTGACTAAAGTAAGAATGCTAGAATTGTTAGATATACATATTCATATGGTTGAATATGTGGCTAATTGTCAATGGCTATATATATATTATCCATTGAGCTGTATAGCTCACCCCATTATTCCTTCTTTAGGTGCAGATCGAGAAGATAAGTAATCCTTGTAAGGCATTCAGGCAAATTCTAAGATGGTAGCTTTTGTCATTAAGTTAGTTTGTTCACTTTTGAGATAGCTATATAAGCATATAAACATCGAGCATCCTGTATATGTTGTATTTTGGGGTTAAGCCCTTGTTCAAAGTGTATTGATATAACTAAGTAATGTATGAGTTTCTGTTGCTTGGGCAAATGAGTTAAAGAAAAACTAGAAAGCTCCCAGGTGCATGTGCATGTTTTTTTGGTAGACGTTCAGTTCTTGATCTAAGCCTTTTATAGGTGTAGAAGTTGTGTGCTGACTTCCAGGGGAAACTAGACTAATTGAGGCTAAATTAGTTAAATTTGTCCCTAAAAACTTGTAGTTTATTTGTCCATCTTTCCACCAACATATGGTATAGAAAATTTGGACTTTAGAGTCGAAAGTTATGGTCTTTATAAGGGTAAAGATGTATCGTCTACAAAGACATATCGTCTGTGATGACGTCGTTCATCTTAAGAGATGCATCGTTTGTAAAGATGTATCGTCTGACGTCATATCGTCTGTAATGATATCATATCGTCTGTAGAGTTGTATCGTCTTAAGTTGAACCAGCATAATCTTAAGACCATGCTTAGTCTTAAGTTGACCCCGCATCGTCTTAAAACCATGCTTCGTCTTAAGTTGACCCCACATTGTCTTAAGACCATGCTTCGTCTTAAGTTAACCCCGCATCGCCTTAAGACCATGCTTCATCTTAAGTTGAACCCGTATCGTCTTAAGACCATGCTTCGTCTTAAGTTAATCCTGCATCGCCTTAAGGCCATGCTTCATCTTAAGTTGACCCCGCACTGTCTGTAGACCCTGCTTCATCTTGAGTTAACCCCGTATCGTCTTAAGTTGACCCTGCTTCATTTTAAGACTTTTGTTTCGTCTACCCTCTTCGCTTCATCTGTTCTTTTGTTTCGTCTGCCCTCTTTGCTCCGTCTGTTCTTTTGTTTCGTCTGTCTTTTATTTTGACTGATTTCTGCTTTTATGACTGAGACTTCTTCCTCTATTTAATGTTCATCTAATACTATCGTCTGGTCCATTTTAGACTTTTTAGAAGATAGTTTTTGTCTTTAAGGTCTTCATGAAATTGGTAGATCTTGAAGTCCTCTTTAAAGCTACCCAAAGAACACCTAAATTCAATGCCCATGATGAGGGTTATTCAAATGCCTCCAAAATAGGTTTAGTATAGTCGAGGGCAAGTAATGTTTTCTGTCAAATGTCTCCGAATGTTTGGGTTCTAAAAACAGGATCCAACAATTGTACCATTATTTTATTGTTGCATGAATGTGTGATTATATGTTTATATATTTCATTTGTTTGTATTTTTATTTTTACTTAAGACAAGCAAGTTTAAGTGTGGAGATGTTGATAGGTTTATGTTATACTATGTTTTGCTAGATGTTAAGTGTGCTTTTAATTGTTTATTAGATGATTATCATGTATATAGGCTTAGAATTACGTTATTATTAATGTTTGTATGTATCCTAAGTGTTAGTTTGGTTTAAAGTAAGACTTGGATCTTAGTTACATGTTTCAAGAGGCGTTTGATGTGTTTTTGAGTGTTAGAAACCAAGAAATTAAAGAATGAAGAAGATGGAGGATAAATGAAGCAGTGCACGATCGTGACTTGCTTGTCACGTTCGTGATAAAAGTAAATTTCCATAAGCACGATCGTGACACCCACGTCATGATTATGACAACACTTTCCAAGTGCTACCTATTATATATTTTTTATGGTTTGGGGTATTTTTGGATTCAAATGAAGTGGGGAACCATAGAATCAACACTAAGGCCTAAAATACTATTTAAGAACGTGAAACACTCTAAGAAACATCATTAGTAACACACCGAATTGAATCAAAGTGGAGAGATCAAGAAGAGCATTAGGAAATTCCAGCATTCCAGATCAAGGTGTTAATCAATTTTTAGGAAATTCCAGCATTCCAGATCAAGGTGTTAATCAATTTTTTCTCTTTCCCTTTTTGTTTATGTAGTTATCCTTGATGTGCAATTGGATTTCTAAGATGTTTATCATGTCTATGGAGTTTTAAACTCATATTAGGAATTATTCTAGATTTATTTCATGATTTTTTTCATTGTTGAATTCAGTACATATTTTGGTTTGTGTTAATTGTCCATGTTTATACTTTAGTAATAAATTGAGAGGGTGAGTCAAAAGTAATATGATTAAATTGCACAATGAGAGTTGGTGATTTAATATTTCACTCGATTATCAAATCACCTATCATTTGAAGAGAGATCTTATGAGAGAACTTGATTATTCAATAGATAGCTTCAAAATTGAAAATTTTAGGAAAAGAGTTGTGAATTGAGAGATTGTAATTATGGAATTTTTAGATTCAATTAGGGTTAATCAATTAGAGTTAATTGGTTAGGTCTTGAGAGAGAGTAATCAAAACATAGGAAATCTAGGATCGACTCATAATTGGATCAATAATTAAATGAGCAGAATAATGAAAGAATAAATCTGATATATTCATCTGTGATCAATTTTACATTAATTTGGCACCTTACTTATTATTTGATATTTGCTTAACTTTCTTTAATTGATTTTATTTCTATTATTATTTTCACTTAGTTCATATTCTAATACCTTAGAGAAAGTTAGGTTGAACTTGCTTTAGCTAGTTCCTCATGGGATCGATACCTTTCTATACGAAAAGTTATGATGTCTATACTTGTGAGTATTGAGAGTTTTATTAGAGGTAAAACTTGCTCAATAGGTACCTCTACATATGGTCATCTTGAACATCCCATTCCCATATTAAGAGTTAGAACTAAAAAATATGGTACATATGAGATCAAAGAGAGATTAAGAAAAAAAATTATATTTTTCATGCTCATGCATATTGTTAGCATACACGCACGTATATTTGAATTTTTGCACACATTAAAATGGCTATACATGTATTCATTGACCTTTCGGGTATAACTGATTATAAATGTGATTATGTGAGAATTGTTAATTCAATGTATTGAAAATCGATGTGGAGTCCTAATTAATGAGCCCAGTATCCATAATGGATACGGGACAGTTATAGGCACTCGGTCACAACAAAGTAATAAATAAAGTGAGTCTCATGTGCATTGCATATAAAAATTGATATGTATGTTTCAAATGAACAAAATGAACTGTGTGACTACTCTGAATGTGAATTGTGAAATAAGTAATTAAAATGATATGTGATGTTATTTGATTATGATTGAAATGATGCGAAATTAAGTGATTGCATAATTTGTATGTGTTTTGTGATTGAGTGAGCCATCGAGGATGGTCATTCACTGAGTTTGCAAAACTCACCCAAAATTTGCAATATTTTTCAGGCTCAAAAGAATTATCCCATTGGGCAAACGAGAGTATAGCCATTGCATTGAGGTAAGAGGTAAAGGTCAAGATTAGTTTGTGTGTGCATTTGTATTTTCTTATTTTTGTATCAAATTGAGTATTTCTCAAATTTTGTATCATATGTATTTGAATACGTTTCGGTATGTAATAACTTTTCAAAGTGGAAAGGTTTGTAAATGAGAATGATCTTGAGTGTAATAATAATAAATGTGTTTTTGATGTTATAAAAGAAAAAAAATATTAGGTCCGAAATTTGATTGTTGATTTCCGCATATGAGTATATTGTTTTTTCAAAAAAAATTGTACTAAGTTTCAATGAGTTTTGAATGTTCTAGCATGCCACTTTTTCGATATTCGCACTCGGACATCACTCAAGATGTCGAACACGTGTCTTGTGAGAGTGGGGTACTACAATTTGGTATCAAAGCCCAGAATTAGTATCTTACATGGGCGTTTTCGAAATATATGACAAGATACATACATTTTTGTCATGTTATAGCAGACAATAGCTACTGATCCCTAGTCTGAGTCGCATAAGTATGAGTCAAATGCATGAGCATGTGTTAAGAGTTTGAGTTGATAGAATTTGTGATAAAAGTGATGCTTTTTCAGAATGTGGGAAAACAAAAGTTTGTGGATAATTAGAAATGAGAAATAATATATGGGTAAATATGACATATAATGATTCAACATATTTGTATTGGTGGATGTATTATTGAATATGACATCAATATTGTACTGTAGTGATATATCCCCAAATGTGATATATATGAGAATCTATTATCATGGATTGTTTGAGGAAAAATAGGGATATAAGTAGAAATGATGAGATTAAAGTTTACAAGTAGAATGAAATGAAAACATAAACTGTTATGACCTTAAAAGGATGAATTAGGAACCGAAATGGTTGTTTGATGAATGTGACAAGAGTTACGATCCACCGTAAGCCTATATTAGTGAAAATTGATATCAAAATTTATTGATGATTATACATCTATTATTTTGAATTGATTGAGGATATACATCTGGGAGATGAAATAAATGGCAATAGGAAGATGAGATAAAGAAAAAGATGATGAATCAAACGAGAAGAGTTAATGTACCCTATATAGTAGTTAAATTATTATATCATGATGTAACATTAGAAGAGGTAAATTTGGAAAAATTGAGGTAAAGTTGATGTTAGCATATGTCAATGCGAGGAAACCCCGATTGTGGCAAGGATAAAGAGAGAAATATTGTCTAGGATCATTTGAGATCAAAGTATTACTATTGTAAGATAATTGGTGATCTGTCAGAAATAAATCTCTAAATAGAATGGGATGACCTTGATGATACACACCTAAGCATATGTGATCGTGTCTACTACATCATTTAATTTTGATGAATAAAACATTATGACCGTGTAAGAAACAATAGAAATTGATCTTCTTGAGATATTAAGAATGTTTGATAAGTAGTGATGGAAACAGTGGATGGGTAAAGGTTACATATATAATATGGATGATAGAAACAAGAAATCTTCTTTTGAAAAAGAATTTCACCGAATTAGATTACGCAGACTAGATAGTTTATTCTTAAGAATGATCAACGAAGGAATAAATCATAAATGATATTGGAGTCCTAATCCTAACGGAGACTCAAGCATAAGATGTAGAATAAGTTACTGAGAGTGTATGCCTTTTGTTGATGTAAAGTATCCAACTAAGTGATTGGATTCTTAAATTTGAGGTGACATTAAGTATAGGAGATGCAAATTTGGTCTGATGAACAGATGTTAGAATAATTCAATATGAAATTTGAGGTAATAAAATCAATTGGAAAAATCATTCGAGAGAAGAAGTCAATTGGGAAAAATCGAAAATAGTGTGAGATAATACTACCTCATTGAGGAATTATATACTTAAAGAATTATGAGAACAAATCATAGGCACAAGGAAATTTGGGTTATATCTGTTGGAGCTAACAATGCCCCTGACAGTATTATGATATTAAAGACTAAAGTGATCCAAGCAAAATTGTATCAATTAGCGACTATAATTATAGATGGTATTTTGAGTGCATTCGAAAAGTAAAGATGGTATTTTGCACACATTAAAATGATTGTACATGCATTCATTGACCTTTCGGGTATAATTGATTATAAATGTGATTATGTGAGAATTGTGAATTCATTGTATTGAAAATCGATGTGGAGAATATATATATTGATTCAGAATTTTTGATGAATTTTGGGAAAATTTTTGAAAATAATGAGTGTTCTTAGAGTAGGAAAAATGCCATTTGGTGAGTAAATTGGTGGAAGGAAATAGAAATGAAAAACTAATGATGTTGGAGAATTGTTTTTAAAAAATTATTTTTAGAAATTATTGAGAAAACGACTTTAAAAATTTGGAGATGGTTGAACTAGCTTAATAAGAGAAATTAGTTTGAAGCATTTTGAATTAGACCAATGGATAGGTGACATGTCTCACTTGTCTTTTTTAAGTTGTATTACACAATTATATTTGAAAGACCCAGTTACTGTGTGGATCTTGTCTCTTTTTTGAGATTTTTCTTTATCTTCTGGAAGCTTCATTCTTTCAAAAAAATGTCTCCTCCTCATAAAAAAAGTTTTGCTCTCACTTTTCACTCACTATCTCTTTTTGTTATCTTCTTCACTATAACCGAAATACCTAACCCTACAACTCTTGACTGTTGATGATTGGGTATTATGGGAAAGCTAGGGTTTACGTGATCTCGAAGGTTTTGGAGCTTTAGACAAGTAAGCATTTTAAATGGTTTTTCATTGTTGCATAAGATGAAGCATGCATCATGTTAGTTATACGTTAAAGTTATAAAATGAAAATGTACATGTGCTGAAAACGTGAGTGAAAAACCAGAGTATACAACATGTGTTTATTTTTCATATTTGATGATAAAGAGGTTATGAGATGGTGTTAAAATGATTTTTGGAGTTGAAAGATCTTAGAAAACATGTACAACTAGTTGCAGAAACTTTTTGAAGAAAACAAAAATGAGGACTCTGTTTTCACTATGTATATATATAAACGCATATACATGAGTTTTGAGCATTTTAGAGATGAAAAAAGAATGAGTTTAGAGTGGAAGAATAGTTGTAAGGTGATGTTCTGAGATGAGAATGAATGATTTAAATTGAAATTTGAGGAAGAAGTGAAGAAAATGTAGAAGTTGAAATTGTGAAGATAATATGCGTGAGTGTGAATTTCTGTTTTTTTAATGATTATGAAAAATGATAGATTTTGATTTGGTTGTAATAAGTTGAGCTGAAATAAAATAGGAATGAAGAGGAAATATTGAGAAAATAAGCTAGAAGTGATAGAGTAAGCAAAAGAGATGATTTAAGACGAAAGAGATGATGAAGGGTGCTGGAAAATGTACAGATGCAGTGTTTCCCAATGAACATGCATCTATATTTTTGCCATATCTTGGTCTATAGACATTCAAATGGGATGATTTTAAATTAATATTAAACTAAAGACGTATGGTTATATTTTTCAAGATGGAATCAAAATTTGAATTCTATCTCTAAGAGTTTCAAAATTTAGCTCGAAGTTGAGTTTGTGGAATTTGTCGTGGTTTGGAATAGTCTGTAGTGTTTTTAGCATAACTTGCAGAATATTGAACCAAATTGCATGAAATTGGTTTCATTTGAAACTTAAGACATAAAGGATTTTTTAGAAGAGTATTTTTCCTGAATCCTTCATTTTCCTTATCAAACTTTCCACGAAAGATTAACTCGAAGGTCTGTTTTGAGAAGAAGAGACTTGACAGTGCGTGAATTTGGAGAAGAAAAGAGGGGTTGCACGATCGTGCTTGTGCACGATCGTGAAATTTTGAAGAAGTATGGAAAAGCACAATCTTGCATAAGCACGTTTGTGACTTTTCTGAATCAACTTGAATCTCACATATGCATGATCGTGACATTGAATGCTTACCAAAGTGGACTTATGTGAACATCCTTCACTCTTTTGTTTATAACTTCTTCGTCCAACCTCCAAATGACATGAGACTTAAACCAATGGAATCTTAACTCATTGATATCCTTATTGAAAAACAATTATATCCATATAAAATCATTTGGAAGAGACTGATTGATTTAATTGGGACAAAAATGATGAACAATCTTGGAACTTCATCACTGGAGTATTATCACTGAACATGTTTCGATATTTTAGGCATAACTTGTTATGTAGTTATCCAAATGGAATGAATCATGATTTAGATTAAAACACATAGGGATAACATTCCTATGAAGAAATCAAATTCCAATTTTGTCTCTAGAGTTCTAGAATCTGACTCGAAGTTGAGTACATTATAGTTTATGAACAGTTCGAATTATTTAGAGTATAACTTATGGAATAATGAACCAAATTGAATTATCGTGGTGTCATTCGAAACTTAAGATAGTGGGTAACACTTTTATAGAAGAAAGTTTTTCCAAATTACTTAATTTTCCTTATCATAATGATCATGGAAAATTTACCCTAAAGTCTGGAATTTTGGAGGTGATATAGGACTAAAATGAGAATTTGGATAATGTTTAATCTTGTAATGCTGGAATAGCATTAGTGAATGAATTGTTGATATCAAAGTGCAAAAAGCATGAGTTCAATGGGAATAAAGATATTCATGTGATTGAAGTTGTGATTCAAGAAGAGGAGTAAAGTGTATCTAGTAAAACTGATTCAGAAATGGGCTATTATGAGAACAAATAATGCTAAAAATAAAATGACGAATAATTGAGTTATAAAATGAGAATGTGAATAAAATGTGAAATTTGATAATACTCGAGATTGTCTTTGAACATGCATTGTACTTAATCCATATACACACATATGCATAAATGAATGCTTATAATTATGCAAAGTTATTAATGTGTATATGCAATATGTGTATTGCATAATTTTGATGTACAGGATAAATGTTCGTATTCAAACGTTTCTACATTATGGAAGCTAATGCTAATCTGGAGTATACTGTGAGTCGACCTAGATGGTCTTATTTTATTGTTTGTTCTGAATTTCAATTTCTTCATTGAATAACTACAGTTATGATTATTATGTAATGTGAATATAATTAATATGAATGTGATTTGCTTATGTTGATGCCGGATAATGAAGGTCCTAGACTTGGTGCATAAATATTATATTGAAGTGCTACTTGTATATGAATGAGAAGAAATAAGTATTTCTCAACATTTATGTTGAATGACGGACTACGGTCCGATGATAAATGTATTCTGAATGTGAATGTGTATATGAATAAGAAAAGTGATTCTCAACTTAATTGTTGAATGTCAGACTAAGGTCCGATGATTAATGTGAAAGTGACTGATTGAAAATATATGAATGTGACGTATTCCATTACATGAATACATGAAACATAAAGGCAGTTATGATCGGAGTAGCCATCGAAAAAGAGCTTAAAGCTTAGATTGTGAAAAAGAGCTTAAAGCTCAGATTGTGAAAAAGAGCTTCAAGTTCAAAAAGTGTATAAGAGCCGATAGCTCACTATATAAAATGAGCGCGATATCTTCGATAGATACGGGATAGTTATCAATGAGCCCGGTATCCACAATGGATACAGGACAATTGTAGGCACTCGATTACAACAAAGTAATAAATGAAAGTGAGTCTCACATACATTGCATATAAAAATTGATATGTATGTTTCAAATGAACAAAATGAACTATGTGACTGCTCCAAATGTGAATTATGAAATAAGTTATTAAAATGATATATGATGCTATTTGATTATGATTGAAATGATGTGAAATTAAGTGATTGCATGATCTGTATATGTTTTATGATTGAGTGAGCCATCGAGGATGGTCACTCATTGAGTTTGCAAAACTCACCCAAAACTTGCAATATTTTTCAGGCTTAGAAGAATTACCCCGTTGGGCAACGGGAGTATAGCCATTACATTGAAATAAGAGGTAGAGGTCGGGATCAGTTTGTGTCTGCATTTTTATTTTCTTATTTTTGTATCAAATTGAGTATTTTACAAATTTTGTATCATATGTATTTGAATATGTTTCGATATGTAATAACTTTTCAAAATGGAAAGGTTTGTAAATGAGAATGATCTTGAGTGTAATAATAATAAATGTGTTTTTGATGTTATGAAAGAAAAAAATATTGGGCCCAAAATTTGATTGTTGATTTCCACATATGCGTATCTTGTTTTTTTCAAAAAAGAAAAAAATTTGTAATAAATTTCAATGAGTTTTGACTGTTCTAGCATGCCACTTTTTTGGGATTCGCACTCAGACATCACTCAGGATGTTGGGCACGTGTCTTGCGAGAGTGGGGTGCTACACATCTTATCAGAGATCTTCCTCCTTTCATCTATTTGTTTATTCTAATGCCAACTAGGGTGGCTTAGCTGAGGATCACAAATCCATGATTGGATTTTCCATTCATGCTGACTACAATCTAATCTCTTGGGCCTCACGTAAATAACTTGTTGTTTGTCGATCCTTAATAGAGGCAAAGTATCATCCACTTACAATTGCTATAAGTGAGTTGTAATGTGAAATTGGGTTTGCACGCACTCATCCTCCGATCCTTTGGTATGATAATCTTGGAGCTATATATCTGAAAGCCGACCCATTTTTTACTCAAGGTCGAAACATCAAGAGATTGAATTTCAGTTTGTACGTGAATTAGTCATACAACAAAGGCTACTTGCTGGCTACAATTCAAACAATGACCAAATTGCCAACCTCCTTGGTAAATCCATCTCCAAGGGCAAGTTTACTCATTTTAGGCACAAGTTAATAGTGTTAGCATTGTCATTTTGAAGGGGAGTGAGAAGGATTAAAATAATCTATTTACTCTAATTATTTACTTCTCTCATATGTTACTGACTTGGTCATTATTGTACAACTACTAACTTTCCTATCTTGTAGCTTATTATCTGTTATATCTTGTAGAGATGGTTAGTTTTGGCTTTAGTATATATTTACCTTAACAACCTTTTGTAATCCACAAAGTTTGTATCATGATTGAATGAAAACATTTCTGCATCTACCAAATTGGTAGAGCAACCCAAAAATCTTTGACTAATAATCTATTAGGGTTTTTATTTATTGTATTTTAAGATGTTTTAAGTGATATTAAGGTTCCTCTACACCTTGGAAGAAGATTATAACGGGTTCTTATTTGTTGAATAAAAATTATTCAAAGGTTATTTTTCTTCTTAAAAGAAGAATTATAGTCTAAATTCAAGAAGAGTCTTATAATAGATGTAGGCACACTAAACTACTATAAATTGATCCACGTCTCTCTTCCCATACTCTTTTACTTTATTACTTAAATGCATTGTTAAAATTCATTATTTTATTTCATAATTTCATAATTTATAAGTAATTTTAGTTATAAGTTTATAAACATCCAATGTAACCCTCTTAAGTACCGTTAAAGACTAACAACACACTTAATACCGTAATCTTAAATTTTATTAATTAAATCCTGCAAATTATAATCAACCATTACGTTTTGAATCTTGAACTTACAAACATAATGTGTATTTTGGCATATTCATTAAATTTTATATTTTCATGTATTTACATAAGAAAAATTTTGCAATAATTTATGTTTTTATTCACGATCTAAAAGATATATTTCGTTATAATTATAAATTTTGAATTTGCTTCATGAAAATTAAAGTTTATATAATATTGAATGTAAAGAAGAAGATTCACCCAACTAATAGATCTAAAAAATGTTTTCGCATTGATTAATTTACTTTAATTAACTTTAAATTTTCTCCATCTTATAGGGATGGATGAGGTAATTTTATGAACTAAGTTCCTTTTTATTTAAAAATTTTATACAAATATTCTAACTTTTGCATATTAACATGTTTCACCGGATGCTCTTCAATTTACTCGTGGACTAGGAAGCAATACAAGTTACGGGAGGCTTCCACTAATTAACTTTTGGTCCATTGTGTTGGATATTTTTTACTTTTCCCACAAAGTTGGACAACATTTAATTGTATTTTTCAATTTTTCAATAACTTATTGGTTAAGTTACGTAATTTGATCCGGATAAAGATAATAAAGTGACCTAATAAATGATATAATTTAATGGGTCGAAGTTCTAGTGAAAAATGGATCGCGATCCATATGGACCACCCATATTAGGCTCGTGATAGGGAAGCCTAATATAGGTGCTATATATAAAGGTTAAAGTCTCCTGCAGTTGCTCATATGATTCGTAAGCATAAGGATTCTTTGATTTGTTAAGAGAGTTTACGTTTTGAGAAAATTGTAGAATGGCTTGACCGTGTCCTAGTGAGTAGTTCCTATGAAGACGACGATGGATTTGTGCTCGTTTCGACTTAGGAAAGGTCATTTGAAATTATGTAACTGAAATCAGGTATTTTCTGTATTTATTGGTTTATTTCCCTTTCACGTTTAACCCAATATATGTAACTAATATCCCGTTACGTATTACATATGGTATCAGAACGGTGACGTGATCGGGTGGTTAAAAATGAAGACTTTTTGGTTTTTCTTCATAAGGTTCTTAAAGAGATAACTTTTGATTATCAATTTTATTTGCTTTTTGATGCATGAAATTGTTATAAATGTGTTTAGCCTTGAGAAACGGGGTGAAAAAGATCCCTAGAGTGTGAAAAGTTGACCTAAATCTTACCAAAAATTGCCTTTTTTGGGTAGGGGCGACATAGACCATCGAGTGCATGTGGGTGAACAGTACCGCCATAGGGCAATAAGTCTAGTGCGTGGTCGACATGTGTGTGGACTAGGGCGAGCCACGTATCGGTGTGTGTGTGTTAGCGCACGTGCAACACATGTGCCATACAGGTTGGGTTTGTGTCGCTCTGTGGTACGTGTACTACACTCGCCACTTCTCTCCATACGCAGCTGACATCAGCACCGCTACAATACCATAAAATCTAAAAATTTTAGATTTCTCGTAAGGGTGCCCTAAGGTGTTTTGGATAAGTTTTCGGGTCCAAAAAATTTATAAAGTGAGTTTTTTCATTTTTCTGGATTTATTACATTAGTAATAAATTAAAGTCACTTGAAAACGGAATTAAGACATTCTAAAGATGATTTTAAATAAATTTTCATGCTTTGGACATCACATGAGGAAGATGTTTGTATTTTGAATTGTTCTGCTTACATGTTGGGAGATGTCTCTACTCTTATATTTGGTTATTGTGCCCATAGGTGTTGGCCTTATATAAGATTTTGAGAAGTGTATAAAGGTATTGGATAGAGGAAAGTCATTGCTTGAATGATCTATTCGCCCACAGGTGGTAGTGCCATAAGAGTTAATAATTTGTACTCTGATCACTTTTATATAGAGGTCTAGTTACATATATTTTGTAATCAGCCCACAAGTGTTTCATAATATTTATGACCAGATTCTCGATACATGTACTATTTAATGGCTTTGATTATCGTTGTTGTCTTAGATTTGTGGTAAGCTAAACATTGTCATTTTACAATCACTTTTTGGTCAACAATATCAGCTTCACTATGGAAATCTTGACCGGTTTCAATACGAAGAAGTGGAAAAAGATGTATTGAATGTTATGAAGATAGCTAAAATTAATATGGCCATATGGACTGATATGCCATCTCCATCTACATCTATAAGCTCGAGAGCTCATAAATCAGCTTATACAGCCTAGGATCGGGCTAACAGATTTTGTTGCATGACCATTAAGAGATCTATACTTGACCATCTGCTTAGTGGACTTTCAGACACAAATATAGTGAAGGAATTTCTTGGTAATGTCTCCTAAAGGTATATAGTTTTACCTAATGATGAGATAAGTTCCTTGATAAAAGAATTATTCTCCATAAGGTATACGGGAGAAGGGGGAGTAATAGAGTACATATGAAAAATGATTCATCTTCATAGTAGACCAAAGATGCTAAACATTCTTCTTCCTGATGTCTTCAGAGTTCACTAGACTCTGAGTACACTCCCTCTAGAGTTTAGTAATATGGTAATGACATATTATTTGCTAGATGAGGAATGGGCCTTCAATGATTTGATTGCCCATTGTGTTATTGAGGAGGAGAAACTCAAGCTTGCTACTCCTACATCCCTCGATGCAACTAAAGGGAAGGCAAAGATGAAGCCCGCTAAGATCAAAGGTAGAAAATCCAAAACTTCTTTATATGCTAATGATGGTCAATCCAGTGCTGGTAAAGGTCCTACAGACATAAAGAAGCCAACAATATAAGGCCTAGAAAGAAAGTCTGATACCATCAGGTAACTCCTTGGCTTATCAATTTATGAATCTAATTTTACGAAAGTCGCATTAAGTTCTTCGTGACTAAATAGTGGAGCATCTGATCAAGGTGCTTCCACAATGTAGGGGTTCATATCTAGGATAGACTCAAATAATGGGGAGGGAGAAACTGATGGTTGATAATAATAAAGAAGCTAATGTAATAGCTATAGGGGATGTATGTATTGAACTTTGCTGTAAGGTTCATTTTGGTTTTACACGATACATTTTATATGTGATCTTTGTATCAAATTTGTACATAGAATGTTAACTTTTTATATTAATGCTTTTGTTGTATAGTTGTTGTTTAATGCAAAATATAATGGTACAAATATTTTGTCATATGGTTTGTCTAGAATGTGTCTTACCCAAAATTAGATAAATACTTCGTCATATCTTGTTGAACAAGTTATAAAAAGAAGAACCTTGATGAATGATAAGTTATATGTTGGCCCTAAAAAGAAATTTTAAGCATGATTAGATTAAGTTTGGAGTGTTGCTAGATAAATTTTGTTGGAATTGATTAGCTTGTTAATGTGGGTAAGATAATATGGCATGGGTTAAGGACGCTGAACTATTAAAGTAGTGGGACAGTGTAAGGCTAATTTTGGCAAGTCACTTAAGTTTAAAAACCATTAGGCATTAAAGGAAGGGCAAGGTGGACTTTTA
>JANSVA010000216.1:8445345-8459198 GCA_025504915.1 Erythroxylum reticulatum | reverse complement strand
GATATTTTTGAAACATTCATGTATTGGGGGCTTGAAATGCCCACTAAAGCTTTGTAAAACTACGATCTTTTGATACTGATGGTTTATGATTTTGGTTTCACCCATGATTCTAAAGGTTACATAGGAAAAATTCATATACTGACTTCAAGGATATTTCTGGGTTAATGTGAGTTGATTTAGGCAAAGTTATCTTCTGGAAAGTTGTAGTCTTTCTTTTATCTTTCCAACGGTATATAGCATGAAATAATTGGACATTTAAGTTGAAAGTTATGGTATTTATGAGTGGAGATGTTCTGGAGAGTATAGATAGTGATTTAGAACTAAGAAAGACCCAATTGAAACATCTTCTTATGAACGGTGCATCGTCTTATTTTTTATTCGTCTTAGTTTTGCTTCGTCTGAGTTTGCCTCGTCTTAGTTTGACCTTCTGCATCGTCTTAGTTTGATCTTCTGCATCACCTTACTTTGACCGTCTTAGTTTGACTCTTTTGTATTGTCTTAGTTTGACCGTCTGAATTTGACCTTCTACATCATCTTAGTTTGATCGTCTTAGTTTGACCTTCTGCATCGTCTTAGTTTGACCGTCTTAGTTTAACCTTCTGCATCATCTTAGTTGTACCGTCATCTTTTATTCCATTTTTGATCCTTCATAAGGTGGAATTTGTCTTCGAGGTCTTCATGAAAGTTGTATATATAGAAGTATTCTTTAAAACCATCAAAAAATGAAGTCAATCCGACGATTGTATTGGGAGTTATGGCAATTGCGCCAAGATAGGTACAAATTGATTGATGGAATAAACGTGTTCAATTCTTTCAGGTATAACTTCCTCATCCAACCTCCAAATGAAGTGATTATTAAAGCAATGGATTCCTAACATCTTTTTCTATCTTCTCATAAAAATTTTTATCTTTTGGAGTTGTGTTGAGAAAGTTTACATTATATTAAGTGAGAGGTCGGTTGGGAGAGCATGATTGGGGTACAAATACGCTTTAGCTTTTTAAGTATATCTTGAGCTATAAAACTCCAATTAAGATGATTCTTGCTTCAAAGCAAAATAGAGACTTAGAGATACAATTTTTATGAAGAATTCAAGTTGTATTTCAGGTGATTGATTAGTGTGGGCACACCAAACTTGTGGAATGATGGCAATAACCCTCTAGGGTAATAAGCACAAGATTTATGACTCCGGTTGTTAGGCTCCGAAAATGGGGTTCAACATTATACATATTGTGGCATAAAGTTTAAACCATATTTGTAGAGTTATGGTTGAGAGATTGATTAAGGAAA
This sequence comes from Erythroxylum reticulatum, assembly GCA_025504915.1. Classification (NCBI taxonomy): domain Eukaryota; kingdom Viridiplantae; phylum Streptophyta; class Magnoliopsida; order Malpighiales; family Erythroxylaceae; genus Erythroxylum; species Erythroxylum reticulatum. The sequence continues at coordinate 8,457,910 of JANSVA010000216.1, read as the reverse complement.
GCATTATCTCAATTTTAGATTATGATGATATGGGAACATGCGCTGACTGTTGCAGGGGTAAGTTGACTGAAATAAGGATAAAGGGGTCAACTTGTGCTTCTGACTTGTTGATTCTAATACATACAAATATCAAAAGGCCTTATACAGTTGCATTGTGCAATTCTAAATGTATTATAACATTTGTTGATGATTATTCCCATTACATTTTATGTGTTTTTGATTAAAGACTGAAGGTTGAGAATCAATTGGGAAAATCCATCCAGAGTGTCATATCTGACCGTAGAGGAGAGTAACATAGCAAACATAGTGTTTTAGGACATGAATAAGTCTGTTTACCATATATATGAAATTAGTTGGAATAATGACTTAGTTTATTATGTCAGATAGTCCTGAGCAAAATGGTGTGTTCTTGAAAGGTGTAGCCACACCCTAAAGGACTTGAAGAAGTCAATGCAGAATAGGACTAATCTACCTAATTATCTAGAAGTGTGGAAATCCAGCCTTGCACACATTCGTGTATGGGGCTACCTTGCTGAGGTAGTATAATCCTTATAAGAAAAAATTGCTTGTTATGCTCATTGCTATTTAAATAGATATCCTGACTACTTTAAAGTTACAGATTTTACTGTAGAGGAGGAGAGACCAAAATAGTGGAATAACAAACATCTAAGTTTCTAGAATTTGATGTTTATGATGATAGTGGGCCGTTTGACCATTTGGATGATAACAGGTGGATACTATAGTTATTATGTGCCCGATACTCATACAGTTAGATCTGGTGGATCTAGGTCTTTGTACCATACTTGTACAGGAACAAGAACTCATACTTGTGCACACAAAGGTTCTTAGGGGTACAAGATCTAATGCAGATGTGTAAATCCACTAGAATTAGAGACGACTTGCTATCCCATCTGGTAATATAGTCTATTTGGTGAATAAGACTATGATGTTAGACATGTTATGGATCCAGATATTTTTACAGAAACTATTTCTGGACCCAGTGCGGATTTGTGGTGGGATGTAATGAATGATGAGATGCAATCCATAAATCATAGTAAGGTCTAAAAACTAGTTGATTTGTAGAAGAATTGTAAACATGTCAATTATAAATAAGTTTTAAGACCTAAAGGATTTTGAGATAAAGTTCAACAATTTATGGGCTCGCTCAGTTGCCTGATGGTTCACTCTGGGAGAAAGGTTGATTTTAATGTTATCTTTTCTCTCGTGTCCTCGAAGGATATACTTTGAGTGATTATGACAATTGTAGCTCATGATGATATAGAGTTACATTAGATGACTATCAAAACCGCTTTATAGAGTTACATCAAATAACTGTAAAAACCATTTTCCTAAATAAAGACCCTTATAAAGAGGTTTATACGCAGTACAACCTAAAGTATTTTAGGGTCCAGATGGAACTAACATGGTTTGTACGTTAAGCAAATCAATATCTGGTTTACATCAAACCTCTTGAAAGTGGTACCTTATATTTGATGAGGTTGTGACATCTTTCAGCTTCATGAAAAATAAAGTTAAAGATGTTTGTATAATGAGGTCAAGGGGAGAAAAGTTGTCTTCCTATTATTGCATATGGATGATATATTGCTCATATTGAATAACTTAAGCATTAACGAGGTCAAGGGGAGAAAAGTTGTCTTCCTATTATTGCATATGGATGATATATTGCTCATATTGAATAACTTGAGCATATTGTATGAGGTTAAGCAACTTTTGTCTAAGCATTTCAATATAAAGGACCTTAGTAAAGCATCTTTTATCCTAGGTATGCAGATTTACTGAGATAGATCTTAACACTCATCAGACCTCTTACAGAGTGCATACATTGAGTGACTGTTACAAAGGTTTAATATGACAAACAATAAACCTGTCGTAGCACCTACCTCTCATAGTAAGAGAATATCTTTGGCATAGTGTCCTAAGAATAAAGTAAAGAGAGATGTTATAAGGAATGTTTCATATTTTAGTATGTTTGACAACCTGATGTATGCTCAGGTATGTACTAGGTGGGATATTGCATTTACTATTAGACTGTTTGGTCAATATCTGGTTAACTTAGGTATAGATCATTGGAATGTAGTCAAGCGAGTGTTGAGACACTTAAAAGGAACTAATGATTATATGTTAACATATAGAAAAATCAACAGTCTAAACCTCATAGGGATTTAGATTTAGATTTTAGTTATGTGTCTGATGATCAAAAGTCCATTTAAGGTTACATTTTTATGTTTGCAAATGGTACAATGATGTGGAAAAGTGTCAAGTAGACATGGGTGACTTCCTCGACCATGCATGTAGAGTGCATACTATAAGGCTGCTTGATAAATGGTTTAGCTCAGAAACTGGATTTCTGAGTTATCTATGGTTGATTCAGTGGCTAGAACCATTTGGTTGTAGTGTGATATTCTTGTTACTATGTTGTTTAGTAAAAACAAAGAATATTTAGCATTTCGAGGTTAAATATTTGACCATAAAGGAGTTGATACGAAAAGGTGACATTAAGGTTTGGAGCATTTAAGGAGTAAAGAAATGTTAGTTGATTCTTTAACTAAAGGACTTCACCCACTTGTGATTGTGAGACAAGTATACAGTATGGGTATTTTGAAGTCTTTAATCACTATTAGTTAGGGGATCATTATTAGGCCCCGTTTTCAGAGTCTAACTCTATCTCTAATACTATGACATGTTAGATCTGGGTCCTGTTACTAGTCCCAAGGTGACAATTTGGGACGGTCGGGTGAAAGCCATGCAAGAGGAAGGTAGAAGATGTTCAATAGAATAAAAGAGATTACGCAGGTAGCATGGTGGGTTTGTCGCGGCAAAGTATATGTTCGTTACAGCAAACTATAGGAACCAATTCTAAAGACCATTCAGGAAAAGTTCGCTGTGGCGAAGTCCCAAGATCATGCAACTGTAAAATAGTACTGACTCGCGATCGCACCTGATAGCTTTAACTGCAAAATACACCGCGATCAAAGCTTAACTTTGCCATGGCAAAGTTGCAAAATTAACCATAATAACACCTTTCGGGAAGGGTTTGCTACGGCCAAAGTCTGGCTTCACCGTGGCAAAACCTTGGAAGTCTCAGCCTAGACCCCAACAATTAACACTAAATTTTGAGCATACCATTCCTACCATTTTCACAACCCCTAACCACTTAACCCTAGAGAAATAAATAGAAACACCAACCCAAGAAACTTCCTATAAAATGCTTGAGAAATGGTAGGTAAAAACTTGGAAATTCATGAGCAAACCGCAAACATAATTCAATAACCTCAAAAGATAAGAGTTTTACAAAGCTTTAACGGGCATTTTAAGCCACAATACATCATGTCTCAAAATCTCAAAATACAAAAGATACATGGATAATTAAAACATGAAATGCAGTTAAATCCTTATGTTTATGTAATCAATCTCAAAATACAAAAGTTTGAAAATTCAGAGTGATGTCGTGACTCTTTACTACTCGATCTCTTGCTCATCACCTGAATATGGGAAGGAGAATGGGGGCAAGCTTAAAAGCCCATGGATAAACGTTTATAATCGGAAACAAGCAAAACCATTAAAAATGCTTAATGTTATATTCACTTTGCCTCAAAATCCATAAAACACATAGTTCCAAAATTCTCACATTATCAAACAATTCATAAACAACATAAGTCATGCATTCATCAAACTTGTCAACACATTCTAAATACATAATCACAACAGAAATGGTTTGGGTAGGTTAACACCTTCCTACATAATGGTCTTGTGTAGTCGTAAACAGAACATACTATTGTAATTTTTGTCGTAAACATGAGAGAGTCCATGAAGGAGCTCCGTGCCACTAGCGGATAAGCAGGAAAAACCTTTAATAAAGTCAAAGTACACTTAACATAACAGAAAGAACTACCACAAACCCACATAATCATGCATTTCATATCTTGTAAACATATTGCTCATAATGGCACATTTCCGAAACATGTTATCATAAGCATAACATCTTTGTAAAAACCATTTTCACATTCTTTCCATAAATTATCAACACAAACTATATACCAAACATATATCAATTTCTCAAAGCATTTAAAGAGCAATAAATTCACATTTATAAAGTAGTTGAAAACATTAAATTCTATTTATTTGAAAGAAACATTAATGGTTTATTTACTTAATCATAAACATGAAACCCACCTTGAATTCCTTGCTTAAAAATTTTCGTAAGAATGCCTCTCCTCTTGCTCCTCTTGCCCTTCTTGATTTCCTTTAACAATAACAAAATTCTCATTCAATAAGAATTCAAATTGAAAACCTAAAGAACACATATTCACTAAAATTGATTCTATCATACTTAAACCTACGCATTTCCTAAACTTCATGAACTAAAACCCTTCCAAAAATCTAAAAGACCAATAAATAATGATTTTACCTTAACTCTTCTCCAAATGAAGAGATGTTTGGCTCAAATGAAAGCTCTTATCTTTCTCTTTCTTTTTCTCTTCTTGAACATCCTCAAATTCCCTCTTGAAAACTAAGAAATGAAGAAACTCTAACTCATCTTGCTTCTTTTCTCTCCAAAAACTGAAACACTTAACTCTCTTTTCTCATTTTTGGTATTCTCTTCGTCTTTCTCTCCCTCATTCACGTCTTCTTCCTCTCCAAACTAAGACAAAATTTTTCTCTTCCCATTTTACCCTTAATGAATGTTAAAAGTCCACTTTACCCTTTCTTTCATGCTTTATGATCTTAAATGCTTAAATGTTATGCCAAAATTGACCTCATGCATTCTTACCACTTTTAATTCAATTAACCAATGAAATAAATCCTACTAACATAGACATAATAATTAACTCCTAAAAATTCACCTATCAAAACCTCATAATTTATTTATATCATACTTAATTCAGCAACAAAAATTTCGGGGCCAACAATCATTATGTTTGCTCCATGTACATTTGTACATTTATAAAATTGATTTATTATGAAAGTATGGTAATTTATTAACAAATATGAGCATCGTTTATCCCCAATAATATGTGTTATCATACATTTTCATAATATGCGTGAAAGTATTAAGATTTATGTCAATCTTAAGCATCTACAGATGATTGGGCATATATACAAATTAACCTTAAGCCTATGTCATTTAGACGTATACAGTTTTATATAGATATCCATAAAGTTTGATATGACATAGGGGGATATAAGTTTTTAGTCTCATAAAGGTTCTCTAATGTAGTTTAGCATTTAGTTCGAGAATATTAAGGTTTTCTCTGATGTTGTTTAGCATTCGGTGGGAGAAAACAAGTTTTCTCTAATATTGTTTAGCATTCGGTGGGAGAAAACAAGCTTTCTCTAATACAGTTTAACATATGCGGTTTAGCATAAAGTTTAGAGAAATCGAGACCTACAAACGAAGATAATATAATTTAGATCATACAGGTATCATCTTAGTTTACCACACTCCATTTCCCATTCATGTTAGTAAGGTATTAGATATTTATGATTGTATTAGATCTGTGTCACACATGACACATACATTTGATACTTTTCGGTAATGAAAGCCTTGTTGGACAGAATGATGGACTTTCGTTATCTTTGGATCAAATATTTTGTTTTTTAACTTAATCAACTAATACAATAGCGTAGCTTAACCAAGTTTTTAAAAAAACTATTTTCAACTTAATTCAATACCGCAATTAAGTATTGTCCAAGAGAGAGAATGTTGGATATTTTTGACTTTTTTCATAAAGTTAGACAACATTTAATTACATTTTTTGGTTTTTTAATAACTTATCGGTTAAGTTACATAATTTGATTTAAATAAAGATAATAAAGTGGTCTAATAAATGATCTAAGTCAATGAGTCAAAGTTCGGGTGAAAAATGAATCGCAATTAGTTGGACCTGACCCATATCAAGCTTATGATAGAGAAGCACGATATGGATGCTATATATAAAGGTTAAGGTCTCCTACAGTTGCTTATATATATGATTTGTAAGCATAAAGATTCTCTGCCCTATTAAGAGAGCTTATGTTTTGAGAAAACTGTAAAAAAGCTTGACCGCGTCCCGAAGAGCAGTTTTTATAAAGATGACCGTGGATTCGCATTCGTTTCGGCATTAGAAAACTCGTTTGAAATTATGGAATCGAAATAAAGTATTTTCGCATTTTTTTTGCTTATTACTTTTTCATGTTCGATCCAGAATATATAACTAAGCTCCCGTTACGTATTACACATCGCGGTTCAGAGCCCTCTGCTCTTTGTCAGAAACACGAGGAGCTACAAATCCTTGGTTTGACATGTCAATAGGTTAATATATATACCTACCTTTAGATATGTCCTCTCTGAAATTTACCAAGTAGCAACCATTTTGGACCTGCTAGTAAAAGTACATGCCTTTTCGAAACGCTTGACTAAATATGGGCTTGTTGGCTTGTAAATGCATTTCGATATTTTCATATTTTTTTCCTTTTGAATACAGGATAGCAAGAAAGTTTGGAGTTTTAGGGGATGATGAATACCAATGGTGCTCTTCGGGAGAGGAAGTTAAAGAGTCTGTTTCTTCACCAAATTCAAACTTTAATGAAGTCTTTACATTTTGCAACACATTGCACTGGAAAAGAGTTGTCTTCTAAAGGTGTTTAACACACTACAAGAAAATAATGGATTTCTGACATAAATTTACTGACAGAAGTGTAGTTCGTCGGTGAAGTTCAAATTAAAACGACCCCATTTACATCCTTCAGAAGTTTACTAAAATTGAAAACGACTTCGTCTATTATTATATGTCCCCCCCCGTCCTCGTTTTCACCTGCTATATTTTTTCTTTGTCGCACCATCGATTCCTTCTCTATCGTGTGTTTGTTGTCACGCCGTTGGTTCCTTCTCGCCATTGGTCCCTTATCGCTGTCGTGGGTTAGTTTTGGTTTTACGTCTTCGTTCCTTCTTCCTTCTAGCCGTCGATTGAGGTGCTGTCCTCATCTGCGTTTGTGGGGTTGTCCTCATCTGTGTGTCCCTTCTCGCTGTCGTTCCTTCTATTCATCTCCATATCTACTATGCTCAAAACTCAATTGACTTCTGCACATAACTCGTTAACATTTTATTCTTGCTTGTTCTGTCTGAATTCATGGTATTTTTTTCCTGGGTTGTGGTTCTGTCCGTATTCTTTATTCTCTTTCTCTCATATTCTATTGTATGGATTTGTCCATATATTGGACAACTGAACTGGGTATTGACTGTAGGAAGGTTGAAGCTTTAAGCTTTGTTTGTGAATTAATTCGTCAGGTTCCTTTTTAATTGCTAGTTGTTTCTATTTTGAAACAGTTCTTGAATTCTGAATCTGGCAATGGAATATATAGATGTTTATAGTGAAAGACAATAACCCATTTGGGCATTTCTTTGTTTTTGTAAATTGTTGTTTCTATTAATTGATTGGATGGTGAATGACTTTTGTTGTCTCTTTAATCCTGACGAGTGTATATGACGAACTATTGTGGGTCAGTACATATGCAGGAAGTGAACCGTTGGTGGGTTAACTGTCATTAAGTTTTCTAGATCAAGGTTGTGTTTAAAAAAGAGAAATTGTTGAAGTAGAAGATTAGGTTAGATTAATAAGGATTGTGTTGTCTCTATTCCAATGAATAGAATATATTAATTAAACCCCTCTAAATGACACCCATCTTGAAAAGCTTGTCTTGCTCGATAGAAAGATAATTTGTTCTTCTAGTCATGCAACCTTTAAGAATTGTTAACAATTGAGAATTTTTAAAGAATTGTTATATTGTACATACTTAGTTTGGACATTTTTGCATGAAGCTCACTACAAACCAAAGGTTTAGTAAAACAATCAATTAATTGATTATATGATGAAATAGACAGCAACTCAAAGATTCCACTTTGTACTCTCTCTAATCATATGACAATTAATTTTAATATGTGTTCATCGTTCATAAAGAATGGGTTGTGAGCTAGATAGAGTCTTAACTTATTACCATAAGATAAAATAGGAATGGAGATGAAAGTAACTCTTATATTGTAAAAATGATTAAAAAAAATCCACTAAATTTAGTAGGTAGTTGATGTTATGGCTTGTATTATGCTTTGGGGGATGATCCAGACATTGTAAGTTACTTCTTTGATTTATGGGATATTAATCACTTTCTTAAAAAAGATATAATACCCAATAATTAGTCATTTACTAAATGGGCAAAAGCTCAATAAGACTTGGAAATCCTTTAAGCCATAATTCTAAGTTATAAGCAAATAATGACCTTTATCTTACACTTCCTTTTAGATACCATAGTATTCATTACATAACCTTGAAATGTTAATTGGAAATAATATTACAATTAGAAGAGCTACTATATTGAATGACACGTATCAGGGCAAATACAATAACCTGCTTATAAGTTTCCTATATATTGAAACACTAATAATTAGCTCACCATCATTCATGGTTAACTTAGTTATGGACATTGATTTATATTCTAAGAAAATCATTTCTTTAAGTAACTCAAGGGTGTATTTTTAGTGAAATAAAGTTATGGTAATTGTTATATTATTACATTAATTAGATAAATATTATTACATTATAAGTTATTGAATTTCTTCTTTTTATTTCAGAAAGAATTTTTCTGACATTCTAATTTCGATGTGGCCATACATAAAGTATGGGGAGGCGAGCTCGTACACATTATAGCAACTTTATTGGTGCGATACAAAGGCTAGTGTACGACTGCCTTATATTTATGAGCAAATATGGAGTCGTTGGAAATAGATTAGACATCACATGAGACAATGTCTATCTCAGAGCGTCACTCGACCAACAAACATAGAGGACCGGGAGGAGAGAGTCTTCCTGTATATATGGAAGGATCAATTACCCACCACGAACATGCAGAGAGACTTGTAAGTATCTAAATTTTACACTTATATTATAATTGTGTTTACTTTGCTGAACTTCAATTTAAATTGATGTGTGAATGTTAGAATGAAAATATGTGTATTATGGATAATGATAATGGTATAAATGTTTGGTGCTATATATGGCTGTATTGAGTTATTTTATTTGATCAACAGGAGGTAAATAGCCTAAAAACAGAGGAAATTCTGCCGAAATTTGTATAAATTTTACTTCACATATAACATTTTGTTCTTATACAAGAAAAGTCTATGGGCATGAGGTCTACTGTAGTACCCCACTCTCACAAGACACGTACCGAACATCCTGAGTGATGTCCGAGTGCATACCCCGTAAGGTGGCATGCTAGAATAGGCAAACACTTGAAACTTAGTATTTTTTTTTTAAATAACACAAGCGTATGTAGAAATCAATAATCAATTGGGCCCACTTTATTCATACACTTTTTCAATCATAAGGTTTACAATCGTTTCACAAATCACCAGCAAATTAGTAGCCCCTTGGGCTCATTACAGATACAAAAACACTTACAAATCTTTTCTAATTTGGAAGGTTATTACAAAACAGAAATATTCATATACACATGATACAAAAAATTTCGGAAGACTCAATTTGATACCAAAAAAAAATACAAATACATACGTAAACTAATCTCAACCTCTATCTCTTACTTGAATACAATGGCTATACTCCTGTTTGCCTAATAGGGTATCTCTTTTGAGCCTGGAAAAAATATTGCAAATTTTAGGTGAGTTTTGCAAACTCAGTGAGTGACCATCTTCGATGGCTCACTTCATCACATAATGCATACAATTCACATATTCACATAATTCTTATCATTTTTTTAATAATCATATTGAATCACATACACTTGATCAATCATTTCAAATTTTAAATTTAACACATATCACATTCAGAAGTCATTCAGACCATTATAATCATTCATATCATGCATATGCAGTGCACATAAGACTCACTTTTAATTTATTATTTTGTTGTGACCGAGTGTCTTTTTCACTGGCCCATATCCCTTAGTAGATACGGAGCTGGACCATATCCTTTGTGGATATTGAGCTGTATCAGATAATGTCCCATATCCCTTAGTGGATACTAGATACATTTATAACTAAGTCTGAGGCTCTTATCACATATCAAGCTTTAAACTCTTTTTCATTGGCGACTCTGGTCATAACTGCCTTTATATTTCATGCATTCATGGAATGAAATGCATCAATCACATATGATCGATCAGTCACTTTAATATGTCATCGGACCTTAGTCCAGTATTTAATATTTAAGTTGACAATCACTTTTTCATTCACATGCATATTCACATTTAGAATGCATTTATCATCGGATCGTGGTTCGACATTTAAGAATCAAGTTGTGTACACTTATTTCAATCAAATTTACATTCAAGGAGTACTTCAATGTTCTCACATTTGTCAAACACCTCGGACATATGTTGTCTAAAATCAACACATTCGCATCAATCATATTAATAATAATTCAATGTAGAAATTTAAAATAGAACAAACACTTAAAATAAGACCATCTAGGTCGACTCACAGTACACTTCAAATTAGCGTTAGCTTCCATGATCTGGAAATGTCTGAATGCAAACATTTATCCTACACATCGAAATTATGCAATATATTCATTGCAGACACACATTAATAACTTTGCACAATTATAAGCATTTATTTATGCACAAATATGTATACAAATTATGTACAATGCATACTCAATGACAATTTCGGGTATATTATCAAATTTCACACTTTATCCACATTCTCATTTTATAATCGATTTCACGTCATTTCAATTTTTTGGCATTATTTACTCTCATAAAAACCCAATTCTCATTTACTTTAACTTAATACACATTACTCCTCTCCTTTGAATCACAAATACAATCATATGAATATCTTTATTCTCAATAAACTCATACCTTTTGTACTTTAACATCAACAATTCATTCAATAATGTTATTCCAACATTACAAGATCACACATTATCCAAATTCTCATTTCTTTTTATGACTTCTCGAAATTTCCAAACCTTCGGGTCTATTTTTCATGAACATTCTGACAAGAAAAATGAAGTAATTTGGGAACAATTTCTTTAGAACAATGTTCCTTATGGTCTTAAGTTTCTAATGACACCAAGATCATTCAAATTGGTTTAGTACTCCAAAATTTATATTCCAAACAATTCAGATTGTTCATAAGCTTAAACAGTATCTTGTACTCAAATTTAATTCAAATTTATGGAATTCTAGAGAGAATCAAATTTCAAATCCTTATGAAACATTGTATCTTTATGTCTCTAGTTTAATCTAAATTAATAGTCATTTCATTTGATAACTACAGATCAATAAATTGCCAAAATACCGAAGCATGTTCAATGAAAAATACTCCAATTATGAAGTTCCAAAATTGTTCATCATTTTCGTCTTAATTCAATCTATCAATCTCTTTCAAATGATTTTATATGATCATAATTTTTGGTGTAGATGAAGAACAATGTGTTACGAGTTTTTTGGTTCAAATATCAAGTTATTTGGAGGTCAGGAGAAGAAGTTATAGTCAAAAGATAAAAGGATGTTCGCGTCTGTCTCCCATCGGTAACCATAGAAGTCACGATCATGCAAAAACACGATCGTGAGTTTCTAACACATTTCAAATGTCACGATCATGCTCCTGCATGATCGTGACTCTCAAAATCTTCAGAAAAGTCATGATCGTGCTTCTGCACGATTGTGCTTTTCTTCTTCTCCTCCGAAGTAGCTGATTTCGTTTCTTCTTCCTCTCTTTCCAAAACAAACTTTTGAGTCACTTTTACACGATCATTTTGACAATGAAAATAAAGGATTTAGGCCAAACATCATTCTAAACAATTGTTTTTTTATGTCTTAAGTTTCTAATGAAACTAATTTGGTGCAATTTGGTTGGGTATTCTGCAAGTTATACTGAAAAAACTACAGACTATTCCCAAACTACGACAGTACACAACACTCAACTTCAAGCCAAATTTTAAAACTTTTAGAGACAGAATTCGAAATCAATTGCTTTATGTAAAATATAGCCACATGTTTTTATTTTAATATAAACTTAAAATCATCACATTTGGATGTATACAAATCAAGATATAACTAAAATGCAGATGCATTTTTAGTGGAAATATTACAGCTATTATACTCCAGAAATTCTTCTTTCACTTTTTCCATATTTTTAACTCCTACATTTTACATCTAACACATTTTATGCATAAATCATCTTTTCTACTTCATTTCCTCTTTATTCTTAGCTCATTATCATTCAACAACAAATCAAAATCCATTATTAATCATAAATATAAAAAACAGAACATTCATATACAAATTTTCATCCTAGCTTCTGCATTTCTTCATTTTTCTGCACTTTCCATTTTCAGTACCTTCTCCATTATCTTCTCTAACTATCCTTTTAATCATTCTTTCTCATATCATGACATCACCTTACACCATTTCCTTAACTCTAAACTCATTTTAACACATCTTTAAAACACCTAAAGAATTCACCTATACACAATGAAAAAAGAGTATATAATTGCCCAAAAATTCCAAAAGTTGAAGAGAAAATATTTTTTGGTGTGTAACT
>JANSVA010000216.1:8426989-8445245 GCA_025504915.1 Erythroxylum reticulatum | reverse complement strand
GATATGTTACCCACTCTTTGACACCTATCACACTTTAGCACAAAATCTCGAGCATCCTTGAATAAGGTTGGCCAATAGAATCCACTCTAAGATCTGAGTTGTGGTCTTGTTAGCTCTATAATGCCCTGCATAAAGTGAACTATGACATTGCGTCGAAATTTCAAGCATTTCATCTTCAGAAATACACTTGCGAATCACACTATCAACACATATCTTATAAAATACATCCTAAATATAACAAGAACATTGAAATACAAACCGTTTCTTTTGTTGATAAAAAAGATCTGAAGGAAGAATAAAGGGTAGTTTGCAATATCTACAAACTAAGGACGAAAAGGATTATTACCATCATTAAAGCCTTATTAGGAAAGCTCTCATCGATTTCCTCTTCTTCTTTATGGTGACCTCTTTCGAGTCTCGAGAGGTAGTCTGCTACAACATGTTCTGCTCCCTTCTTGTTTTTAATCTTAATGTAGAATTCTTAAGCCAGAAGCACCTACCGAATAAACCTGGCCTTGGCATCTTTTTTGGTAAAAAGATATCGCAATGTTGCATGATCTGTAAAGACAATAACATGTGAGCCTAAAAGATAAGAATAAAATTTCTCACATGCAAATACCACAGCAAGCAACTCCTTTTCCGTAGTTATGTAATTCAATTGTGCTCCCCATTAAGGTCTTGCTTGCATAGTAGATAGCGTGCAACCTCTTTTCCTTTTGCTGACCGAGGACACAATCAATGGCATGATCGCTTGCATCATACATAATCTCAAAAGGAAGAGACCAATCTGGCGACGTTAGAATGGGTGCTAATATAAGTGCCTTCTTTAACCTATTAAAAGTGTCCAAATAAGCATCATAAAAAACAAAAGGCACATCTTTAACTAATAAATAAGTTAAGGGTCTAGCGATAAGAGAAAAATCCTTGATGAACCGTTGTAAAACCCCGCATGACCAAAGAAGGCTCAGATGCCCTTGATGTTGGTGGGAGGTGGTAGCTTTTCAATTACTTCAGTCTTAGCTCGATCCACTTCAATCCCTTTGCATGAGATCTTATGACCCAATATGATTCCCTCTTGGACCATGAAGTGACACTTTTCTCAGTTCAAGACTAGATGAGACTTCTCACATCTTTGAAGCACTCTGTTTAAATTCAACAAGCAATGATTGAAAGAATTTCCAAAGATAGAGAAATCATTCATAAATACCTCCATGAAGTTCTCATTCATGATCGCGAATATGGCCATTATGAACCTTTGGAATATGGTAGGTGTATTACATAAACCGAACAGCATCTTCCAATAAGCAAAAGTCTCATAAAGAAAAGTGAAAGTAGTCTTCTCCTGATCTTGTGGGTATATAACCATCTGATTGTACCTTAAGTATCCATCAAGAAAATAGTAAAATGCATGGCTAGCCACCCACTCAATCATTTGGTCCACAAAAGGTAAAGGGAAGTGATCTTTCTTAGTGGCCAAATTGAGCTTCCGATAATCAATACATAGTCTCCAACCTATAATGATCTTAGTCGAAATTTTTTCACCTTTTTTCATTTTTCCATCACTGTCATGCTCCCTTCTTAAGCACACACTGTACTAGACTCACCCACTCACTATCTGAAATGGGATAAATAATCCCTACATCTAATAGCTTTATTGCCTCCTTCTTCACAACCTTTTCCATATTTGGATTTAACCTTCTATGTCACTCTCTCATTGTTTTACACCCTTCTTCTAGGTTAATCCTATGCATTACCACATTAGGGCTAATCTCTCTAACATTATAAATTTGCTACCCAGAGCTCTCGTCCTTTTCCTAATGGTCTCCACCACTTTCTCTTCTAGCTTAACATCTAATTGGTTCGAGATAATAATGAGTAGGGTATGGTTTTTACCTAAAAAGGTGTATCTCAAATAAGAAGTTAAGGGTATAAGCTCTAAAGTGGGGGGCTTAACAAAAGAAGGTGGTGTAGGTATATTTGTTCTCTCCAACTTCTCTAGCTCGACTTCCTCACATAAATCCTCTTCTCTCACACTCTCATCCTTGTGCACTTCAATAACTTTATTAACTTCCTCTTCAACCTCCTTCGCACATTCATCCACAACATCAATCTTCATACATACATTACCATCCCTTGGTTTCTTTAAAGAATTACACATATTAAACTCAACCTGCTCATCACCAAACCTCAAAATAGGTTTTCCCTCATGTACATCAACTAATGCCCTACCGGTATTCATAAAAGGGCTACCCATAATCAATGGACAATTTTTATCAGCTTTAAAATCCAATACCATAAAATTAACAGGAATAATAAATTTGTCTACTTTTACCAGCACATCCTTTAAAACTCCATATGGTCCCTTGATGGATTGATTCATAAGTTGAATCAGTATGGATGTTGGCTTAACCTCTCCCAGTCCTAATTTTCTGAAAATAGACAAAAACATCAATTTAATGTTTGCACCTAAATCAAGCATTTAGAAAATTCAAAGTTATCAACAACACATGGAATCATAAAAGTCCCTAGATCTTGTAGTTTTGAAAGCATCATGCTTGAGCTAATTGAACTACAATTCTTCGTTAAAGTGACTATCTGATTATCCTCCCAAGTATGTTTGTGTGCCAGTATGTGCTTCAGAAATTTTGCATACTTGGGCATGCACTCCAAAGCTTCCACCAATGACAAGTTGATATGAAGCTTCTTCAATTTCTCAAAAATCTTGGAAAACTAAGTGTCTACCTGATGTTGTCTCACCCTTTGTAGATATGGAAGTTTAAGCTTGTAGAGTAGTGGTGGTAGATAAGGCCTCTCTTCTTATTTCTCTTCTTAAATCTCCTTACGTTTTCCTTTTTTTAGCAATCCTTTTTCACATTTGGTTCCTCCATCTGCTTGCCACTTATAAGTATGATAGCCTTCAGTTATTCCCTTAGGTTAGCCTCGGTATTGCTTGATAAGCTACCTACACTTCTAGAAAACATAGCATTAGCAAGTTGCCCTACCTGTACCTCCAAATTGTGGATGGATGAGGCATGGTTCTTCATAATCTAATCAAACTTTGCCTCTATCCTCTTTTGACTTTCCTCCTAGCTCAAAAACATCCACTTTTGGTTCTCTTTTTGATTTGACAATTTGGACCCCAAAATATCCATCAACGTGTCCATTTTGTTCTCCAAAGATCCAAGTCTGTCTTGCTGAAATCTTAGAGGTAAGCTTAAATGGCTTGTAAGTCCTTGAGGATTGAATCCTGGCCTCATAAAGTCTATCAATGTCCTTTCAACCCCCAATTGTTCTCATTCTTCTGCCATATTTCTTTGTATAATGTCTTAGTGCTTCGCTCTTCTCAACTTTCGTTCGTGCCTTGTGATATCTAATGACTCTTCATTGTGAAATTCAGTAGTCCTTTGCGTGTTCCTTATTTTCATCCACCTGCAAAGACACAAGGAAAAGTATAAAAAACTTTTAAATTAATGTAACTTAAACTAAATAAGATGTTAAACAATCAATCTCTGGCAACGATGCCAAAAACTTGTTGAATGCAAAACACAATACTAGTCTTACGCTCAAATTCGCAAGTATACGAATTGTACTTATAGTTGAAAGTGGATATCGATCCCGAAAGGATTGTGCATAGGCACTACTTAATTCAGGTCGTTCTTTGTTAAAGAGATTGTTTCAATCAAATTTAAAAAGATAAGTAAAATAAAGACAAACTAAAAGTAAAAGGGAACAATGCAACCCAAACTAAAATTGTAAACTAAGACTAGGAGAAAATCAAGATTAAATATTAGGATTTGTCATTATCCCTATTTGCTCCCCTCTGATTAATTGATTTAATTTATGCTTGACCCAAAATTTCCTAAAATTCTAGCTACTTTCTCTCAAGATGTAACTAAATACCACTAGTTAAATAAATTATAATTGACTTTAAGATCTCTTGATGTGCAAAGCCTTTCCTAAACATTTAACTAGGTATAAAGCTATCCTATAGGCAATGTATTGATCTATTGAAATATCTTCCTAATAAATCAATAACTTATTATTTATAGGTCTATTAATCGTCAACTCTCTTTATACAATTAACATAAATTACCAAGCTCACTCTCTCAATTTATTATAAGGTTTAAGCACAATAAATATCACAAATATGTATATCATTAAATCGATAACCAAAGGTTCACAAAGAGTTGAAACAACAAACCACAAAGATTGTTTTAGCCAATCATAATATCCATAACATCCCCAACAATCAAATAATCCACAATAAATATGCTAGAAGAGAAAGAAATTGAAATAAGATTGTGGAAAACATGCCCTTTTCCATGGTTATGGGTTCTTGTTTTTTAGTAGCTCCACTTCCCTTCTCTTCTCTTAGTCCCTAGCTCAATCACAAATGTATCCACCCTCCATTCTTACATCAAAATGATCAATTCCTGCCCTAAACTAATATCAAACACAAATGAACAACCATGAAGATCAAACTAAACAAAAACACACAAAATAAGTCCTAAAACACAATAATAGTAACCTATTATGCAAGAAACAAATGCCCAATACTTAGTGTGCATTTTAAATAATCTCCATCACTTTAGTGTATTTTAAATTAATAGTTATGATAAATAAAAAATATATTATTCATAAGTAAAGGATAAGCTAAAAGTATGAAAACTTACCAGGTTGCATTATTTTTATTATAAGTTCTCTCTTTATAGATGATCTGGCAAAACTACCTAAACTTTGTTGGTACAATTTAATTTCATTTTTCGTCTTTTATTGCTCTTTATTACATAAAATATTTTTGCATTCAATCACATCAAAGAGACCGCTATAATATCATTTGTACATTTGTCTCCACTATATAAGCAATAAGGATTGCAAAAATAAGCTACTAAATGAATTCTTTAAGTAAGACGCTTATCTCATCATCGGATATATATAAGGCTTATATAATTTCTCCTTCCTTTTAAAAAGACTTATACTTTTTTTGTGAAATCTATACATACCATTATATATATACCCCAAAGATGGCTTCTCATCTGAGTCAACAATCGTGAACAACCTTATAAGTGAAACCACAATTTTCACAATGATCAAGTAGACATCCTAAATAGAATAATAGCTAAACTTATTTTCGTTTCTCACTCTTTTATAACTTATAACTTGAAAAATGTTCACTTATTACTAAATTTTAAAATAGTTGTTTATGATCATAAATAATTTTCAAAGTAATAAATGTAGTTGTAAACCTAGTAACAGTATAATGCACAATCTTACCTTTTGCCTTATTAACCAAGACAAAAATGCACAAAAATATTTTGCTATTAAAAGCACATAAAGCAAGATTAGAAATATGGTCCATGCAAATAATATCCCTTAAAAAATTATATTTATACAATAAGTAGCATATAAAGACCAATAAATATGCTCATAATTTAATTTTAACAAGTACTTAGCTGATATATATTAGTAACATTATCTATATCAAAATGCACAACATTCTTTAGTCCAACCTACTCGACAATTTCAAAAAATAATTCAAATAAAGCATGAGTACTTTTTACGATATCAGAAGCATCAACATACTGTAAAAGTTGTTTTAATATTATAATAAAATAAGAATTAATCAAGATTTTCGTGGTTTTTGATCTGTCCATCTATCTACCATAATAATGCATCATGTCGATTTCTAACTAGATTTATATGTATCCAAAATCAACTGCCATTCCTTTTTAAATATTAAAACAAATGCACATAAATCTTATAATAAGAAGGTGCCTTAAATCTAGGGCCTATCATTGTTGTAGCATCTATTGCTTCTTAAAACTAGGGTGAATTTAAAGCATTTAAAAGAGTACGTAAATGATACAACCATCTAACACATGCTTGTTTACATCACCAAACAACATCCCTATCAACCGAAATCCTTTTTAAACTAGGTTGAGAACCATAAGTAGTTGTTGGAGGAAAATAAGAATTTATATCAAATAACAACTTTCCATTTTCCTTTATCTAATACTTAATGTGATTCATCTTCTCCAAAAGACACATTATCAGCCTTTTTATTTTGCTTTTGCTTTTTACTTATTGCTTCAAATGATTTACAATCCTCTTACGGACATTAAATGGTACTTCTTTGCCAAAAGCAATATCACCCGTAACACCAGCAAGATGTTTTTTCATTCTACAAATTCCTCTCCTTTTAAACATTATACCATAAAACATACATTTATATTGAATATTTCCATCAAATGTTTAAGAAGAGGAAAAATAATTCCACATTGGATTAGGCTTACCATCAATAGAGGATTTAAAGTTTATTTCTGATAATTCTATATTTTCCATTATAATTTCAACCTAAAAATATAAGAAAAATAATTTTGTAAGTTTTCCATAGAGCTAAAGATTTAGACATTTGAAGAAATGTCCTAATGAAGAAATTATATTTGATAGGAAAGTAAAAAAAATAAACATATAGGTAAGTGAACTAAAAGCTTTTACTTATTATATATCCTTTTTTTTGAAAGAGTCCAAAAAGAAAAATAAATGCCTTAGTTTCATCACTTGATAGGTATTCATAAATTTGAAATAGTTAAATATAAATAAGAAACATATAATATTTAAAATTGTTAAATAAGCTAAGTATTAAATTAGTTGACATGAAGAAAAAAATTGTCCAAATTGTTTTACAAGTTTCCTTACTACTGCTTAGAGATTTGTCATATCAATCACAATCTTAACCTACTTAATATTCTCGTCTATACCAAATAATCTCTTTCTTAATAAACTTAAATGAGAACGTGGCCATAAAATACAACCTACAATTTCTAATACATTGTCAACATCTTAGCCTCTATATAAACTAACTTGTTGAAGAATTAATGTGATGTGTAAAATGTGAAGAGTTTCCTAATAATTGAATCTAGTAATCATATTCCAACATAATATGTATGATCATGACCATTAAATGGTAAATACAGACCTTTACTCAGTTTATACTTGACACTTTACAATTTGCAAGTTTCTGTTTATAATTTTGCAATTATCAAATTGTTGTGAGACAAGGCAATAATAAGGAATAGTTAGTGTCGAATCAAATTCATTGTATGTTAATGAAATAAATCAATAAGTTCATATAAAAATTCCCATAAATGTTATGAGAAAAATTAATAAATTATTGATTATTATCGGGTATCAGGGTTTCATTCGCTACTGGAAATTTCACACTTGCATCCATAGCTATAAATTTCACATTTACTATTAATCATTTCATCCACAAGCCTCATACAATCGTCTTCAACTTCAAATGGTTTGCCAAAAACTTCATAGAAGGCCAAGAAATGAAGGAGTAAAATCAAAATCTATGCTTTCTTTAAGCCTCAACCCGAATCATAAATCATAATCATAACTAGTAAAATGACAAACCAAATATTGAAACAAGAGAGATGAAAACGATAAGAAAAAAAATCAAGTCTGGAAGTAGAAATATCCTAATCCTTATATCGATGAAAGTTTGAAAAGTGAAAATGAAAACATTCTAATCTTGTGTCTTCTTTGTGTTTTACTGAAGAGGTTGAACAAAAGTTACAAAACTAAAAATTTATACAAGAGGTTGAATTAGATTGGATATAGAGACTAAAAATGCTTTCAAGATTGAACAAAACTTTTAAAGTGAATGAAGTTTGGTTGGATATGGAGTTTAAAAAATCAAAAATCAAAAAAGAGGGAAGAAGGTAAGATTACGTTATGGTTCTTTTTCTACTTACAATTTAGGAAGAACCAATCGTTTAAGCAATAAACTAGTAGATTTTTTATCATAATGGTTATAAATATGAACTTGGCTAAAAAGCTAGCTGATTCATACTTCATTAAGTTAATCAACCGTTTTAATCCAATTTTAAAATCCTTAGTTGTGGCAATGCATAAAGAAATATTTATCATTAGTATTAGGAAATCAGGGCAATATCTAATCCTACATGTAACAAAATAAATATAAATCATTTGATTTTTTGAAAGTCAAAATGACTTAAATTTTATAACATAATTAGTACATAAATCATAATTCACATTTTATTATGAAATATTGATCCTTTTATCGTTTCCTTCAAAATATTTCTAAAATTAATTCATCTTAACCATTATGGGTGGATGTATGTTTAACCTCTAATGGCATCTACAGAACGTGTTAAGAGAACTTTATGGAGAGAGGGTTAAGCAATAATAGAGTCTAAGCCTATTTAAATAGAGTTTGGTCCTTTTAGTAATTTAATTCAAATCAAATCCTAATTTCATTTAAACTTTAATTAGAATTATAACTAAATAACATTTAAGTCCAAATAAGATCCAATTTCTCATATTTATTCTTAAAATTTCTCAAACTTTACAATCAAGTCCAACTTGATTAAAACTTATTTTCTCTCTTCAATTTGTTCTTTATGTGTGACCTATTAAGTTCCAAAATATGTTGGCAATAAATATAAATTATAACTACAAATCATATTTAATATTATATAAATTAAACTCGTTTAATTCACTAATTAAACAATTTACATCCATATATCAAGATTGGATCTAGCAATGCATTATGACTATCTAAATATTTAAAAATGACAAAAAGGTTTTGACTAATCTTTCCTTACATGACTTTTCCATATAATTAAATTGTTTCATCATAAATGTCATGATTAGACATAAAGTATAGTATTAATATCTACTTTGTTAGAGTCTAATCACGAGTTTCTCATATTTAGTAATTGATTCAATTAATGATATTTGAAAACTATTTTCAAATTGTCATTCTATTGTATTTAAGGATTTCCCTAATCAATACTAATTTAGAATAAAGGAACATTTTCTTAATCACTTTAGATTGATAAATCTTATATTGATTATTTAATTATCCCTGTATAGTTCATGTTATCCAATAACTACCGAGTGAATTATTCCTGACTAGAATAGGTCAAAATTAATATTAAAACATTATAATCCTTATATAAGATACTTTAGAGATCTTAAATGAAAGAATCATTTATACAATCATCATAATGAGAATTTCCATAAATATGCAAGTAATGGTTTAAATGGAATTTACATGTGGGGTTAATTCAATGAACTTCTTTTTTAACAAGTGCCCATATATTTGTTTAATTACATCCATAATTTACTTTATATGATCGATTACTTCCTTTATAAGTAAGAAACATAATGGGTACTAGTCTTGTACATTTTATTAATGTCCAATCTTAATAGAATAATGCAATATGAATCTCACAATCATGATCTCATTATAAATTTATTTGTAATTTATATTTACCTTATAGACTTTATCATATATATCTAAATATGTATAAGATAAAAAATGTTTTTAAATAATTAAATCACTAAACTATAACTAACTAATTGGCTATGAGGCACAAAGCAACAATCTCCACTTATAGTCAGCTAATCATTTAAGCATTTATACCATATCATAATATGACAATCATGCTACTATTAAGACAAGGGTTTAGTAAGAAAATTATACAAGATTCTTTATAGTGACCACTTGCTTGAACTTACAATTCTCATTCAAATTATTATCATAATTAAGAAAAACTACCTAAATAGATACTTAGATCTTTAATTAGATCTTAGCTTCTTTTACATATCCAATGGCTCTTATGTTCTATGATAAATTATTGTCTAAATAATTTAAGGAACTATACTAAGTTCATTAAAGAACTTATTGCTCTAAATATTCATCTCCAGTAAATAAAAAATGTATTATGACTTAATTAGCAGTCAATGTTATTGTTGGTTGCTTATATGATCAACTTGGAATTTGAGCATGTCAAGGAGGAATTCGAGCAATATTTGTACTTGACTTTTTATTGACGATGTAGGTAGGCTTTGGAAAACTTAAAGAATAAAATTCTAAGCTACCAAAATTCCAAAGAATGTTGAATAAGATCTGAATTGAAGATATGAATTAATTTAGGCAAAAGAAAATTATAAAACACAAAGAAAATTTGAGATAATGATAGGGATGAGTGCACAATGCAAAGAAAAGTTCAAAAAATAACAAGGTGTTTTGTTGGAGTAGTCTAATTATTTGTTTGTATATGTTCATTGATTGTGTTTTATTGGTGTATTTATATTTTTGGATGTAACCTCCTCAAGTAATACTCTTGTAACTTCCTAACTTCCAATTTTCCCTTATCATGTCCATGTTATAACTAATTGTCCCTTGCATGTTCATTGCTTGTCAACCATCCTGCCTCTCACGTTTTGGATTTCTTTATCACTTCCCTTGTCTAGGAATTCTTTGGAAAATTTACTTGCAAGACTTTTAGTATCCAAGCTCTTTCACTTTTGGCTCAAATGGGCTAAATTCTTCTCAGGCTATTGACAACTAACCCTTCCCTTACAGTTGAACAAACTAAATATATGATGTTAAAGATCTTTAAGCCTTTCATAAAATAAATGCAAGGTCATTAATCAAATTCTCATATATGGACCAATAGTTTTGGGAACCTAAAGAACTGATAAGAATCCAGCTAGAAGAAGAAGCTTAGAAACCAATGTTTTAGAAATCAGACCGGATATTTAACTGGTCAAAGGAAAGGCTAAATCGGTATATAATAAATAAAAAATAAAATTATAAGAATAAATAAAAATATAGTAAAAAATAAAATACTTTATTAAAATAACAATGCACTAATAATGCCTATTAATATATAATAAACTAATAATAAATCTAATAATTTAAATTAAGATTAAATCTAACATAAAATTTTAAAAATATTAAAGATAAAATTTGTATCTTTATGTTATCATTTATTTAAAGACTCATAAAAGTTGAAGTATTTTCAAAGAAAGACAATAGAAATGACTCTAACTTTATTTTAACTTTTTTAATGTCCTTTAAACATACTTCTTTATAGTTTAAATATTATTTTTAACATACTTTTAAATTATTCTAAGAAAAATTCTTATATATACTAATAAATAATTCAATTTATTTTTAAAAATTATTTTAAAAAGAATAATTAAAAAATTTTCATTTAAAGTATAAAGAAATAATTAAAGAACCTAAATTTTCAAAAATATAATTTATTAGTGAGATTAAATAAATTTAATATTCTTAAGAATAAAAATAGTTATTCATTTTTTAACAAAAAAATTTAAAACAAAATTTTAATTAAAATATAAAGAGACAAATAAAGAACATAAAATTTGAAAGATATCATTTGTTAGTTAGATTATGTGAGAGGCTTAAAAAGTTAAAAAAAATAATTCATTAAAAATCTCTAACTTTTGTATAAATCCTCAATTTGTATTAATGATGGGTTAAATGTTAAAATTAAGGAGTGTTTGGACAAAGAGCTATACAAAAGTGCAACTAGACCCCACTTGTATATGGGTTGGTGTGCAAAAGTGAAGTTGGGCCTCATATGTATTGGGTTGATGTGTAAAAGTAAAGTTGGGTGCCATATGCTTCTCAAATTCTTGTGTATGGTCAACTTTTTCACACACAGGTTATAAGCACAAATCGAATCAAAAATTGGCCCGGTTTGTACTTATTTAGGTCGAATTAATTAGTTCGGTCTGATTTTAAAATCATTGCTATAAACATCATCACGATTATCTCCATCCATCTCTTAATTAAAGGGAATTCGTAATTGAGAGGGAATGTTGGATATAAAATTCTATCAAAGTTCTCCTATGTTCAAACCTTGTAACTCCCTATCCATTACAGAAGCCAAAAGATATGCTCCATTTAAATTTCAAATTTCTTTTGCTCCCGTAAGGTTTGCATATTTTGATATAAATTCCTCTCACTTTACAACATGTACTATATTAAGTTCCAAGTAGTCTATGTATTTTTTATCAACTCCAGGGTTTTTTCCCCTATTTTCCTCAAAAATTACCCTAAAATCTAAAGAACGTAGGCTTCCACACATCACACATCTTTCTCCTCTATTGACTCCACTACACTGAGCACTGCAAATGTATGCCTTCAACTTCTCTTCATGTTTCATAAAAAAATTATATTAGTTTTCCTAACTTTATCTTTTATGCGGGCTATAAAACTTAAGGTAGTCTCTGTTCTTGCTAAATCTCTACCATACTTTACCAAAGCAAGGTAGGAAACTTCTTGAAATCTAAATCCCCTTTTTGAACCTTTCTTTTACTTTTGTCATCAATTCTTTTTTAGATTTTTAGGAGGAATTCCACATTTTTGTTTGCTAACTCTTCTCACTCGTCCTCCCTTACTTAGGAAAGGTGAGTGAATTGAACTTTCATCTAAAATTTTCTCTATTTTTGGCTCCAAAATCTTTGAAACCATATCCAAAAAATGTGGCCCATGGGTTAAATGGATAGACATATCAAACTTTTCTTATCATTCTATTTGGAAGAGGCAAGGACTTCTCCAATTAATAGCTTTATTTAGGAATCCACTAGAATATCAACCTAATCTAATAGCTGTTGTCTTTAAATTCTGGAATTATCTTTCCTTTTAGGTGTACCTTTATTTCACGTAATGATGTTTTCCTTCTGACTGGTTTACAAGTTATTAAGGAGGAATTCATGTGTTTAGATGAGGAAGCTTCTGGTTTGGACCTCAATGCCTTTAATTGCTCTTATTATTTTACACTAATTAATAGTTATGCTTCTTCTATGAATCCCATTTCTAAAGAGGAAAATATTAAGTTTATTTGGGTTTTGATGAATCAATTTGTTTTTTGTCCTACAAACAAGAAACCAAGTCTAAAATTCTTCCTTTTCTACATAATAATAGCCTCTATTAAATTTTTCGCCTTGGGTCTATTTTGTTAGGATTCCTTTACAAGAATCTAGGGAATTGTTTGCCTAATCTCCCTCTGCAAAGGCTTATTTGTGTATGGTTTGTTCAATTTTAGACCTTACCTATTTTCCAAAGCTCTGGGATAAAGAAGGCCTTCCTTCTACAAACTCCATGCTCTTGAACTTTTTTGACTTTCATCTTTCTACGAGTTTGTTTAGCATACCTATTAAGGGCATCTTTAGTTTTATGTTGTCTTTAGAGCTCGGATTGATGGATCGACATAATCCTTTTGAGAATCTTTTTATTTGAATGCTTATTAAAAACTCTTCCTTGCTTACACCAACATGAGGGTTTTTCGTAATGGGTGGTGACCAGGCTCCTGGTCTTTTTATTATGGTCTTAGGCTTTGAGGCATATCTACCTAATTGAGTTAAATTCCTATTCCTAATAGAAATTTAATTTAATTTGTAAACTAATTTTATATTTAAATTAGAAACCATTTTCAACATGAATCCTCTAATAAAATCAATCAAAATAATTTTCAATAAATTATTCTTGTTGTTATAATTTAAAAAAGCTTAATTTTTTAAAATTTCTAAGTAAGATATTCTAATCCAATTAGAAAACTATTTCTAATCTAATTAGAAATAATTTTCCTTAATTCAGAAAAATATTGTCTAATATTAAAGGAACCACTTTCAAAATTAAATTAAACACTTTTAAATTTAATTAATAAAGTTCTTTAAATTATTTTCTTAGAGATTAATTTCTTAATTAATTAGATAATATTTCTTTAATAAATTAGATAACTATTTTTTAAATATTAAAGAATGTTCAGTTTCCTAATTAATAAATGAAAGAACTTTTTCAATTTTTAATCTTTTCTAATGAAGTAAGAAGCTTATTATTCAAAGTAATAAAGAAAATTTTTTGAAATAAATAGAATAATATTTCTCTAAATTTAAAAATAATAAGTTTAATTTATTTCAATCAAATTGAATAAATAAATTTAATTAAGAATCATCTTTATTAATTTCTTAAACAATATTTTTATTAATTTTAAAAACTCTAATTGATTAATTGCAATATTATAGAAATATAGCTAATTATAATTGTTTAAGCAATTTCTAAAATATAGTGAGGAACCAATCTAATTGTTAATCTTTTATTTGATAAGTAAGTAATTTATTTTAAAAAAGGAAACAAGGGTATAATAGTATATGAAGAACATTTTACAAGTAACTAACAAAAAAGATGTCTATGATATAAAGCTAATGAGAGGGATTAAGATAAAAACACTTGGGTGCTAGCAGTTACAAATTATTGTCAATTCAATCTCTATATATGATTAGTGGGAGGAGATAGATGATGAATGTTATAGGCTATCGCTTTAGCTCTAATGTATCCATTGATTTTGCTGGAGTAAGTTATTATATCTGTAGTGCTTGAGATAAATAAATGATAGTTTGTTTCACGCCAAACATAATAGACCAATGCACTAAATGCAATTTTGAATAGCTTACTATCTTCTTTTGTTTTGAATTGTATTCAAGGGATCCATTCAATAATGCATGACCAGTGGGACTTGAAGCATTGAATATTGAATAGGTTTAGTATTCGACACCATAACTCTGAAGTGAATTTGTAGTTAAAGAATAAATTCTCAAGTAATCATGACTTGGGATGTTATACTTGATTGTATCCATTATGCTAAGTCTTTGACTAGCATCATCCTATATGATTTCGTAACACTAAGTAAGAGAAGGATTGTCTCATAAAAGCTTTTTACAAGAAGTGTAAGTGAAAGTAGAGGATTTATCTAGCTTCTATACTACCTTGATCTATAGGCTTTGAGGATAGAAGATGTAAGTTAGCCTCCTTACCTTTATTGGAATTAAAAGGACAATGTCATAGATATTTATTTATGAAAACAATGAGCTTGAAGTCTGCTTGGATTATAATTTTTAGAAATTAGACTTCAGGTATGATAGTGATAGGAGGCTTTAGGTGCCATTGGTCGAACTAAAAGTGAGTGTCTTTGCCATCACCGATCTTGTGCATAATTAAAGGGTGAGCTAGTTTTCTCATTTTTATGATTTAGTTAAGAGTCTCAATGATCCTAG
Source organism: Erythroxylum reticulatum (assembly GCA_025504915.1). Lineage (NCBI taxonomy): Eukaryota > Viridiplantae > Streptophyta > Magnoliopsida > Malpighiales > Erythroxylaceae > Erythroxylum > Erythroxylum reticulatum. The sequence continues at coordinate 8,430,338 of JANSVA010000216.1, read as the reverse complement.
GAGAGGGTTTATAATACCAGATGCTTGTGCCTTTCAGTAGGTACACTTTGTATCATTTCACCCAGAGGTTTTCTCTTTCTAATAAGAGTTTTTGCAGTCTTTTGATGAGCATGTTCTTGCTCATAGATCTGATTGATGTGATTCCTGACCCACTATATCTTTTAAGTTGACACACTCTAAACCACTTTACTTTAGGAATCCTTGGTGATTTGTTGGATCCACTCCAAAGAAAGTTCTTTAAAGCCTTGTCAATATCCTTCATCACATCTTTATGTAAGGCTAAGTGAGAAATCTAATAAATATGGAGGCTATTTAAAATAGAGATGACTAGCAGTAATCTCACCTTACATGATAAGTTGGCATTACATCAATTATTTAGCCTTTTGCTAATTGAATTTTAAAAGGATTGCAACCTTATTGTCAACTTCCTAACAGTTATTGAGACTCTAAGATATTTGAATGGTAATTATTGTTGATTCCACAATTTGGATCTAAACATATAGCTTAGATTAAAACTTGTTCCTATAAAAAACATGAAAGAGCTTTTACTTTAGTAGGGGTTAAAAATTAGTCCATAAATTGCCTTAAATTCATCGAAGTAGTTAATTAATAACTCAATTGAGCTGGATTGAGCCTTAAATAATAGAAATAAATCATCATCAAAAGAAACTTAGAAGATTTTTAGTTTCTCACACCTGTAATAACATTTGACAATGGGATCTTTGACAATCCCCAGCTTGGTGAGTCTGTGGAGCACCTTCATGCATATGAAAAATAGGTAGATCGATAAGGGTTCACCCTGTTTAATGCCTTTAGCTACATCGAAGATGTTATAAGGTTCTTCGTTGATAAAAATATAGTAAGATATAGTGGTGATGCAGCTCTTGATTCATATAATAAACCTTGATGGAAGTCCTATAGCTTCCAAGGTGATAAGATAAAGCTCTAAAAGACTTGAGTTAAAAGCTTTAGTAAAATCAACTTTTAATGCGCAACTCCTTATTGAGGATTTTAAACTATAAATTTTGAACAATCCCTATGAAATGAAGATGTTATCTCCCAAGAATATAAGCACACTGAGTTGTATCAATAAAGTCTGAGAGAATGGTCTTTAATATATTGACAATGATTTTTGCAACTACTTTATAGACCACATTGCAACATGTAATATAGCTATAGTCATCCATAGAGGAGAGATTAGACACTTTAGGCACTAAGAAAATATAAGTCTTATTGAACTTTGTTAACATTATTCTTAAGTTAAAGATTTCAAGACAACTTGTTTGAATAATTTATCAGTTGAGAGCCTAGTAGCTTTGAAGATCCTGACATTATAACCATTAGGCACAGGAGCTTTGTTAAGAAGGAACAATAGTGACCTTTTTAATGAGTGCATTAATGGATTTAGAGGAGATTGGAAATTTTAGTACATTTTGTAGCTCTGCAAAAAAAAAAAAGGAAGAGTGGTATGTTGAGATCTTAACAGTTTGGAAAAATAATCTTTAGCCAGTGTCTTTAGAGGTTCTTGTCTAATGAATGAGTTGCCCTCAGAGTTGCGTAGAGCATGGATTATATTGTAGTTCCTTCTTGCTTGAATTCTTTTGTAGAAAAAGCTTCATGTTTTTGTCATCTTCCTTTAGCTAACTATTATAAGATTTTTGACACATATGAGAATTGTAAGTTTCCGCCACATTTATATATCTCTTCAACTTTATAAGTTTTTGAACTTTCAAGGTAAGGTCCGTAAGGTTGGAGGCTAATTTATTTTAGAAATAGATAAGTGAGTTAAGGCTTCATTCTTTTCTTATTTCATGAGATCACTATTGCTTGCCTATAGCTTAATTAATTCAGATTTAGCAACTTTGACCTTGGTCAGGCATTTGAAAGCATTGGAGTAAAAAAATTCAATTTTGAGACCTAAATTTAAAGCAGTGATAAAATGAGATGCTTTAATAACAAGTTGAATAACTTGAAAGGGGCCTTTCTTTTTGCTTCCAGGGGTGAAGTCTACTTACAATCAGAGAATAATTGGAAAGAAATTCATTTTTGAAATGTGCATGACTAAAGGGAAATTGAGAAAGCCATTCTAAGTTCATTAAATATCTATCAAACTTTTTTTAAGAACTAATCTCCTATTTGTCAATTTGACCAAATGTAGAATATGCATGAGTAGTTTAAATTAGAGAGCTCTAGTGACTTAGTGCATTTATTTAGTTCATGTAAATTGGGATGTAAGTTTCTCCTCATAACCTGGGCCTCATTAGAATGGAGAATACAATTAAAATCACCACCAACTATCATTAGATAGTGTTAGTTAATTTTGAGACAGTTTAAATCCTTCTGGAGTTTCCTCATTTGAAATTCTAGATTAAAAGCATAAATAGTTGGAAAGTGTTGCATTGCTAGTAATTCATAAGAGATGAATAGTTCTGAACATTTTCAGTTTTGAAGAGTGAAAATGTTGAGGGTATAGTGAGACAATGATTCTCCCATTTAAGTGTTTCTTATTGCTACTGATTGTAATGCAATCCCTAGTCCTTTTTTGAAAAGGTTTTAGCTTGATTTTAGTTTCAACAAAAGTAAACGTGGTTTATTCTTAATACTAAAGTCTTTAATAACATATTGCTTAATGAGGCACTTTAAGCCTCTATTATTTTAGATAAGAGACTTCATAAGATAAAAAAGTTGGTTTTTTTCTTCTCAATGTTTCTACCAGATCTACCTCTACTATTACTCAGCGTTGTGGATTTCGTACCGTTCCGGCCGGGCCAGAAAATAGTATCGAAACAAGCATAAAGGGTACCGGGGATGAATTCCGGTCGGTATCGGCTAGTACCGCCAATACCAGATTTTTCTAGGACCATTCCGTAAAAAAAACTTCCAGGGACCATTTTGCAAATAAAGAAAATTTAACCCTAATTTTATCTACCCTCGTCCCCCCCCGAGGCCCCGACTCTCCCTCTCTTCGTCTTCTTCTCTCCCTTTCGTTGTCCTGACTCCCGCGTGTCGCGCCTCTGGCCTGCCTCGCCGCTTGTCACCGACACCGTCACCGACTCGTCCTTCTCCTCCTCCTCCTCCTCCTCTTCTCCTCTGTCTTGGAGTTGTTGAGTCGCGCTCGCCTCGCCGTCTTCAACCGTCGTCTACGCCGCCCGAAGACTTCACCGCCTGCTGAGGTCCACCGTCCAACATCTACCACACACCGTCCGACCTTCTCCTTCGTCCTCCTCGTGCTCGATCGTGACCCGACGTTGACCCAAATTTGATGAAGACCAATTGTTTTGCCATTTTGATTTTTGTTTAATTTTTCATGGCATTTTGAAATTTATGATTGTTTGATTGTGTTGGTTGT
>JANSVA010000216.1:8381079-8406471 GCA_025504915.1 Erythroxylum reticulatum | reverse complement strand
TTGTTGTTTCTTTCTCTCATTAGAAATTGATTGTATTATCCTATGTTAATTGATTTGGGTATTGTGTATGGATAATCGAATTTTAGTTATTATTCAGTTATTTATATATGAACCCATTTGGTATTGTGAAAAGCTGATTTTAACATGTTCATTAAATCCTTAATTGCAAACCCATTGGTAGAATTTCGATATAATCCGTAATTGTTATGTTGAAATTCATGTGTAGTGACTAATAATTCGTAATCATTAGGGATAACATGACCTAGGTTAAATGACGAATCGTATGTAGTTGTTGCCTTAATTAATCAGTTTTTCTAATTCATAATGTTACTGCCTAATTAAATCTAGAGATCATATCCTAGGTTATTTGGTGGTTAGGTTTAATTAACAATCGTATCTTGATTAAACAAAATCTAAGGGAAAACTCGGTTTAATTATTAAATAACGATTAATAATTGCTAGGAGAGGTTGAAGAATATCAAATTAATGAAATATGTTTAATTAGGGTGTAGGTCAAGATTGAATCAAAGGGTCGGGTCCCTACCGAATTCCCTACTTTTATCATTTTTTTGCATGTTTTCTTTAATTTTTTTTATTAGTTAGTTTCATTTTATTTTTTTATTCCAAAATCCAAAACCCCTGTTAAACTTAAACACCAGTTAATTTTATTTCATTAACTTTACATGCATTCTCTATGGGATCGACCTAGACTCACCACTATTATAGTAGTAGGTCTAATTATTTTATTTTGACTAGCGTAACGACGCGCAGTTAATTTTGGCGTCATTGCCGGAGAGTGTAGTGTTTTAGTTTTTCTTTATGATTTAATTGATGTTTTGTATATATTTGTTCGTAATTGGTTTCTTTCCTGTTATTCTGTGATCTTTTCATTTTTTATTTCGTGTTTGGAAAACAATAAATATTGACGGAAGTAATTTCTTTTATAACTCATATTCTCAATCCTATAACAATGTTTGGACTGATCAACCTAACTTTTGTTATGGATGGATAATCATCATAATTACTTCCATGATAGTTTGCAGGACGCACAACAATTCTTGTGCAGACCATAAGCTTCCTATCATGACTCCGGTCCATCTCTGGAAGAGTTGATTAATATTATGAAAGATAATACTTTGCAATTGCAAGAGAATACTCTACAATTCCAAAAGGATGGAGGGCAATTTCTAAAAAGCACATAATCTAGCGCCCAAGATTCGGAAAACCAACATGATTCATATGCATCTTTAGAAGAACTTACTAAGAATCTAGCTGCTAACAATTTGCAATTTCAATAGAATATGCAGCAGTAGTTGTAAGAATTTTGACAAGAGACAAAAGTAAGCCAACAAAGCATGGAACACCAAATGGGTCAGATGGCAATAAGGCTCAGTCGTCTAGAATCGCAAAGCAAAGAGGAGCAACCATATCAACCTGAGGTGTAACCAATGGACTCAACGAATTGTTTATGTCGAAGAAGTAGAGAAGGAGCTTGAAGCCAAAAAGGACACATCTTTTAGCCTAAAGATAAGTATTGAGTCCATAATTATTTTTGAGAGTCCATAATTATTTTTGAGACTAACTCTTTACCTTTATGTAACAGATTAAAGGAATTGAACGGCAAAGAAAAAGGTGAAGAGACATTCAAAATATTTCCGGAGTGTATGGACTCAGTCAGGAATGAGAATCTGAGGATAAGGAAGATGTTGAATGAGGATGATGATCAACTAAGACCATATCTGGAACTATCGCATGTGGAGGAGCCACATGTGACACTTGAAGATCACAATTTTATCATGTGAGGAGGAAACAAGGAGTCGAGCCAGTGACCCTAAATGAAGGCGCTTCTTTGGAGGCAACCTAAGGGAAGTAAATTTCTTTTTCTTTACATTTCCGCATTACTTTTATATGCATGTGTGTTTTTAAATTTGTTTATTTTACTTGTTTTTAAGTTTTCAATCAAAATGAGAGAAATAATAAAACAAATTAAACAAACATTTGCTCGTTTTCTATTGCTTCTAAGATTATATAATCATTATTAAAGTATGGATTGACTAGAGAATTTCATAGAAACTTTAGCATGTACTTTTTCTCTTATGATTGGTCGATATATATTATCTTTAGAAGAGTAGTGACTAATGGTAGACAAAGCCGATGAGATTTTAAGCCTTATTTGACTGACACATCCATATCAGTCTCATTGCCTTTGATAATGTGTGACCTTCATGACATGTACATCTCGATTTTGTGTTGAATTTCTATTCAAGACCACATTTTTATCACATGCATTAACACGGATATGATTGGTCATTCTTTATTTTTCATAAACTACATTAGTCAAATAACTTATCCTATTGACATGAATTTTTCTTTGATAAACCCCTTTGAGCTTTAGCCTTTCCTTTTGTATAAACCACATTTTATACTTTTAAACTTAACTAAATGTCCTACCCAAGTTATAAAGATAGTGGAACATTTGTGATTGTTGAGTTTGTGGATGTACAAAATTCTAAGTATGGGGGTGTACATGTGTGAGTTGTTTATAATGTTGGGATGTTATTTTATGTCTTATCATTGAAATCCCCATGTTGATGTAGCTTATTTTAATTTTTTATAAAAAGAAAAATGATGAAAAGAAAAGAAAATGAAAAGCAAGAAAGAGAAAAAAGGAAAAATTGTTTAAATAAATTTATCAAGCAGAAAGTGCATATAAGTTTGCAAAGTTATTTATGACTAATGCATCTTCCTAGAGTTGTAATGAATGTGTTAGAGCATGTTGAATATGAGGTAGAGGTTGGCTTGAAAGGTTCTCTCTTTCATTGGTATAAATTATATGAGTGATTCCTTCGGATTGATATATGCTTTATATGGTTTGTGTATGAGAGCTGAATGAGATTGTGAAATATAAATGTTGCATTTGTCATAGATGATGGTACCTAGTTTTCAATGAGTTTTGCTTTGTTTTACTAGCTTTGTTGACTTTCATGCTACTTGACCGAAATACCTCTCACCTTACCTTTGGCCACATTACAACCCTAAAAAGTCCTTTGATTTCTGATTTTACATGTGAACATTAGTGGTAGAGAAATAAAATGATATGCAACGTTATGGATTGTCATGATCATGAATGATGTTGAGTGTACCTGTGGATATATTTTAGTTAAACACATTTTTTGAGTCTACCATTAGACTGCTTAATTTTTAAAGATATTGATTGTTGATTGATCATGAGTAAAAGCTTGGAATGTTGACATCTTGTTATGATTTTTGAAAGTCACTCATCTTTGCTTGTGATTATATATTTTTAGAAAATATAGGAATTGAGTAAATGTTTCGGGTCTTTGAGCTTAATTTGGATGTTTTGCCTGAGGACAAACAAAAGCTAAGTGTGGGGGAAATTGATATGTGTTTAATTATTGATTTTACAAATGTCATTAATTGAATTAGTAGCTAATGGTGCATAAATAATATGATTGGATTCAAAACAGGGTAAAGATTAATTTCATTCTCTATGTTTAATTGGAACATTTTATGATGAAATTATTGAATTATATGAAAAAGTCATGCACGAAAAGTTTAGTCAAAACTACTTAGACATTCTTAAATTCAAAACCACTTGGACATTCTTAAATATTTGGGTGGTCATGATGTGTTGCTAGACATCATTCTTGATCTATGGATATAAATTGTTTAATTAGAGAACTAAAGATAAATTAAAGGAGTTTAATTTATCTGCCAATATATTTGAGAACCTAATGAGTCTCACATAAACAACGGGTTGAAGAGAGCAAAGATGTTTGAATCAAGTTGGACTTGATTGTAAATTTTAAGAAACTTTATAATTAAATATGATATATTTAATAAATAAAGATTAATATGAGATATCGGATCTTGTTTGGGCACAGTTGGCATTTAATTAGAATTATTTGTAACTTTAATTAAAGTTTAATTCAAATTAAAATTTATGTTACTAAAATGTCAATAACTTATTATAAATAGGCTTAAGCTCTAAATAACATATAACTCCTCGCTTAACCCTCTCTGCAGCAGTTGCAGAGTTCTCTCAACTAGTTCTACAGATACTATTAGAGGCTGGACACTTGTGTGACTACGATGATTGATATGGAATGGTTTCACAAATGGTTCGAGGGATATGAAAAGAAAAGGGTCAAGCTTCACATTAAGGTACGAATTAAGATTCATACTTTATTATTTATGCGTTATTTATTTTATAGAAGTAAATTGAGCTTGGTTTTTTGGGAAAAAATGAAAAAGTTTTGTAATTGTTCCGCTACAGTCGAGATCAAATCCTGTGATGATTTTCCATTACTATATTCTGTCTTCTTATGGCTATTCAATATTGTTAAACCAAAACAAAAACCTAATACCAAGGGGAAAGGTTTATTAATCTTCAAATTGGTAGATAAGTTTATTGAAAATTTCTTATTTAATTAATGAGCACTTTGTATTTGCATTATATGCCTAAGATCTATGTCATAGAAAATTACTTCGTATTTCTAGTTTTTTTACATCATTTCTTCCCTTTTATATCTTACACTGGACCTAAGTGTTAATAATAAGCTTATCATTATAAGATCTACTCTCATCTTATCATTGATTCTAGCTTAGTGATATATTATCCTTGATTATAGCTAATTGATATGATTGTATAACATAAAATTAGGGATATTTAGTTAGACTAATTATATATAAATTCCCCCTTGTATATTGAATTATTCACAAAGAAATATAAAAGCCTCTTCATCATTCTTATCTACTCATAGTTTCTACATTATATCAGAGCCTCCTTTGTAAAGAAAAAAAGTAAAAAAAATTTGAGGTTTTTTCTTCAACTTTTCCCTTGCAGTCTTCTGTTTGCACATTTTAGGTTCTTAATCTGATTCAAAAACATTTTACCATATAACAAAATATTCTTCAGTTCAAGTAGACTAATAATGCAAACAAAAACACCAGATGCCGCCTCATATGTCCTCACATGCCACCAAAATCCACCGAAACTAAAATACTCTAGCTGCAACTATTGGGACTTAGGAGGAAGGGATTGATCTAAACAATGTTGTTTAGCTTCCAAGCAAAAAAATGCCATTTAGTCCTAGAATGTAGAAGTCTTGTGATGATATGTAATTACACACGTTGCAAATGTCATTTTCCATATCATTAAATATCCAAACTAGTGACATGTCATTATCTTAGTCATCGCTACGTTGCATATTTGGTGACATGTCACTAGTTTATTTATCCACATGTGTTTGTCTAATTTATCCATATGGCTTTATCTTTTTTGTCTATGTGTTACTATCTTGCTTATCCACATATTTGTAACAACTCCTCTCCTAGTTCAGTTCAAACATATTGGTTCAATTCGATCCAAAAAGAGTTGACAACGCGTTGACCAACCAGTTCAACCACTTCTCTTCTGATTCCTTTGCAAACCAAGCTAAGTCCTAAGGTTTTTTGTTGTTATGAATTCAATTTTAAGGTTAGAATAATCAAATTCCATCATTATAAATTTCTACTATTTTATTATCTTCACTCATTGTGGATGCCTTTAAACTTCCCTAGTACATTCACAATTCTAATTATGATCGTTAGGCTAAGGAAATGTGTAACTTTATTAAAGGGAGGCTCCTTTGGCCCATTGTTATTGGAGAAATACTCAAACTTACCTAAAAGAAAGATGAAGACATTGATGTACTCATAGAACGATTAGCAACCTACGATGGAATGAATCATCAAATATTAACAAGGTTTAGAAATACATGTGTTAAAGCAATCAAACTTGATTTCAATGCTTTCACTCAACCTAAGATGTGTGGAAATTTTTGAAAAATCGTTACTTTGTACTTGATGATTTCAATAGATTTTATTTATATAGAAAACTCCATCAAATGCAACGAAAATTGGGAAATCAATTAGTACTTAGTGATCCTACCTAGCTTAGTCTGATGCTGCTGCTATCAATGCCAATCTTCATAATCATCAACATATATGACATTTGTTAATGACTCTTAAAGATGAGTTTAAACCCATTCACAACTCTCTCCTTTATCGAGGATCTCTATCTAATCTTGACGTTGTAATTAAAAAACTCTTTTTAAAGGAAAGCCACTTTAATACACTTTTTATGGAAAAATCTATCCCATCTATTGATGTTATTCTTGTAACTCATACTTCTCCTCAAACATCTCATAGCTTTGGTAACCACATCTCCAAATGTAGAAAATAACTCAAACATAACTTTGGACAAGGTAACTCTTACAAATCCTATTAACCTGCTTCCACTATTGATACTGCCACTAAAGGTCCAATAGAGAGTACCTTTCCCAAATTCTCTTTAAAGTATCTTTATGCCCTTCTTCAATAGCTCTAACTAGACTTCGATACTATATCATCCCCTGCTCTGTCTGTCACATCAGGTAATTCAACCTCTTAGTATCTTGATTCAGCTTGTTATAATCATATGACCTCTAATTCCTCCATTCTTGAATCATTATCAACACTGTCTATTCCACACGTTGTTCATACTACTAATAACTCTATTATGCATATACAATGTATATATACTATTCACACATCTAAATTACTCTTACCTGAATCTTTTTTTGGCTCCCAAACTCTTATGGAATTTTATTTATGTTGGACAATTATGTAAACGTATTGTTAAATTATCATTTTTTATTTAGGTTACATTATGCAAGATCCACAGATGGGTGAAATTCTTGGGAAAGGGCATAAGGTTGGATGACTATTTAAACTAACTTCCTTGAATCTTCCCTTCAAGTTTCTCATACATGGCACTTTTGATTGGGTCATCCTTCTACTTCTATATTAAGATCTTTAATCTTTAGTGGTACTCTAGGCCCTGTTAAGTCTGAGCATTTTGATTATGTCTTTTTTAATTATCTAAAAGTCATACATTACCCTTTTCTCTTAATGAATTTATTACTTTTGCACCTTTTGATCTAATTCACTATGACATTTGGTGCCCTGCACCTTATGAAACTATGGGTGCTTTAAGATATTATGTTATCTTTATAGATGATTTTTCTTTCTGTACATGGATCTATCTAATGCGACATAGATATGAAATATTCTCAATTTACTATTACTTTGCTAATATGATTCAAATTTAGTTTTCTTATATGATTAAAATATTTTGTACTAATTATGTTATAGAATACAAAGATACAAACTTCATCAACCTTTCAGCTCAACAAAGGACCATCATTTGGAGATCCTCCCTAAACACATCTTAACAAAATGGTCAAGTTGAATGCAAACATGGACATATTCTTGACATTATTTGTTCCCTTCTTATACCCTCTTTATGTCCTGAAACCTTTTGTGGTGAAGCAGCTCTTGCTACTATTTATACTATCAATCATATTTTCTCTTATTATAGGTAACATCTCTCCCTATGAGCACTTATTTAATCATGCTCTCAATTACCAATCTCTGAATGTTGTTGGATGTGTATGTTTTGTTCTTTTATAACCTCATAAGCATACCAAACTAGAACCAAAAGCACATTTATACTGTTTTCTTGGGTATGACATAGAACACAAAGGATATAGATGTTGAGATCCCTTTTCTTAAAGATTTCGAATCTCTCAGCATGTAACCTTTTAAAAGCATAAAATGTTTTCCACACTCTCAAAATTTCGAGTCAATTAACCCCCAAGACAATTTTCTTCTAATCCTACCATATCTTTATTCCTAATATTTTTTCTGCATGTCTATTTTACAACTCTAACATTTCAAGACAATTGGTGTATAATTCCACTATATCTTCCCTAGATACAGATCCTCTACCTTCACTAAACAACTTTTCTTCATCTACTTGTTGATCTTAATCTACCAAGTCTTAATAACTTCTTTGTAGTTCCACTCAAGTAAGACAACTCTCTGTTCATATTAAAGAATTATACGTTTATTCCACCATTGTTTCTCTAAGTGAACCTCGCATCTATCATGAGGCTAACTTTAACCCTTTATAATAGCAAGCAATAGAGAAAGAACTACAAGCTCTCTTAACACTATTAATTGGGACTTAGTTTGCTTACTTCTAAAAAAGTCTATTATTGGCTATAAATGGGTATATATAATCAAGAATCAAGTAGAAGGATCAGTGGAAAGATATAAAGTTTGTCTTGTTGCTAAAGGATTCACTCACAAATATGACATTGATTGTAAGAAGTGCTTCACTTCTGTAGCTAGATTAACCTTAGTATGCAGTCTCATTACTATTGCTGCTAGTAAAATAAGGCAACTATTCTAAATGGATGTTTAAAATGTCTTCCTTAATTGATATCCCATAAAAAAATCCATACGTAACCTTCTTTGTGGTATGATCATTGTCCCAACAAGGTTTGTCATTTGTACAAAACTTTGTATGGATTAAAATAAGCTCTTCAAGCTTGGTTTGCAAAAATTAGTTCCACCATTAGAAAGCTTGGTTTCAAGTCCAGCTGTTATGATCATAACTTTTTTCTTTGTAAAAAAGATCTATGGCACACTCTTCTCCTTCCCTATATAGGTGCTATTATAATAACTAATAATGACATATAGGGTATCTCTACCTTTAAGTCTTTTCTCCATCAACAATTTGAGATGAAAGACTTGGGTAATTTGAGCTATTTTGTAGATATTGAGGTATCCTTGGATGAATCTAGATATTATCTGTCATAAGCAAAGTAAGCCACTTATCTCATCTCTTGAGCTATCATCACTGATACTAAGACAAGTAACACTCTGCTTAACTCAAATGATCACCTTTCTACTACTCACGGGAGTCTACTTAGTGATGGTATGGTTTATCGCTAGTTAGTTGGTAGTCATATTTGTTTTACTATCTCTCTTCTAGATATTGCTTGTGTTGTTCACAACATAAGTCAATTCATGCCCGCACCTTGTACCACTCATTTCTCTATTATTCTTTGTATATTAAGGTATGTCTGAGGTCTTTTATTTCATGTCCTTTTTCACTACTTTTCTTCATTGGAGCTACAAGCCTATTCTAATGTTGATTGGGTTAGAGACCTAGTAGATTGTCGATCCATCATTGGTTACTATTTTTTTCTTGGCACAGTAAGAAACAAACTATTGTCTCTCGATCCAATATAGTAGCAGAATATAGAGCTCTTGCTGATAATACCTTTAAACTCATTACAATAGCTGTTTCAAGACATGAGTGTATCTTTCTCATTTGCAATGCCTTTATATTGTTATAACCATAGTGCTATACAAAATGCCTATAATGATGTCTTTAATGAATGGTACAAACAAATCGAGATTGATTGTCATCTTGTTCGACATCATGTTCCCTAAAGGACCATACAACTTATTTTCTTCATAGTCTTAGATTACTTCCATCTTCACAAAGTCTCATCCACCTTGCCATCACATCTTTTATGATACCTTTGAGTTTGAGAGGGGTGTTAACGATAATCTTGTCATTATAAGATTTACTCTTATATTATCATTGGTTCTAGCTCATTGATATATTATCCTTAATTCTAGCTAACTGATATGATTGTATAGAATAAAACTATGAATATTTAGTTAGATAAATTATATATAAGTACCTCTCTTATATATTGAATCATACACATAAAAATATAGAAGCCTCTTTGTCAATCTTTGTTTGCTATTATTTTATACACTAAAAAAGAAATTTGTTGATGAGAAAAGCAGTTAGCAATCAAACGGCTGAGACTATTGAGTGTTTACTTAGAAGAGACATTAAAATCTATGTAGGACATTTTTCTTCAAATGCAAGGAGCACCAAAACTAGGGTCTAGGGGAAGATGACAAAAATCCTATGAATCAAGAGAAATAAGTTGATTTCTGCCACTGATCTACCTTCTACTTAATTCTCCATGCATTAATGTTGACCATAAAGAGAGCAAACGACTGAAACATCCATACCTACTTTACAACTAGAAAACTTGTACAACTTACAACTTTTAGAGGTTCCAAGGACAAAAAAGAAGCCATTGGATCGATTCTTTGCTAAAACGAGGGAATATTTTAGGAGATCATTTCAGGAACACTTTTATCATGAAGCATTTATGTCACATACTCTAAAATTCCCACTTTCAAAATTGCCACTAAGTGGAGAAGCTTGTAGCAATAAATTGGAAATGTTGCATTCTGATTAAAAAAAATGTATTGGTTTATAAGTTTCTGAAATATGTTGGAGTCTTAGAAGTCTAAAAATTCAAGAAGTAGTTATTGACAGTTAGAGTTAGTTTACTGTTAATTCTGTTAATAGTTGTTGACAGCAAATGTATAAATACATTTAGATGAGAATAAATGCGATAACCTAGTTCATTCTTCTCAAATCCATCTTCTACAAGTTTACTATTGTCTATATTCGTATTCATCAAATAAGAGTGGTATTAGAGCATTTCTTGAAGGATCTTAAGGGATCTGTGGAGCAGTTCTTGGAAGCCTCATCAGAACAAGAAATTGGTGCAGTCTCGAAGGAGTTTACAGACACCAAGATGGAGGAAATTCCAAGCATGCAAGCACCATTCTTTGATGGAGAGTCCTATCAGATCTAGGCTATGAAGATGCAAACGTATCTGGAAGGACTGGACTTGTGGGAGCCAGTTGAGCAAGATTACCAAATTAAGCCATTGGCAGACAATGCAACCATTAATCAGATGAAGTATCAAAGGGAAAGACTCACTAGAAAAGCAAGGGCAAAATCTTACCTCTACTCTGCAGTAAGTCCTTCTCTATTCACTAGAATTATGCATTTAAAGTCTGCAAAAGACATATGGGATTACTTAAAGGCTGAGTATGAAGGAGATGAGAGGGTGAAGAGCATGAAGGTTATAAACCTGATGAGGGAGTTTGATAAACTTCAAATGATAGAAGAAGAATATGTCAAGGTTTATGCCGGAAAGTTGCAGGATCTTGCAGATAGGATCAGACTTCTTGGAAGTAGATTTGAAAATGAGAAGATAGTCTAGAAGATGTTGATTTCCCTTCCAGAAAAATTCGAAGCAACAATCATTTCTTTGGAGAACAATAGAGATATTGCAAACTTGAAGTTGTCAGAATTATTCAATTTTTTGTAAGCCCAAGAGCAAAGGAGAGCACTGAGGAATGCTGAAGTCATCGAAGGTGCACTCAGGGCAAGTTAGAAAAACAGTAGAGAAGGGAAGAAGAAGAACTGGACTAAAGGTGGTTCAGATGGCAAGAAACAAGATAAGCAAGATACTTCAGCATCTTCAGTTCAGTCCCAAAGAGATCCCTACAAATACTGTGGTAAGACAAACCATCCCCATTATAAACATTCGAGAAGGATTGATGTTAAGTGTAGGAAATGCAAGAAGTTTGGGCATATAGACAAGTTCTGTAGGAGTAAGGAGTAAGTGCAGGGAGAAGCCCACATTGCTGCTAAGAAAGAGGAAGATCAATTATTTGTAGCCTCCTATCATAACGCCAGCATTTCAGCAGATAGTTGGCTAGTAGATAATGGCTGCTCCAACCACATGTCCAGCAACTTGAGTACATTCAAGAATCTGGACAAGAAGCACATTTGTAGAATGAAGATTGGAAATGGATAATTGATTTCTACCCAGGGAAGATGAGCTGTTGTCATCGAGAGTATGAAGGGTCCAAGGACACTTGAAGATGTGCTCTATGTTCCAGACCTTGAGCAGAACCTCTTCAATGTTTCCCAGTTGATTGAAAAAGGGTACTCAGTCCTTTTTCAAGGTGGTTTCTGCATAATCTCAACTTTGGATGGAAGACTTCTGTTCAAGATAAGAGCTAAGGACAAAAGCTATGTGTTAAACCTTCTCGAATAGTATCAAGTAGCACTCAATGCAAGTGTTAATAGTGCAAGTCTTTGGCATAAGAGGCTTGGTCATCCTCATTGGAAAGGCCTTATAAAGTTGAGTGAATTTGATCTTCTGCAAGGCATTCCAGTCCTTAAAGAAGCTTAGCAAGTTTGCACATGCATACAAGGGAAAAAGGCCAGAGAACCCTTCAAGGACAACACCTGGAGAGCATCTGACTTACTTGAGCTAGTCCATATTAACGTGTGTGGACCTCTGCCAGTTGAATCCCTAAATGGAAGTAGATTGTTTGTCAACTTCATTGATGACAAATCAAGGTATTGCTGGATTTATTTCATGAAGTCCAAAGCTGAAGTACCAGAAATATTCGAGAGGTTCAAGCATATAATAGAAAATCAAAGTGGGAAGAGGATTAAGAAGCTTAGAAGTGACATTGGAACTGAGTATAGTAATCAGAAGTTGGAGAAGATCTGTCAAGAAAATGGTACTATGCATCAGCTAACAGTGCCTTACTCACCTCAACAGAATGGGGTGAGTGAAAGGAAGAATAGAACCATCTTAGATATGGTTATGTGTTTGCTCAAGAAGAAGTCACTACCTAAGTTTCTATGAGCTGAGGCTGCAACAACAACAGTATTCCTTCTCAATAGACTTCCCACTAAAGATTCGGAGAAGAAGACAGCACATGAAGTCTGGCATATGAGGAAACCGAATTTGAAAAACCTGAGATCTTTGACTCTCCATGTTTCACCTATGTGCCATAATAGAAGAGAAATAAACTGGACTCCAAGGCTACAATAGGAGTCTTCATTGGCTACTCAGAAGTAACTAAAGGATACAGAATTCTTATTCCAAACAAGAAGGAAGTTAAGGTCAGTAGAGATGTCACTTTCCTAGAAGATGAGGTATGGGATTGGTTAAGTATGGATGAAGACAATACACAGATTAAAAAGGTGCTGATGAGAGGAGTCAATTTATCTGAATTTCTATCATAAGAAGAATCTGAAGAAGAAGCTAGTCTAGAAATGAGTGGAGAGGAGGCTCACTCACATGAAAGTAAAGAGGAGACAGTACCAAAAATTCAATCTGATGATGATCAGGTGGATCATATTCTTAAAAGAGGTACTAGACTCCTTTTTGATATTTATCAAACTTGCAATCTTACTCTTTGTGAACCAGTAAGTTTCAAAGAAGCAAAAGAAAGGAAGGAATGGATAGCTGCAATGGTGGATGAGATCAAAATGATAGAAAACAATCAGACTTGGGAGCTAGTGGAGAAACCAACTGACAGGAAGGTTATTGGTGTGAAGTGGGTTTACAAAACCAAAGTAAATCCAAATGGTACTTTGAACAAATTCAAGGCCAGATTAGTAGTCAAGGGGTATTCACAAGTGAATAGAGTGGACTACTTGGACACTTTTTCACCAGTAGCAAGGTTAGAGACAATCAGACTCATCTTGAACCTATAAGTTGAAAGAGGTTGGCTTGTGCATCAATCAGACGTCAAGTCAACTTTTCTGAATGGAGAGCTGAAGGTGTAACACCCCATGCTAGGGGTTAGGTTATTAAGGAAATTCAATGCATTTTATGTTTTCCATATTTAAATATCTACTTATTTATGCATAAGCATTTTGGACGCATATAATTATTGTGCATACATTCATGACATTTTTTGGCTACAGTTGAGTTGTTAATGTGATTAAACTATGCTTTGGACATTTTGGAGTATTTAAGGTATTTTAATTTTTTGGTGAATTTTAGGAAAATTTGGGGTATTTTTGGACTAAGAAAAATAAGAAACAAAAAGACCAATGGCTTAATGACATGTAGCACCTTATGTGCATGACAAATGGCTCACATGAAATGAGCCATGTGTCAAGTTGGTAGCTATACACGTGGTAGTAATACACGTGAGTACTTGTGATGGAGAGGAAAAATCACAGAAGCATCGTTGTTCTTCGGGTTATGTTGGTGTTCTTTGAAAAATCACCGAAGTACTGGTTTTACTCTTACATCAGTGTTATCCTTTGCATGCAAATATTTCAACCCAACTGATGTTGTTTCTGCCTATTCTTGTAGTTCTCCTTCCCCATCCTCCGAAACCCAGCTCTTCACTCTCACTGCTGGGAATTTAGCTAACTCACGTAAGTTAAGTTTTAAGCTTTATAGTTTTGTAAATGGTATCTTGATGATGTTTGAATTGGACTAAGAAAATGGAAATGATACAGAAGTTTAGGAAAATCAATGAGTTTATATACTCTGTTCTGGTTATATGGTTGTACTATTCATGCATGTATATGTGAAGTGTTTATGGAGATGAGTCTAATGATATGAAATGAGGATTTGGTGAAATCGTGGTATAGAGTTTCTGATGAGAGGAAAGAGTAGAAAAGTGAAAAGTATGTATTAGATGAAAGTACAGAGAGAAAGCTAAACAAGATTTCTCATGCATGCATTGGTTTTTAGTGTTTAATTATAGAGGTGACTTGGTTGAGTTGTGATAGGCTGAATTGGAAGTAGAAGAATTAGTTTAAGTGTGTTATGTGTTCATTGAATAAGAGGGAAGTGAGAAAATCTGGGAAAGAATGAAAGAAGAAGAATATGATTGATGCAGTAGAGTTCGTCGCGGCCAACTCTTTTTAGTTCGTCGCGGCCAACTCTTTTTAGTTCGCTGCGCGAACTTGGAGGATTGTGGTTCTGTGAAAGTTCGCCACGGCAAACTTTTAAAAGAAGGTTGTAGAATTCTGTTATATGAAAAGTTCGCCGCAACGAACTTTTGTCTCGCCACGGCGAAGTTTTCTGACAGCTTGCATATATTTAGGTATTTTAGGCATAACTTTCTCTTTAGTTATCCTAATGGAGTGATTTTTAATTTGGAGTAAAATAGAGACATAATGATACAAATTTTCTGAAGAGATTAAATTCTAATCCTATCTCTAAAAATTTCATAATTTGATTGGAAGTTTAGATAGGAGTTTTGATGAAGCTCAAGAACATCTTGAAATCTTTTGAGTATAACTTTTAGTGTACTAAACCAAAGTGGACGAACATGGTATCATTGGAAAACTGAGACAAAGAGGGACCGCTTTATAGAAGAAAGTATTACCTAATTACCTCAAATACCTTATGAAAATAATTGAGCAAAGTGGACTCGAAAGTGAGTGTAAAATAAGTTTGGATTGAGCAATTGATTATGGTTTCACATGAATACTAATGTGAGAAGATTAGGGATAAGGAACCTGGATTTTTGTCATGAACATGCATCATACATATTTATTATACATGAGTGTGCATAATTGAATTAATAATTTTGCACAATAGTGAGATGCGCTTGTATTGAATGCTCTAGAGGAACCCATCGAGCGACCGATTCCAGATATTGTTAGGACGTCGAGGCAATAAGCAATAAGGGAGTTTTTGTAAGTAATATTAGACAGTATTTTGTGTAAGTAATTTAGATTGTCAAATTTGATAGTTTTGCTTTGATTGTTTTGTTTACTACTGCTTTTGGTCCATCGAATGATTTGCAAAGCTATTAGATGATATGTTGAATTTTTGGCATAAAAGCCATGATTGGATAATTATGTTGAACATGAAATGAATTTGTTTGACTTTAAAACTGTCAAGTCCAAGTCGTGGGTAAATAGGCATGCCTAGAAGGGTCTGCAGCTGCTCCTGTTATTGACACTTCGGTGTCTCCTCTATATCGACACTTCAGTGTCTCCTGTATTGAGACTTTGGTGTCTCCTGATATCGAGAAATATGTCTCTCCTGCTGATACCAATCATGGTATCTCTTGTATAAGTCCCGTTATCTGCTTCTGTAAATAGATTTTTTAGTTATATGCTTTTGTATTCTGATTTCTATTTAACTCCGATATAAACAAGAAATTGTGTTCTGATTATGAAGGGTTTATACCCTCCTGTGAGACTCAGTTCTGTTTTTCGTGCAATATGTTTGAGATCCAATATTATATGTTTGAATTGTTTGTTCCGATAAACTGTTAATGCATGCTTCTGATATATCATGATTGTGTATAATTAATTGTCAATTTATGCATAGATTAGTTATTACTCACTAAACTATATGCCTAGCATGGTGGATTTGCCCCATGTAGGTTCTAAGAGAAGGACATAAGGACTTGGACGAGTCAACCGCAATGGCCAATGAAGTCGGAGTCTTGTTTTGTTAAAATTGTATTTTTGAAGTTTGTTTTGGCTTGTCTTTGATGTATATGACTTTGGATTTATTTGAAGGTTGTA
The DNA here is from genome assembly GCA_025504915.1 of Erythroxylum reticulatum. Classification (NCBI taxonomy): domain Eukaryota; kingdom Viridiplantae; phylum Streptophyta; class Magnoliopsida; order Malpighiales; family Erythroxylaceae; genus Erythroxylum; species Erythroxylum reticulatum. The sequence goes on along the minus strand of JANSVA010000216.1, from coordinate 8,390,375 downwards.
ATAAACTTAATTCAAGATGGTTCTGGTTTGGAACAAGTTGTAATTAAGATCAATGCTTTATGATTTATGTTTTCTCCAAGTTGCTTCTGCTTTGAGCTATTGAGATTGCATGATCAGTGTTTCGTATGTTTTGGTTTTGTTTTGATTCTGTATGCATGTATGTTTTGTTGTTTTACGTGGCACTCACAATATCCTCCCAGGGGGTATTAGGGCGTCACAGCATCATTCCATCCTGCAAGGCTTTTGATACCGAAAAGTATCAAATGCATGTGTCATATGTGGCACAGATCCAATACAATGACGCATATCTAATACCTTACTAAAATGAATGGGAAAAAGGAGTATGACAAACTAAGTGATACATATATAATCTAAGTTATATCATCGTCCTTTGTATGTCTCAGTTTCTCTAACTTTATGCCAAACTACATTAAAGAAATCCTATTTTTTGCTAAACTAGATTAGAGAAAACCTTTATGTTCTCTTACTAAATGCTAAACTGCATTAGAGAACCTTTATGGGATTAAAACTTATATCCCTCTATGTCATATCTAACTTTATGGATATCTGTATAAAAATCTATGTGTCTAAATGACATAGGCTCAAGGTCAATCTCTATATATGCCTAATGACCTTTAAATGATTAAGATCGATATAAATTTTAAGACTTTCACATGTATTATGATAATGTATGATAACACATATTATTGAGGATAAGCGATGATCATCTTTATTGATGAATCACTATACTATCATAATACATCAAATGTATATATACAAATATACATGGAGTAAATATAATGATCTCCTAACTAACAGTGTCTAAAGACTTAAAAACACTAATACTATATACTTTTCTTCCAAACAGAAGCGGGCTTAGTCCTTTAGTTAAAGGATCAACTAACATTTCCTTAGTCTTTAAATGCTCCAAACTTTAATGTCACCTTTTTGTATCAACTCCTTTATGGTCAAATATTTGACCTCCAAAAGCTAAAATCCTGTGATATTCAATGTTGTTACTAAAGAACATAACAACAAGATTATTATAGTATAATCGAATAGGTCTAGCCACTGAATCAACTACAGACAACTTAGAAATCAAGTTTTTGAGCTAAATCGTTTGTAAAGCAACCTTATAACATACACTTTGCATGCATAATTGAGGAAGTCACTTGTGTCTATTTGACACTCTTCCACGGCATTGTACCATCTGCAAACATAAAAATGTAACCTTAAGTGGACTTTTAATCATCCACACACATAACTTAAATTTGAATTTGCATCCCTACGAGGTTTAGACTATTGACTTTTTTATATGTTAATATATAATCCTTAGTTTCCTTTAAGTATATCAACACTCGCTTGATGCTTTTTAATGGTCTATACCTGGGTTAACCAGATATTAATCAAATAGTCTAACAATAAATATAATGTCCCAGCCTAGTACTTACTTGAGCATACTTCAGGCAGTCAACCATACTAAAATACGATACATTCCTTATAACCTCTCTCTTTACTTTATTCTTTGGACAATATGCCAAAAATAATCTCTCATTATAAGAGATTGATGTTAAAACAGGTTTACAGTCAATCGTATTAAACCTTTGTAACACATACTCAATGTATGCATTCTAAGAGCCTAAAGAGGGTTAAGATCAGTCCCAGTAAATCTACATACCTAGAATAAAAGATGCTTTACCAAGGTCCTTTATATTGAAATGCTTGGCGAAAAGTTGCTTAACCTCATGCAATATGGTCAAGTTATTCAATGTGAGCAATATATCATCCACATGCAATAATAGGAAGATAAATTTACTCTTGTTGACCTCGTGATACAAACATCTTTTAATCTTATTTTCCATGAATTTGAAAGAGGTCAAACCTCATCAAATATAAGGTATCACTTTCAGAAGGTTTGGTATAAACCATATGTTGATTTACTTAACGTACAAACCATGTCAGTTCTATCTGAATCTTGAAATCCTTCAAGTTGTTCCATATAGACCTCTTCATAAAGGTCTTTATTTAGGAAAGTGATTTTGATAGCCATATGATGTAACTCTATATCATCATGAGCTATAATTGCCATAATCACTCAAAATGTATCCTATGATGACACGGAAAAAAGGTAACATTAAAGCGAACCTGTCTCCCTAAGTGAACCATTAGGCAATTGAGTGAGCCCATAAACCATATAACTTTATCTTAAAATCTTTTAGGTCTTAAAACTTATTTATAATTGACAGGTTTGTAATTATGCTACAAATTAACTAGCTCCAAGACCTTACTAGGCTTCATGGCTTGAATCTTATTAGTCATTGCATCCTACCACAAATCTGCATTAGGCGTAAAAATAGCTTCTATAAATGTAACTAGATTTGTAACATGTTTAATATTATAGTCCTTTTCATCTAATAGACCATGTAATCAGATAAATAGCAAGTAGTCTCACTCTAGTGGATTTGAACAAGCACATTAGATCTTGTACCCCCAAGAACCTCTGCGTGTACAAGTATGAGTTTCAGTTCCTGTACAGGTATGATACAAAGACCTAGATCTATCAGATTTAACTGTATGAGTAGAGGGTGCATAATAACTATAGTATCCACCCTTCTTTTTACAGTAAAATTTATAGCCTTTAGAGTGGTTGAGATATTTGACTAAATAGTAATGAGTGGTGCAAGCATGCAATTTATCTTTATAAAGATTATACTACTTTAGTAGAGTAGCCCCATACACAAATGTGTGCAATGTTGAGTTTTCACACTTCTATGTAATTAGGTAGATTAGTCATGTTTTGCATCGACTTCTTCAAGTCTTTTAAGAAACTTTTAAGCCTTTCGGTAACAAATCATTTTGCTTAGGACTACCCAGTATACTCAACTAAGTCACTATTCTAGCTGATTCTATATATCTGGCAAACGAACTTTTTCAAGTCTTGAAACACCATGTTTGCCATAATATTCTCCTTCACGACCATATCTGACTATTGTCATAAAATTTCCTAATTGGTTCTCAACCTTCAATCTTTAAGCAAGAACATATGAACTATAATAGGAATAATCATCAATAAATGTTAGAATGCATCCAGAATTACATAATGCAATTGTATAAGGTCTACCGATATTTGTATGTATCAGGCTCAACAAATCAGAAGCACAAGTTAAGTCAGCTCTCCCCTGCAATAGTCAACACATGTTCCTAGATAATCATAATCAAAAATTGAGAGAATGATTTCCTTAATCAATCTCTCAACCCTTGCTCTAGAAATGTGGCTTAAACTTTTAGGCCACCCTATGTATCACTTATTATTCATCAGGGTTCTTCTTTTTATGAGTTGTTCAGCAAGATACAAAGAAGAATATATCTAATTCGGGGTAAGACATATTCTATACAAACTATATGACAAGAAAGTTGTACCCTTATGTTTTGCATTAAACAATAATTGTACAATAAAAGCATTAATACAAAAAGTCAACTTTTTTATATAAAATTAATGCAAAGATCATATATAAAATTTATTGTGTAAAATCAAAATGAATCTTGCAGTAATAAAGAAGCAGATATGATATCTATAGGGGATGTATATACTGAACCTTGTTGAAGGTTCAGTATATACATCCCCTATAAATATCATATCTGCTTCTTCATTGCTATCAACTATCAGATTCTCCCTTCCCCTCATTTAGCTCTATTCTAGACATAAACCCCTGCATCGTGGAAACACCATAATTAGATGCTTTACTTTATAACCACTAAGTACTTAATGCAACTATCACAAATTGGATTCATAAATTAATAAGCCAAGGAGTTACCTGATGCTTTCAGTCTTTCCTTCTAGGCTTTATACTACTAGCTTCTTTATGTCCACATGAGCTTTACCAGCACTAGATTAAACAGCATCAGTATGTAAAGAAGATTTAGACTTTCTACCTTTGATCTTAGCGGGCTTCATTTTTGCCTTTTCTTTAGTTGCATGAGGGCTGTAGGAGTAGTAAGCTTGAGTTTCTCCTCCTCAACAATGCAATAGGCAATCAAAGCATTGAACTCTCATTTCTCATCCAGCGAATAATATGTCATCACTAGATTACTAAACTCTGGAGGGAGTGGATTCAAAGTTTGGTGAACTATAAATACATCAGGAAGAGGAATATTTAGCATCTTCAGTCTACTGTGAAGATGGATCATTCTTGATTATACTCCATTACTCCCCCTTCTTCCATATACTTCATGGAGAATAATTCTTTCATCAAGGCATTTATCTCAACATTAGGTGAGATTGTGTACTTTAAGAGATATTACTAAGAAACTCCTTCTCTATTTCTGAGTCCAGAAGTCTATTAAATAGATGGTCAGGTATGGATCTCTTAATGCTTATACAATATAATTTGTTAGACTGATCCTAGGTTGTATAAGCTACTTTATGAGCTCTCGAGCTCATAGATGTAGGTGGAGATGGCCTATCTATTCGTATGGCCATATCAATTTCAGCTATCTCTATAACATTTAATACATCCTCTGTCCACTACTTTATATTGAAACCGGTCAGGGTTTTAATGGTGACACTGACATTGTTGACCGAAAAGGAGACTGTAAAATAAAAATCTTTAGATCATCACAAATATAGGATAACAGCGATACTCAAAGCCATTAAATAGTATCTTTAATAAGAATCCGATCACACATATTATAAAACACCTTTGGGCTAAATACATAATATATGTAATTAAACCTCTACATAAAAGTGATTAGAGTACAAATCATCAACTCTTATGACACTACCATCTTTGGGTGAATAGATCACTTAAGCAACAACTTTAATCCATCTAGTGTCTTTATTCACATCTCAAAATTTTATGTAAGGCCAACACCTTTGGGTAGAATAATCAAACATAAAACCAAAGACATCCCCTAACATGCAAGTAGAACAATTCAAAATACTAACTTAAAAGGCCACTTTGGTGACTACATCCTCATCATCACCTAAAAAGTCCACAATATAAGAGATACAACTTTATATTATCCTCACATTCTTTATGGGTATATGGTATGTGACAATGTAAGATCAATAAATGCAAAAACTCGCGCAGTCTCATTGTCACACACTCGTGCTAAAGACATTCCCTGAAAATTTTATTTGAGACTTTCGTAACAGGAAATCCTATTAGAGCGACTATTGTGCATCATTGGAAATTGAACAAATCACCTGAGACATGAGAATCTCATGTATCTCCCTTATAGCAAGTTTGTTGCACAAGAATTCACTCAAAATGGCTTTAGAATGTCTCAATTTCTTTTTCAAGTGACTATTATGTGATCCCGAACACTGAACATAGGACTTGAGATACGAAAACTTGAAGTATCTCCCTTATGTTATGTCTGAAGCATAAAAATTCACTCAAAATCGGCTTTCAAATGCCTTAATTCCTTTTTTAGAGTTAAACTTTAGTTTATTATTGATGTAATTAATATATAAAAATGGAAAAATACACTTTATAAATTTCTCAGGCCCAAAAGCTGACCAAAAACATCCCAAGTTACCCTTACAGGAAATGTGAAAAATTTTGGCTTTTCTTATTTTACTGTAGCATATTGATGTCAGCATTTCTTTAGTGCATTGTAGCGTTGACATCATCCGTGATGTTGCGATGTGTGGGGTGTGTGGCACGTGTATTACACATGCCGCAGAGCAACTCAGCCTACCCTGTATGGTGTGTGGGTTGTATGCCCATGTGCGATTATCAATTGGTGTGTGCACTGCGTGTGTCAACATGTGGCACTTTTTTGTCCACCCATGTGTCGACCGTGTGCAATGCACGCATTAGACGTACCACCCTATAGGCAGTTCTGTTCTTCCATTGGGCATGTATGGTATAAGCGTCCAACAGTCTTCATTCCCTTGCCAGAAAAAGGTGATTTCTGCGACAATTGGGTCAGTTTTTGGCTCTCCCTGGCTCGTTTTCACCCTATTTCTCAAGGCTAAATACATGTATACTACTTTCATGCAATAAAAAGCAAGAAAAAATTGAGAAACAGAACTTTATTCTCTAAAAACCTTATGGATAATAATCAAAATATCTTCATTTTTAACCACCTAATTACATCACCGCTCTGATACCATATGTAATACATAATGAGACCTTAGTTAGATATCTTGGATCGAACATGAAAGTGAAATAAATGAAGAAATGCGAAAAATACCTATTTCGATTCAATAACTTCAAATGAGCTTTTCGAAGCCGAAATGAGCACGAATCCATCGCTGTCTTTATGAGAACTGCTCACTTGAGTGCAATCAACGTCTTTCTACAGTTTTCTCAAAGCGTAAGCTCTTTTAATGGGTCAAAGAATCCTTATGCTTATGAATGATATGAGTAACTGTAAGAGATCTTAACCTTTATATATAGCATCGGTATCACGCTTCCATCACAAACCCGATATGGGTTTGATCTACACTGATCGGACTCAATTTTTTTACCTAGACTTCAACCTATTGATTTAGATCATTTATTGGGCTACTTTGTTATCTTTATTCGGATCAAATTATGTAACATAATTGATAAATCATTGAAAAATTGAAAAATGTAATTAAATGTTATCCAACTTTATGGGAAAAGTCAAAAATATCCAACACTACCAACTCCTTGGGCATCTCCTCATTCTCATAATAAGAAGTCTGCTAATCATGCTCACATAACCTTTACAATTCACAAACAAAAAATGCCATGGTCACTATTGGTCTTGATTATCAAGTCATATGCCCAATGTCATCGACTAAGCTAATCATTTTATCCAGGGCCATTCCTATCATTTTATAGGCCCTGGACGAAATAAAAAAAGACCTAAATAAATCGTCAATATACTTAAGTATACATGTTTATATGAAATATAAATGACTCAATTTATAAGTCTACATACTCAACCATATATTAGATGATCATAGCATTAGCTAATAATATCTTACAAATATCATTAACAATAAAATAACTAAAAATAAAATGTGACCCTTTTTTGTTAACTAAAATAGGGTCCTTTTTTTGGTGGGCCCTAGGCAGGTACCCTGCTTGCCCTACCCAAGGTCGATATTGATTTTATCTATGCCATTATGGAACTTTTCGTAACTATAGCTTGTATTGATCAGTAGGCTGAGTGTTAGTATGCATATATAATAGATCGATGACCCTGATTATTGAAAAGAAAAAGAAAAAACCTTAGAAGACTTAGAGTGGTGATTTTGACTAGTAACTATCCAAGGTACGTTCATGTTCTGTATGCAAAGATTAGTTAAGTTTGTGGATGATGATTTTGTATGAGGATAGTAAAAGATTCACCTTTGTGTATGTTTGAATTAGACCATATAAATGTTGATGGGTTTCTTTCCATATCTTGCTTTCGTTGAAGTAAGTTGCTTAGAAACCATCTCTAGAGAGTACACTTAGTGGGAAGTTCCAATTGAAGACCATAAAATTACAACAACCAAATAAAAATACCGCATGGTGGAAATTGAAGTGTTAACCTACAAGTTGACAAAATTTTTATCTTGAAGCTCCGCTTAATTTATATCTCATCAATGTTGTTAAGAAGATCTTCTTCAACTTCTTGCCTCAGGTTTACAATCTTCTGTTGCAGTGATGCAACCTTGGCTTCAATGTCCCAGCTAGCGAACTTCCTCTCGTACTACAGTTGAGTTTTTGGGCATCAGCCTCTCTTATAGCTCTCTCACCTTTGCAAGTAATTCCTCCCTTTATGCAAATAAAATATTAACTCGAAAATGATGTTTGCGTATGTGGGACAATATGTGAAACTATATAAACAGCTTGATGCAAGAATGAGATCAATGGCTTCAACTCCTTAAGGTGCTCTTTTAACAAATTATCTGCAGTCTTGTTAGCTATTTTACAAGCTTGAACATCTCCTGTCCTAGCAAGATCAATCGGCAAAGCTTATAGTTTTTCATGTATTGCCAAGCATTGGTTGATCATATTTGCAATCTGCTAAACTGTAGTGCTTACCTGAAATTTCAATGACTATTAATATTTAATATGTACATATTTGTTAAGTTTCAAGCAACTATAGATGCAAAACTAAAATTATATTAAGTACGATGATCCTCTAACTTACTTCATCCACTATAGCTTTGCTAAATAAGAAGGAGAAGACTTGGAGATTGAAAGGTCCCACATGCATGTATTGCTCGTCATATGTATATATATCTATAAGTAACAAATTACTGGTAATATGTGTATATATATTGTGGAAAAAAAGTTTAGTGGTTATATGTGTGTGTGTGTGTGTATGAAAAATGGTTGGTGGCAATGTGTATATACATATTCGAAAAATTTTGGTGGCCCATATGTTTATATCTATAGACAAATTTTGATGACCATATATGTGGAATTTTTTTTATAAATCTACCAATTAGCTTTGGTAACGCTAAATAAATTATGTAAGCAACATAAGTTCTATACATATATAAGGAAAATTAAATAAAGAGTTGGATTAACGAAATGGTTCTATTCCTTCAAAAAAATATATATATAGGGAAAATTTTTGGTAGACATATATGTATAAATATAGGTAAAAAGTTTAGTAATCATTTGTGTATATAAATATAGGAAAAAATTTGGTGTTCTTGTGTGTATATATATAAGAAAAAAATTTGTGACCATATGTGCTTATAAATAGGAAAAATGTTTGGTAGCAATGTACGTATAAATATATATGAAAAAAAGTTTTGTGGCCTTATATGTATATGTAGAAAGGAAAAAACCTTTATGGGTCTATCTGTACATATGTAGGAAAAACTTTTGGTGGTAGTGTGTGCGTATATATATATAGTTTTATGGCCATTTTTATATATATAATAAAAAATTTGGTGGCCACATGTGTGTACATATACAAGGAAAAAAGTTTTACAACGACATATGTGTACATATAACAGAAAAATTTAGCAACTAATTGTGTATATACATATTGGAAAAAAATTTCCAACCACGTGTGTATATATATAAATTTTTGTGACCATGTGAGTGCATATAAAGAAAATTTTTTTATAGCCATGTGTGCGTATATACAGGAAATTTTTTTGGTGGTCATGTATTTATACATATTAGAAAAATTTTTAGTGGCCATATGTGTACATGTATACATAAGAAAAAGATTTGTGGGCATGTGTGTGTATATATTGGAAAAAAAGTTTGGTGGCTATGTGTATGTCTATATATATACAGATATATATGTATATATACAGATATATATGTATATATACAGATATATATGTATATATACAGATATAT
>JANSVA010000216.1:8343445-8367288 GCA_025504915.1 Erythroxylum reticulatum | reverse complement strand
AGTTAGATGATGCACTTTGGGCATATAGGACCGCATTTAAGACACCCATAGGCATGTCACCATTCAAGATAGTGTATAGCAAGTGTTGTCATCTTCCAGTTGAGTTAGAGCATCATGCATACTGGGCTACCAAATTTCTTAACTTTGATTTGTCTATTGTAGGTACTAAAAGACTTATACAGCTTCACGAGCTTGAAGAGTTCCGTTTGGATGCTTATAATAATTCGAAGTTATATAAGGAGTGTGTAAAGAAGTGGTATAACAAGAAGATCCTCCACCGAGACTTTAAGGTAGGCAACCAGGTATTGATCTACAACTCCTGTCTTCGTCTTTTTCCAGGGAAGTTTAAGTCAAGGTTGTATGGCCCAGTTAAGGTGATCCAAGTCCTTTCTTTTGGGATCCTTAAGGTAAAACGAGAGAATGAAAAACCCTTCAAGGTAAATGGACAACGAACTAAATTTTATATGCCCATATTTATGGATAACTCTGAGGAGCGACTGTCTCTTCATGACACTTCGCTCCCTTGATTGCAGTGCATGCCTTGTAATAGGACTTTAGTTTTCTTTATTTTCTTTTCTTGTTGTTTCCTTTGCATTTCCTTCTAGTTTAATGCAATTCTTTGAGTTGTTTTGAGTTTTTTTATAGGGCTTGTGTGGTTAGTGGCAAAGAGTTTTTTGCCGATTCTTTTTCAGAGAAGTTTCTTTTTCCTCTTTCCCCTCTTTGTGTTTGATTGTTGACTACTTGAACATTAGGGACAATGTTCATATTAAGTGGGGGTTGAGATTATGTGCATATTGATGTTTATGATGTTGATGTTGATGTTGAGAGATACACACTTGAATGGTTGCAACTCTTTTGGTAACCAACTTGGATCCAATTTTTGATGAATTTGATCATACGATTCTTTCAGAGTAGTTAGATGGAGAATTGAGTTGTATGCGTGAACTTGGATTAGGCAATGAGAGGATAGTGAACCATGTGGATTGATTGGACTAGTTAATTGCATAAACATAGTCAAAAACTGATGCTGAGTGATGAGGCAATGTATGGAGTTTTGATGGATTTTCATTTTAACACATGTGAGGTCTTGAGCTATATGACTACATCTCATAGTCATTTTTTGTTTTGGTTGTATGTGATGCTTTCCTATGTGGATTACCTTCAGAACTTGCACTAAACCTATTTGATACTACTAGTTACATGCTTTATAGACATGATAAAGGCCTTCTTTATTTTTAACCTTTAACTTAAATGACCCACCAAGTCATTTTTCCCTTATTACCCCCTTTGAGCCTTTGACCTTGTTTGTTTTCATATTAATAACATTGCATTGAAACATGAAAACTTTTTTTAGTCTGACCCTTTTCACAAGTTGAATGAAGTACTAAAGTATTTGATGTCTTTGATTTAGGGATTTTTGTTTTATATGTTGTTCTGAGATATTTTAGAGGTACATCTACTCAGTTATTGTTGACTTGTGCTACTACTATCTTATTTTATGTTTAGTGTTATAAAAAACAAAACAAAAAATGAAAGAAAAAAGAGAAAAAGAAAAACAATAAAGAAAAAGATTAAACAGTAGCATTGGATAGTGATGAGTAACTGTAGTTTTGTGCTTCTATTTGCACATCTCAGAATTTCTTTTTGATTGCTCCACGTTACTTAATGCGTTATGAATACTTGTAAATAGCCTTTGTCCTTTTTACCTCACCTTAACCTAAGCCCCATTACAACCCTTAGTAAAATCCCTTTGATTCATGATGACATGTATTCATATAGTGAAAAATAAGTGAATTTGCAAGCCTATGGTAGTGTAATCTCTTAGAGGAAGCTTTGAGTGAAACACAACCCTTATACACTTGACTGAGATAAGTGAATATCGTGAGGAAAGTCCATTTTAATTTTGTGCTTGCTTTTGATCAAAGATATCTACCTTTGATTTTGTTTATGTGCATTGATGAAAATATTATGACACGAGTTGTAGCTTGATACTCAAGTTTACCAAATTTTAAGGAATTGCAAATACTTGATTTTCGTTGAAAATGAAATGATGGAATATGTTGGTTGTAACCTAAGTAAGCTGCTTGAGGACAAGCAACAATTCAAGTGTGTGGGTGTTGTTAATGGGCATTTTTATATTAATTTTAGATATATAATTTGCTAAACTCTTGTCCATTTAATTTTTAAATTGCACTAATTAAGAGCTGTTTGTTTTAATTTTAGGTACATATTAGATTTGGAACGTCTAATACCATAAATCAAGAAAAGCTTTTAAAGAAAGCAAGGATAAAAACGTTAATGTTTTACCTATCTAAAAACGTTGACGTTTTGGAAAACAAGAATCAGGTTTGGAATGAAAAATAAGAGGGTTAGGTGTGATTTAGAGGGGCTAGAATTATTCAAGACATAAAGGCAAATAGAGAGAAGCGTGGAGATTGAATAGGGAAGAAAAATAAAAAATATATAGCAGCAGCTGGTGACGGCAGGAAGAGAGAAAAGAAACAAAAAGCGTGGTTGTGGTTATGCGTGATGTTAGGAGTGAATGAGTGAGCTAAAAGACAATCAATATATAGAGACAAAATGAGAGTTGGCGGCAGCAAAAAGGAAAAAACAAAAAAACAGCATTAGAGGGTGGCGTTGGTTGCAAGAGTTTTTGAGAATGAACAAAAAAGTGGACTACAAGTTAAATTATCACATATTAACTATAGCCAAAAGAAGGTAATCTACGTGAGTTTTGGTGGCTTAGGCATGGTTTTTGAATATAACAGGTGGCATGGTCTACGTCAAGAGACAGCATTGTGGTGTGTTGTGTGTGAGGTATGGTCTGTGTGGAGAGAATAGAAGAAAAACAAAGTAGCGTAGGCTGTGTTGGTGCTGAAGAGGCAGCGCAAGCGAACCAAGAACAAGCAGCAAATTAATTTGTCACATCACACAAGCAGTTGAAGAAAAAAAAACGCTAAAATGGTGGTCTGGTTGCATGGTGGTTTTAGCGGGCATGCGTAGTGCATGGACTAGAAAAAAAACATACTCTCCACTCCCACGTTGAAGCAGCTGGCGAAGACACCAAAACGTTGCAGGAGGTGGCAAGGAAAGAAGTAGCTACGTTAAGGTGGCAAGGAAGGAAGCAGCCCCCACTCAAACTTATACTCTCCACTCACACACTCCATCGATTGACTCACTCACGCACAGCCCCCATTAAACAAATATTCTCCACTCACACATGTTGAAGACAGCTGGTGGTATAGGAAAGAACCGAAAAAGCTGGTGGAGATTAAATATATGGCAGCTAGTGGAGAAAAAAAACATTGAAGTAGCTGGAGGGATAATACGTTGAAGCTGGTTGAAGCATCCACGTTGAAGCTGGTGGTGGCACAACCTAGCAGCCTCTACTCCATTCACCAACGCAAGACGTAGTATCCCTCATCCAACAGCATAGCAACGCAACCCTCCTTCAATATAAGCAGTCTCCGTTCACACAAATGACCAAAGAAGACAGCAACTTGGCCAAGGCTTTTCGATCCTAGATGTTACTAAGATTTAATTTATTTTTATTTCTTATTTATTTTAATTGTGTGGATTTAATTAGTGCAACCATATATTATGACCAAGATTTATGTTACATTGATGAATATGTGTAAGTAATTTTTTTTGGTTAAGGTTAAGATTGATATTAGATTAGGATAATTTTTGTGGTATTGATTTTTGCTTGATTGAATGCATATGTAGTCCTAATTTAGCTTGATCACCTAGATTAAGACCTTAAATGATTGAATGTCATAACCAATGGGATTTAATTTGTCGAAAAATTAATCAAGTAATATACTTGAGACTAAAGTGTAGACCGACCTAAGGATCTTATATGATGATACCTAGGATTAACGAACTTAGTTTTAGGCTTCTAACATTGAACGCCTTTTATTCCAAATTATCTATAAACCAAGTTGGTGACTCAGATTTAGAAGAGAAGGGAATCCCCATGAACATTGGGTTCGACTTGTTTAAGTGAAGTAATTTCTAGATCAATCCACCGTTATAATTTTTAGTATCCAATCTAATTGAAATCCAATACCTTAACTGATTTTTGTCATTTGATTAAATCTAGTCATTTTTTAATTCATACCTTGCATTTTCATATTTTCTTAATTTGCTTACTTTATTTTATTTTATTTTCAAATCAAACAATTCTTGATCATCCAAGTAAGTTTTCGTTGTTTAATTTAATTGTCTTGCGTGTTGGAATTCTCTTGGGTACAATATCCAGTTCTTATCATTTTATATTATTTGTTGATGGGGTGCGCTTGCCTCTAGTTGTTCTAGATATAATTTAATTTATATTATTTTGTTTAGACCGCAACATTGATTCCCAAATTAATTAGGGTTTTTACCCTTATCTTTCAATTTTTTAATTTTCCTTACATTCATTTAATCTTTTAAATCAAGTCTGATATATAAAATCTAATCCAGCTATAATCATACACGTTTAAATTTATATCTGACGTGGCTTGTTAATTCAGTGACGTTAACAGAGATACTAACGTCAGGCTAGATTTAAAAAAATAAAAGTTTGAATATTTAATTGTCACTTTTAAAGTTTGGCATATAATTGAAATTTTGAGTAAGTTTAAGATTCTTATAATTAATCTCAAAGAAAAGGATATTAAACATAGAAGTAAGTCACAATCCAAGTCAAGCACTAAAGTTGTTTGATGCTTTAACTTCAAAGAAAAATAATACTTAAAAAGATACTATCTATAGTGAAAGAATGGAAATTAGAAAAAAGGAAACAAATGGAAAAGTAAGTGTCATTGTAGTTTAGGAGAGTTCTCATGAAGAGGATGAAAAATGCAATCATGTTTTGATTGTGAGTAATTTTGATTTTACAAATTGGTAGGTAATAGACACTAGAAGGTTTTAACATATGACTTTTAATGAGGGATTGTTCTATTATTTTAAAGAATAAATGGTACTTTGAGATTAGGTAAGAATGGAGATTTTAATCCATTCTTATTATTAAAGGTAGTAGTGCAGTGTAGACCAAAATATATGATAGAATTGTTAGAACATTAGATTTATGGAAATTCCTGAGCTTCAAAAAAATCTAATTTTTGTGGGTACTTTTAATAGTCAAGAGTATAAGTTTCTGGTAATGATGGATAGTTTAAGGTGGTAAATAATGTGTTGACTATGATGAAAGGAGAATTTATAATATGATATATATGTCTTAATAGAAAAGAAAAGTGAAGGTTGACAATTGTATTGTTGGATCACATAATGGATTCAAACATTGACACCAAGCTCTCAACCATAACTCTTGATAACTATAGCATAAATAATAGGATGACAAAAAAATTGAAGAACAAGTTACGACTTGAGAGCTGGTTGATTGGTGGAAGGTTATTTCATATACGTTGTTTTATGCATATCATGAATTTGATTGTGAATAATGGGTTGAGGTAATAAAGAAAACAGAAGAGTTAATTCACAATAACATAACGTATTGGAGTTTAAAACCGAAGTGATGGGAGTTAGTTAAAACTCTTTATACAAAGATGGAGACAATTTATAATGCTACTAAGTTGTTCTAAGTAACAAAATATCTAACTTTGTACATTTTCTTTAGCATACGTGAGATTAAGGAAGCTTTCTAGCTCGATATTTGATTCTAATAAGTTGGTTCAAGTCATGGCAAAGTAAACGATGGAGAAACTCCATTCTTATTAGTATATGGTCAGATAAACTATGAAAATCATTTATGTGTTTAACTAAGATATAAGATGGAGGGGCTATATTTTTCTTATCAAAATTTATATAGTGATCAAACTGATAAACATGTTAATTTCATTAAATAGTTCTAATCAACTAAGATTGGACAAAGATTAGGATCTTAGTAGTTTAATATTAGCTTCAGCTTCTTGAATTTACATAATTCATCAAAGAAAAAAAGGCTAAGACTTCTTATAGTAGGATGGAGTTAGACAACTATTTGAAGGTGGGTGTTGTGATCGAAGTTAAAAATGTGTAGCTTGATGTATTGATATATTAGAAGACACATAGAAGGGCTTTTCCATTTATTCAAGCAATTGTATGACACCTTTTGGTAATTCCAGTCTCTACTATCACTTTGAAGTCTGCTTGTAGTACTGGCAATTGAATAGGTAGTCCTCATCATGCTTGGCTTCATCCTAATAATTGGAAAGCCCTTATATATGCCTGAAGTTATTTAGATGACAAAGATATTCAGTGTCAACTCTATTATTTATGATATATTAGTTTTGTTTAACTTAATAATTTTAAGAATCATATATTATATTGCCTTTTTTTATATTGATACAGGCACTAAGACTAGTATTCCAACAAAAAATTTCTTTGAATATTTGACAATTAAGATATATTTGATTTTTAATTATCATGTTTTTGAATATTCATATAATTGTTACATACTCAGGTATAAGTTGTATAATAATATTTCTATATATTGATGAAGTGATGCGAACTATTGACGATTTTGATTATAATGATTAGCGAGCCCCTTTCCTGTACTATCATTTGTTTTATTTAATGTTTTCTTCTTGATTTATTATTATTTATTTAATTACTTTGGTTTTTACAATTGTAGATATAAATCTTTGCTTATATGGTTTTATGTTGGTTAATAAAGAAAACTTTATACTATTGTCTATACCTATTAGCTCAACTTCAATCTCTAGCTATAACTGATAATTCCTTTCTATAACTTTTTTCATTTAGATAATAATAGCACTATGATACTATTATGTTTTGAAAATAGCATGATAATGATAATAATACTATGATACTTGTTACATAGGCTAGGTCATGAATTGCCAATATTCTTTCATGTTTTGAATGGACCAAATATCATTTTATTTTTAGACTTAAATGAGATAATAAGGATTAGTAACAAAAAAGATACAATAATATAAAGCGACATTATTATTATTTTTTAAATAAGCAAGTATATTTTGATTCATTTTTTGGTCAAAAGCAAGAAATTGGATTTAGAAATATTAATTTAATAAAAATAAAAATAAAAATGGATTTTTTATTAGAGTTGAGATAATTTGACAAATTTGAGCAATTTAGAGGATTTGCATATAATATTAGGTTTCTTTAGAAAAATTAATGAGCTACAAAACATTTTCTATATAAAATGACACATATCAACTTTATATAAAAATGATTTTTTGGATAACAAAGTATGTTATAAAATTTTTAAACAATATTTTTTCTTTTAACAAACTTATTTACTAATTGATGCGGTATATTTTTATTGTATATTTAAAATCTACATGGAGAAGTTTATTAATATATTTAAAATAATTAGTGATAGTGTCCATATTATTTATAAATTATTTTTTAAAAATAAGTAATATTTATGCTATATATTTTCACAGTTTTAATTATTTGAAATTTGGATAAAATCTTTTATTAAAATATTTAAGTATTGAATAAAAATATAAAATTTTAAAAAGGGATTAGCCCAAGACCTTACCTTGAGGGTTGATTAGGCTTCGGATTGCATGTCTTAGGTTTGATTAACTTAAGCCCAATTAATAATTTTCAACATAGGCTCATGCCTGGTTTGACCCATTACCACGCTTACTCATACCTAACATCTACTTTGATTTTAAAAAAAAGAATATAAACAAGTTATCACTAGAGGAAACATTTTATTGATATCAAATAATCATATATTATGATATATAATGGAAATAGACTGGCTGGATTTGAGTTGCTTACAATTGTCCCTTTTTATAGGCTGAACCTAACTTGAAATTCAATTGAGCTTAGGCTATTTGGCTCAAACACGAGCTTAATCAAACTTTGGCCTATTAAAAAGTCATAATACTTCAAGTAACCATTCAAAAAGATAATTAATTCGTGTAACTAAATCTAGGATTATAATGGCAATAATGATAACTCCTAGATCTAAGTGACTTATATTCATAACTAATACTTCTCATATATTTTAACCACTCAAATCCATTATTACAGGAGTAATAGTGATAACTCTTGTAAGAAAGTTAATCCCACATAACCAGAAATAAAACATAAGTTAATAGGAAAATTAATTTAAAATTCTACAAATTCATATCATTACACAGTTTAATCATAATGTTACATCATCAAACCAATAGACTCGTTATAGGCAATGATGGTGCCAAAGTTACATAAAACACTCTTGAGATTAGGGGCATGAGAATTATTGGAAATTTCTTCTAGAATTAAAAAATTGGAACTTATCACAGATGAAGAATATAACCAAACACAAGAATTCCTCTCTCAAGAGGGCTATTACAGATAACCATAGTTGCATGGCTAAAGGATGTTTCTCTATAGAAAGAGAAAATTAAAGAAAGAATTTGTCCAATTAAGTTGAGAAAGAGGGATGATTCAAAAGTGGGAACTAAGGCTGGTGATGAGAAAAAGGTTACCATCAAAGCCTATTGTTGAAAAAAAACTCATAATTATAGATAATGAAATAGAAGAAAGATAATAATTACAGGAAAAATTTAAAGATTTCATACCAAAATGATGAAATATTAAAGAGAAAGAATTAGGCAAAAACAAGCAAGGAAATATGTATTCTTAGTGGGAATAAGAAAGAAAAATCACTTAAAAATATAGAGAAGCTCACTCAAAGTGATATGAATAAGAGAGAAGGTGATGCAAGCTTCATACAACTTAGATTTTAGCTCGAAGACTTACAAATTGAAATAATAATAACAAATTCAAAGAACAACAAGCATGAACATTTATGATAGTCAGGCTATAATCCAAGTTAGGCTCAATATAACTAAGCCTAGGATCAAGGCTAAAACTTAAATTTTAAAAAAATTTGAGCCTGACCTAAAGCCTAATTAACTAAGGCTTAACCTATTGATTTTGTGCTAGGCTAGTAGTTTTTCCTAACCCTATCTTAATATAATAAACTATACATATTTTTTTGATGAAGTTGATTGGATGGTAAACATGAAACCCTGATATAGTCTTTCTTGAGAGGTGAAAGGGAAGCTTAATATCACATTTGAAGCTCTCTATCAAAATCTCCATTCACTATGTGCAGGAAAAAGCATTTGATCATCGTGTGAAGGAATGCAATAAGTATAGTAGTTAAACAATCCAATTGTACTTAGAATAAAGATGCTTTTTATTACCTATAGCATGTAGTTGAATCCCTTTATGATATAATTTATTAATTCCCTTTTAAGGGAGTTGGGATATTCAAGATTTAGTAAGTCTTCCTTGAAAATTTTATGGCCTAAATATGAAGGTTTCCTAAGATATTTTATGTAATTTAGGGAAGGGTGATATGTGTCTGGACCTCATCTTTCCTTGATTTATAATCATCACTAATATTTGAATTCATAATACTTGATGAATTACTAGACTCATTACTTGCATCAATATCTCATTTAATCGTAGTTATTGCAATTGCAAAGACATGGTTATAAATTTAACTTATCATAAGTAAACTTATAATAGGTTAAATTTTTTTTGAAAAAGATAAGCTAAGTGAGGATCACAAGGCAAGATGAAAGTTCACCTTAGGCCTGAAGACTAGCAAGATGAGAAGTAGACCATAAAGAGCTCATGATTGAAATTGTCTACAAAAGGAAAAAAATAAAGATGGTACAAGAGTGAACAACTTTTTATAAATGATTCAAAGCTATATATTTAAAAAACCAATGATTATGATTAATAAGTCATTTCAAATTCCTAGCTTCAAATTCAAAACATTACACATTATTTTTTTTGCTCAACAACTACTTTGAGGGTAGTGCGTTAGATATTATGGAAAATGTAGAAAGCCATCAACAAGGGAAGAAGAAAATTTAAAGCCTATATAAATTCTCTCTAAAAGTTTGTAATTCCCATATACAATATTATAAATGTAGGAGTTACAGGCATATAATACAGGTAAAATATGGTCTACCTATAGACCTATCATGGAAGAAACATGTTACCATATCAATTGCTTAATAATAACTTTTAAGAGCAAATTGAAAGAAATATAGGAGAAAATAAGGAAAAATATAGTAATTTACATGGATCGATCAATCTATGTAACCTATGTTCAAAGGTAAGGAGACACACAAAAATTATTACCGTTAAAAAGACAATACAAGGAAAAGTATGATAACCACAACCTTACACAACCTCTTAAAATTTATCTCCAAATGTTTTTTCTTGGATCATCTTATATCTTAAATTATAAGATCCTTCTCAAACTATTTATAGACTAAGATTACTTATAAGAATTTTAATTACAGTAAAAATTTAATACTATATAAGCCTAAGGTTACTTATATTCTATTTTCAGATAAGCTTAAGGTCACTAAAACCTTATTTTTATAGATTCCTAGTGACGCCAAAATTATATTTTACTATAAGTTTAAGTTCATTGAAATTTTATTTAACCATAATTTAAGTCATATTTCACAATTTTTCATTTTAACTTGAATTCTTCAATGTCTAACTAATAAACAGTCCTTACTATATAATCCTTGAAGGGGTTAAGAAAATATTCACTAAGTTCAAACTATGCTTAAACTTTTCTATGGGTATTGACTTTATCATCATATCAATTACATCCTCTAAAGTGTGAATCTTTTTTAGCAAAATCTGACCAATTGTAGTTAATTTTTTGATCTCATGAATCCTTACATCCTTCACTATAGCCCTCATCCCCTATCTTTCTCTCAAATTTCCCTAGTCCCTTGAAAGATAGTTTTATTGCCATCATTGATAGTTTTATTGCCATCATTGATGGTTAGTGCATATGTAACCTAGTCACCCTATCCATTACTCTTTAGCTACGTAACAGTCCTTCTCACTCTATCCTTGGCTATATTATGTTGATGCTTTCTTTCTAATTTTATTATATCTTCTAAATTAGAATTTTTAACCCTTTTAGCATCTCTTCCAATTTGTTCTAGTACCACCTTTGAACCATTACCACTCATTATTGACCCTAACTTGACCTTTTTATATATTTATCTTAACATATTTCACTCCCCAAACACTAGATTTTATACTAAGTGCATGAAAATAACAAATTCTATCTTTTTGTATTTGTCATCCTTTAACAAACTTCCTTTATGAAGTTTTGTCGTCTCTTGCTCACCAAAATGACTCAGTTGCATGTGTTATATCACAATATTATCTTTCTTCGTTGAAGATTAACACATAATTACCGATCTCATTACTATATTTCCTATTAAGATATAGAAGTCATGATGTAATTTTCCTTTCATTATAGTCAAGTCACCCTTTACCACCTTAAGTTGCCTATTAGCACATGAAAAATTATACCCGTAACTATCAAGAGAACTCATGAAAATAAGATCCTTTCAAAGCTCAAGAACATACCAAGCATCTAACGTTCTAACTAGTCCATCATACATTTTAATCTACACTGAACCATTTCCTTTGGCAGTAAGCTCTTCATTATTACCCAATCTAATAGTAACATTCTATTCCTTAAAAGAACAGAATAATTCCTTATTGAAAGTGATATGATTAGAAACCCACTGTCTACCGTCAATTTGTAGAATCATAATTATTTACCATTAAAACATCACCACCTCTTCATCCTTTTTATCAAAAATTTCCTAGACTATAATAGCACTTGTTTGTTAATGTTTATCTTCTCTCATTTCCATTCTTCCACTATGGACAGTCCCTCTTAAAGTTTCCTTTAACTTTATAGTTAAAGCACTAAATAAATTTGGCCTTTGATTTGGATCGTGACTTAACTCTAGTTTTAAATGTCATTTATCTTGTTTTTTTCTTTACAAATAAGCAAACCTGCATCTAATACATATTCATATATGCCAGAGTTGTTTTTTCTTTTATTACTATGAAAAAGATGATATAAGGAGAAGTATGATAACTACAACCTTACACAACCTCTCAAAGGTTCTCTCTAAATGTTCCTTTTTAGGCCCTCTCAAATGTCAACTTTCAAAACCTTTGTAATAAGAACAACACCTAGTGAAAGTCCTGCAAAAATATGAAGTATGGGGAGTTCCAATAGTACGTAGCCTTACCTCTATTGGGAAGAGAGATTATTTTTGATAGACCCACTTGTAACAAAAAATGATGATGATATAAAATATAAATAAATAAGTCTACATAAAATAATAAAAATATGTAATTCAATATATAATACAGTACATATAGAACATAGTAAATGTTAAAAAAATACATAAACTAGGAAAAAGAAAAATGCAAGAAAAAATCAAACCAACAATTACAAGGTAGGAATTAGATTAAGTAAGACACTATTTAGCCTAAATAACTTAAAGGGAAGTACTACGTAATATAAAAAAAGGCTAGCTATAAAATGAAAGACTCAAAGTAAAATGTTCAAAAGACTTAAGAGAATGAGAAAAACCTCTCTAAGTGAGATCTTTTATCGGTATCCTAATAATCTAAAAAAATTTATTGCGGGCCATGTCTTTAGTAAGTTCTAATAAAGACATATCATTTTTGATTACTTCTTCCCGATTCTTTTTAGTCCTTCCTTTTTTTCTCTTACAGTCTCTAAGTACTATTTTCTTGCATTTTCTCACTGAAGTGTGAGGGTGTCTCCTTTTAACATGTTTAAACTCCCAAGTCTTGTCTCTCTTAATTTTTCATTAATACTGGCCACCTTAATTTATCTCTTACCAATACATTCTTGACCTTGTCTCTCCTAGTAAGGTTACATATTTAACAGAGCATCATCATCTCTGCCACCATTAACTTATGACTATGCACTTATTTAATGGGTCAACACTTTGCCCCATATTGCATGATCGGCTTAATCGCTAAATAATAAAATTTACCTTTGAGCTTAAGTGGTATCTTCTTGTCATATAAAACTCCTAATGCACATCTCCATTTAAGCCACCCTGATTTAATATGATTTACTAAATCTTCATCAGTATCTCCATTACTTTGGATAAATAAACCCTAGGTACTTAAAACATTTTTCTGTGGTATAACTTCTGAACCAATCTTTACCTCTACATCGGAAGCTAAACTATGACCCAAAAAGTTACACTTTAAGTACTTCTTCTTATTCCTGCTCAATTTAAATTCAACTCTAACGTACGCCTCCAATTTTCTAATTTGACAGTAAAACTATCTTTTGTCTCATTCACTAAGACAATATCGTCATCAAACAATATACACCAAGGCATATCCCCTTGAATATATTTAGTGAGCTCATCCATCACTATTGCAAACAAAAAATGGCACAATGAGGAGTCTTAGTACAACCCAATATGGATGGAAAAATTTTCTATATCTCCTCCTACCATCCTTACTCTAATCTTTTCCCTTTCATACATATCCCTAATAAACCCTTATATAAGTTAAAGTAACTCCTTTACCCTCATATCTCCTTCTTTAAATCAATAAAAACCACCTGTAATATTCCATTAATCTTATTTGTAAAACTTCTGTGATGGACCTTCCTAACATGAAGCCAAACTCATTCTCCGAGATAGGAGCATCCTTTCTCACTTTCTTCTCAATTAGCTTCTCCCACAACTTTATGATGTGACTAAGTAGTTTGATGCCTCTATAATTATCACAATTTTAGATGTCTCCTTTGTTCTTTACAGAGGAATTACAAATTAAGTTTCTACTCATCCACCATTTTAACGAACTTAAGGATCACATTAAAAATTTTGACAAGCCAAATAAGACCCTCTCTACCTAGGCTTTTCTACACCTCTATGGATATATCATCGACTTTACTATCCTTCCACTCTTTATCTCCTTCAAAGCTCTTTTAATTTCTTCCCTTATAATCTACCTGCAATGAGTCAAGTCTATAATGTGCTAAGATCACCTAAAGACATGCCCTCTAGTCCTTTATTAAAAAGGCTATAAAAGTAACTTTGTTATTTTCTCTTGATGTCTTTTTTAGCCACGAGAACCCTTCCTACTTCATCTATTATACAACGAACTTGATCTAAGTCTCTAGTTCTCCTTTACTTAGCTTTTACCAACTTAAAAATGTCCTTTTATCCATCTTTAGTTTCTAATTTTTGGTATAATTTCTCATAAGCTCTGCTTTTAGCTACTGATATTGTCTTCTTTACCTCTCTTTTTTACTAGATTGTACATTCCTATATTTGTTACTCTTTCTACCTCTATAGTGTTATCCAATAAAGTTTTATAGGCACCGTTCTTAATCTTAACATTTTCTTGTACATCTTCATTCCACCATTAGGACTCCATCTTATTGCCCTTAAGCCCTTTAGAAATCTCCCAAGATCTCTTTATCTATGTTCCAAAAACGAGTTGCTACTCTCTTCCACATTTAGTTAGCTTCTCCTTCCAATTCCATTCATCTCAATAAATTACTCTATCCCTAAGTTATTTTACCTTGTCTCCTTTCAAATTCCACCTTTTTACTCTGATACATCTCCTAGGACTTCTCTTCTTCCTCCACCACTTAATTATTAGATCCAACACTAATAGTCTATATTGAGTTGACATGCAAGCATTCAGTATCACCTTATAATTATTACACCTATGTTGATTGCTTAGCTTTACAAAGAAGTAGTCAATTTGAGTTTTCATGATTCTGTTCTTATAAGTCACTATGAGCCCCTCTTTTTTTTTTAAGAATTGGCTATTATTAACTCAAATGTTACTATTATAGACTATTATTACTTATAAAAGTCTAATTACAATGAAAATTTATTACAAAGGAAGCCTATGGTCGCTGAAACTCTATTTTCACAAATGCCTAATGATATTAAACTCTATTTCTCCATAAGCATAAGTTCACTAAAATTCTATTTCATTAGGATTCAAGGCATATTTTACAAAACATTTCTCTATAAATAGACCTTTTTATAGTGCATCAATGCTAAGATAAGTAAAATAAGGAGGCTTTAAATGTTATAGGTACAATCTCCCTATCTACTAACATTCAATGTCAAATAAATACAAGGTACTCAAAAGGGAACTGATTTATAAAACCGTTAATCATAGATATATCACTCGATGACATTTGATAAGCAACAAAATTTTCTATTCTCGTAAAAGGTAAGAGAGGAAAAGTTATATGATTATTTGATTACACTTTTGTCTTTTAGTTTAAAGTACAATAAAAATTGTTCGGTTGAGTTTCTATTTTTTATTTTTGGTTTTGGTTTCTTCTTATTTTCACAACTTATAAAATTATAAAAAGTGATTTTGGTTTTTTTAGTTTTTTATTAATATGATTTTATTAACTAAATTAATTATATTTAATTATTCAATATTAACTACTAATAAGAATTATAAATGATATAATTTTATTTAATTTACTTTTCTTATATTTAATTTATAATTTAAATTAAAAACTATTTTAAAAATTAAAAATAATTTAGTTGTTTTTTTAATTTATTGAATGAAATAAATGGAAATACAGATTGGCTCAAAAGGCCAGCATAGAACTGCTAGGAGATAACATCTAGCTCAAACACCCTTGGGACTAGTTAATACAAGGCAAAGATTGAACAAAAGATATTAGAAAGGAAGATGAATTGCCAAGCTTAGATTGTCATCAAAATAGTTCAAGAGATTTTTCATTCCATGAGGATTTTGTTGCTGAATTTGTGCTTGTCTTTCTATAACTAAAAGTGCATTATGATACTGTTGTTAATGCTCCTTAAAAGGTCATGTGGAGAGTTATAATGGATCTAAAAGTTCTGTTGTTCCTTTCATTCCAAATCCTAGCAATTATGTATGCAATGGCTATGAAAACTAACCATCGATCCCCTTCAAGCATATGCTTGACTTAAGTGCTTCATATTGTAATATCAGACCAAACAATTGGAGGGTCATTTATAGCACAATGTGCCATTACGGATTTCCGTACTGTAGTTGCATAGAAGTAAGAGAAAAACAAATGGTTATAAGATTTATCTTGAGTTTTGCACAAGCTACACCAATTTTGGATTTGCAAATATTTACCAATCCTATCTATAATAGCCAGCTTTAGTTTGAATGCTTGCTATAGAGTATGTGCATATTTGGAGTTATGGCTCTTGCACCATACCACATGATGCTAATGAACTTAGGGGTGCCTTATTTTGTAGACTAATTTAGTTGAATGTGTAGAGAAATGACTAGAATGTTCTAACTTTCATAAGATTTTGTCTGGTTGCTTTCCAGTATGAAATTGGATATTGATTGGATTAGGATCGAGGTGTAGTTACTATTATAATATTGCTTCAGAGCTGTTAGTTTATAAGCTACATTTGCACTTCCATTTATATAATTCTTAAAGAATTGAAGTTCAGGAATTGAATGGAGAGGCTTTTGATTAAACTAAGGATTAGTCATAAAGCTAAAATTATCCCATTGCCTATTTGATAGCTGCAGTGAGGCTTGAGTTTTTCTCTAGCCTTTTCAATATGCTTCACCAAAACTGATGCATTCTTAAGAATAGGGAAGTCCCATAAGGACTTATCTTTGATATAAAAGGAATTAATCCATTTTACCTTTAAGGATTATCTATCTTGGATCAATCAGTAAACCTTCTTAGTAAGCTCAGATAGATTCATCAGCTTAGAATTTACCAAAATCCCTTAGTTCTAAGGTAAGTAAGTTTCGGCTCACTTAGCTTTTCCTACTTTGAAGTTCAGTCTCCATCTAGACCAAATAAAGTCTCTAAATATTATATCAGTTCTCTTAGTGATATATTTGGGAATGACTAACTGGGATCCCCAATAAAATGCCATAGAGAAGAGAACTGAGTTGATGAGTTGTGATTTTCCAGCTATAGAGAGTTCCTTAAAACTCCAGTAACAAAGTCTATTAGTAATTATATCTACTAGGAATTTGTAGTCACTGAAGGAGGGATTTAATGATGTTATAGGTATTCCTAGATAGAATATAGGAAGTTGTTGAATCTTGAAACTAAAAATATAAGCAACAGTAAAAGCTATGTTGGAAGCACTTCTAGAAATGTAGAGAGAACTTTTGTTGTAGTTAACAGAAAAACAAGACAAGTTGGTGATTATATGAATGATAGTTTTGAGAGATGTGATAAAATTGTAGTCAGACTTAGAGAATAAGAAAAGATCATCGGCAAAGCATAAACTAATAATGTTCAGCTTCTTACATTCACCATGTCAATTGAACTTGGGATCTCTGTCCACCACTCTAATTAGTAGTCTGTTGAGAACCTCCATAGTAAGTAAGAAGAGATAAAAGGAAAGGGGGTTCCCTTATCTGATTCATTTACCCCTTTTGATAGTCATTGTAGGAACTCCATTTATTAAAACCTTGAAAGAAACTATGTTGATGCATTACTGTATCTAAGTGATGAAAGTTGTTGGAAATCCATATATATGAAGAACATTGATGATGAAGGTCCAATCTAATATATCATTTGCTTTTTGGAAGTTTACTTTCAAAGCACAATTCCTGTGACCTTTTTTTGGTGTAATGCTTGAAAAGTTCTTGCGCAATTCAAAAGTTATCTCTAATGGATCTTCTAGGAATTCAGGCTCTTTAATTGTGGTCTACGTGGTTTGGGATGACAGCTTTCAATTTGAGTGACAACACTTTAGAGATAACTTTATAGAAAATGTTGCAATAAGCAATAAGTGGATAATCTCCAAAGCTGATGGAATTGTTACCTTTAAGGATTGATGTGATTAGAGTGCTATTAATTTCTTTTAATAGCTTGCCTTTGTTGAAAAACTCCATCACAACATCCAATACCTTCTTATTAGTGATATGCAATATTTTTAAGAAAGAAGTTGGCATTGAAACCATTAGGATCAGGGGATTTTTTAGGGTGCAAGGATTTGAAAGATTGATTGATCTCATGAATGGTTATTAGAGTTGAAAGAGTGTTAAACTCTTGACTGGAAATTTGATCTTGAACTATTTCTTTGATGAGCCTAGTTGAGGATTTAGCAATGGATGTTGAACCAAGGAGATTGGTGAAGTGTTCTTTTGTAACCTCGATGATTTGAACTTGTGAGTCCAATGTGAAACTTGAATAGTAAATGGAGTGGATTTTGTTGGAAGTATTCATAAAGGAGATGATAAAGTTTTGATCACCATGCTGCAGCCAATCAATTCTTAATTGTTACTTCAAAAGGGAATTATGGAATTTCAAAGCTTAAGAATAATTTCTTGAAGTCTGTTTCTCCTTATCAATGAGTGACTTGGAGGACGGATTATTATAGACAGCTGATTAAGCATTATATAGTGCTTTCTTGGCAGTAGATATGAGATGATAAGTAATCTCAATACACCTTGATCTTCGTTCATTATGGATTAGAATTCCCTCAAGATGATGAATTGAGATCCCCTCTCTACCGCTTTCTTGCAAGACCAACAAAAATGTTATTAAATCTTAATCTTAGATTTAAAAAAACTTAGAAATGCATAAATTTTGATTTTTCAAAAATAACTCATTTATTAAATTAAATTGTAAATTATATTTTAATGAATATTAATTTACAAATAAAGTTTTATAAATTTCCTAATTATCTAATTATTTAATTTTAGTTGAATATGATTAATTTATCATTAATAAACATTACATAAGAGATTAAAATAAAATTAATTACTTGATTAGTTCATAAATTTTTATTATCCGATTATTACTAGTAATGAAAGTGGAATTAAATATTAACAATCAAATATATTTTTATTTTAATTAAAGAAAATACCCAAACTAAGAAATCAAAAAATAAAAACACAAACAAAAAATAAAAGTGGAATCAAATTATCCGTATGTAAACAACTCTCAAATGATACCAAGGTATCCCAAAACTTCTATTCTATTCTCTGAACTGCTTGCCTAAGTATTATGCCTATTTATCACTTCCCAGTTAGTCCAACTCAAGTGTCGGTATTCATGCTAGTAAACACCTCCGTGGTTCTCCATTTTACAATCAATTTTCTTGAGACCTAGGTTTATATAAATGATATTGCGCAAGGTCTATGAATGGTAATGGAAAGCATAACGGAGTAGAGAAACAGCAGTCCATTTCAAAGGAGAAAGTTAAAACAGATTTGATTAGATACCCTGGCACTTTCCTGGAAACATATGTAAGTTGACTGACCCGACCCCCTGCTCTTATCTCTTTCGGACTTAAAGTCTCTTATCATTTATCACAGTTGACTTGACTTTCATTTTCATATACAGTTCCCTTCGAGTCGATTACTTTCTCATACTTCTAATCCTCCACCCCCCTTTAATCAACGAAGTAGCCTCTGATCAACGAAGTAGCTACCCCTACTTTCTTCATTCATCATGTACCCACCGAAGCCAAATCAACCTTCTAATAACAACTTCTCCGGCCCGACGGCTTCTCCTCCTCCTTCGCCACCATTTACAGGAAGTACTGGGTTTCCAGTGACCTCATCAACCCAATACTATGAATACGATCGACATCGTCCTCCACCACATGCTCTTCGCCTTGAACCCAAGAAAACAGTTCGGTGGTCTTCTGGGCTTTTTGACTGCTTCTCCGACTGGCGAAACTGTAAGCTCCAACACTTTAGAAACACTCTGCTATTTTGCGGCTGCGCATGGTCATCACGCACGGGAAATGGTAAAATGGGTTCGGGAAAATCTGTTAATTTATGAATTATTGGTGTCTTTGATGTTCCAGGTTGTATCACATGTTGGTGCCCTTGTATCACTTTTGGACAAATTGCTGAGCTTGTGGACAAGGGCTCTTCAGGTAAGTAATCTCAGTCACTTAATTACCATCTTTAATCATTAGACTTATTATGTATGTGCTCTTGAATATGACCTAATGATATAGCATCATTGATTAAGTCATCAAGACTTGAACTTTTCCTTTTTCTTTGGATAAATTTTGACCGACAAAATCAAACAAGAAAAGGGGAATTTATGCACTTTTATGTGACGGAGAATTGTATATAACTGAATTGAGTGATGGGTCTGTGTAACTGAATTGCAGCTTGCGGTGTAAATGGAGCACTCTACGCTCTTATTACCTGTGTGATATGTTGCCCATGTTTCTACTCTTGTTTCTACCGATCCAAAATGAGGCAGCAGTTCCTGTTGCAAAAGAAACCTTGTGGGGATTGTTTGGTTCACTGCTTCTGTGAGTGCTGTGCTTTGTGTCAGGAGTATCGTGAGCTTAAAACCCGTGGATTTGACTTGACCCTAGGTATGTGTTTTACTTAATAAAAGAAGCTTATGTATGTGGGAATTACTTAATAATATACAAGGTGATGGGTTCGTGTGTTTTGGAAAATATGTAGGATGGCATGGAAATGTTGAGAAAACTAATCGCAGCACGGAGATGTCTTCAGTGCCACCTACAGTTGAATCAGGCATGAGTCGGTAGAGTAGCAGATTTGGGGGATGTTTGAGGAACTTGAATAAATGATCTTCAGTGCCACCTACAGTTGAATCAGGCATGAATCGGTAGATTAGCAGATTTGGGGGATGTTTGAGGAACTTGAATAAATGTACCTGCCCAGTGAAATCTGATTGTCATTATGTGTATGGACCATATTTACTTAAAAATGTAATATTTGCTGTAACACTTGGCCTTGTAGCCTGTGGTTGTTATTATAAAATATTTGTGTGCTTAACTTGGTCAAACTCGGGTTTAGAAGACTTGAACATGATTTGATTTATTGTGATTCTTAAATAGGATATTTAATTAGTACAAAATCCTCCGTATTAGCCAATGGCTGCGTAATATGAGCTTCAATAGCTTAGGGCATCTCTATTGGCGAGTGAAGATCCTTTTACCTCATTCTAGCATGTGTTGATAGGCACGTGAACGTATCCATTAATATATTCACCCAAATTGTGTGGACGGCGGAGTTCACCCTTATTCAATTCTGTGAGCTGATATGGAAGATAAAAGTTGTTGAAATGACATTTCAATATAAATTTTAAACTTGATCGAACTAATAAATTTTAATTTTAATTAATAATTTATCATAGTTATTTTAAATTGTAATTTCAAAAACATAAATCTCCTAATGATAAATTTATCCATTTCATGTGTTACTTTCAATGTTAACAAGCTCAATCTAAATAATCACCAAAGCCTAACAAAAAGGAGCCCTCTACTTATTTAACAAAAGGACTCCTCTTCCAGGGTCTCTTAACTTAAAAACAAACAAAATTAGATATTACTTTTTATTGAAAGAAAAATTCATAATTAAAATAAATTGAAAGTTATACTCAATATTATGAATATCATACCGATATTGGTACTAATTTTGATACTAGTACGGATCAATGTGTTACAACATTTTGAATAATTTTTAATTTTATAAAATGGTTTTCAGTTTTATATAATCAAAGTTTAGTCTTTTATTATAATTTTTATTATATTAATTTTAACTTTTTAGTAGTTAGTAATAAATAGTTAAATAGAAAAATAAAATTATTTTACATGTTGAAAAATAAATTAAACCTATATGCTTATGTTAGAAAACAAAAAATAATTATTTAATAGCAATATTAAGCAAGAAAATAAAAATATAAAACAATGTTTAAACAAAACATAAAACATATTTTTATTATATATACAATTTTGTCCTATATTAAAATTTAGTTTCATGTTTTAATTAAATTTTGAACTATTATTTTGACTGAGTAATTCTATTTATTAGATTAATATGAATATTTTTATATATAATAACTAATTTGAAAATTATTTTTAAAATATTTAAAAATGAAATTATTTTTTCAATTTAATCCTTTAATTTTTCTTAATTTACAAATTTAACCTGACATTTTTTAGTATTCAGTGTACTAGTTTCTATACTACCAAAAAAATTTCAATAGAATCCAATATTTAAATCTAATATAGTACTAAAAAGTTTAGTACTAATATTTGGTCAGTATAAGCAGTATTGATCAATAACTATTAGTATTGGTATAAGATTCAAAACACCAACTGTAAAGATTATCTTAACAACAATCTCAGTACATAAGACTCTTCGCTTTGTGAGAGTTAGAGGAGGGACATCAATTGTACACATATAATTTCTTGTAAGCTCTGCTTTCAGCTTCTAAGATTTTCTTCTTCACCTCTTTCTTTGCTAATTTGTAACTTTTTCTATTATCTACTCTTTCTAACTTTGTGATGTTATCCAATAGAGCTTCATAGGCACCCTTCTTGACCTTAACCTTACTTGTTCATCTTCATTTTATGAATAGGACTCCATCTTACTACCCTTAGACTCTTTAGAAATTCCCAAGATCTCTTTAATTGTGTTCCTTAAAAGAGTTACTACTATCTTCCATATTTGGTTAACATCACCTTCCAATTTTCATTCTTCTCTATATATTACTCTATCTTTAAATTGTTCAATTGTATCTCCTTTCAGATTCTACCATTTGACTCTGGTATACTTCTTAGGACTTCTCTTCTTCCTCTAATTCTTAATTATAAAATCCAAAACCAACAATCTATGCTGAGTTAACAAGCAAGCGTTAGGTATCACACCTTGCATTCCTTGCAACTAGGTTGATCACTTTGCCTTATAAATATGGTTCTACTCTTGAATGTCACTAGGTGATCCTTGTTTTTGTTGAATAAATAGTTACCTATTACTAATTTAAACACTACTGTGTTATAACAAGGCAGTCTCACCATCATTCCTATCACCATACCTAAAACCCTTATAAGTCCAAGAATATTCATCCAAGGTTGTCCCTATATGAATATTAAAGTCTCCTCCTAAAAAAACTATCTCGTCAAGGGAGATTTGCTGAATTACTACATCTAGCTAAGCACATAGCACATTGAAAACAACATCT
Source organism: Erythroxylum reticulatum (assembly GCA_025504915.1). Taxonomy (NCBI): domain Eukaryota; kingdom Viridiplantae; phylum Streptophyta; class Magnoliopsida; order Malpighiales; family Erythroxylaceae; genus Erythroxylum; species Erythroxylum reticulatum. The sequence continues at coordinate 8,344,487 of JANSVA010000216.1, read as the reverse complement.
TTTACTACAATCTTTAAGGATATAATTCTATCATTAGTCTTCTTTGTCCCCATAATATGATGTATGAGTTCCTTGACAACCAAGATATCTACCTCATTTTGTCTTCTCAACACCCTAAATTCTAATGTTTGAACCTATTAATCTCTTTCACTTTATCCCCTATCCACTTTGTCTCCTGGAGGCATGCTATACGAATCTTATATTTATCTAAAATTTTCAATAATTCTAAAGACTTCCTTATAAGGGTCTCAATGTTCTAAGAACTTATTTGTAATATGTCAACATCTTCTCTTCTCCTAAACTGAAAACTCATCGAAAGGATTAGCCTTACTTTATCATCAAAAGTCCAAGCCACCACTCTCACCCTAATGCCCAATACAAGCTATAAAAAGACAAGCCCAACAATTCTCTAACTAGCTCTAATATTACTCGAGAAAGGGAATAAATATTGAAATTAAATCTAAAAATGGGCACTATAATAAATGAAAGTAACAATCCCATGTATACATGACCACAAATAAAACACAGTACTGGACAACTAAAAAGGAACAAAAAAATATTGAAAATTATAAACAAAAAAGAACTTAAAGCTTTAATGGATAGAAGATGAAAAATAAAATTCCAACCCTTAAAGAGTAATGAATCAACCATGAGTAAAAACAATCTGAAACCAATTATAAGTACGTCTAATATATAAGCAAAAATTTATAAGTTATCAATTAACTAGAGAAGGGAAACAACCTAATTGATTTGATTTGTTTAAGATGTCATACACCAGCTTTGTCTATTCTCATCATAATTATCCCCGTTCACTAGAAATTCCTCCATTTTTTGGACTCATTCTGAATCTGCAAAAGAAGAAAGCAAAGCACTCATCATAATTATCCCCGTTCACTAGAAATTCCTCCATTTTTTGGACTCATTCTGAATCTGCAAAAGAAGAAAGCAAAGCACAAGGTTTTACAATGTAACATCCCATCACCGATGGGAAGGGTAAAATAGTAAATTGGAACGGGTTATGAGTGTGTAAACTCATCTCGGC
>JANSVA010000216.1:8313527-8343345 GCA_025504915.1 Erythroxylum reticulatum | reverse complement strand
AACTATGACAGATATGTAAATTTCTGATTTTGATGAAATGAAATAAGGAAAGTTTATGGTTTCAAAAGGTAGTGGTTTTTATATTGATGTATGATTATTATGATATCATGTGAAGTATTGTAGTGATTTTTCATAGCTCACCCTTATCATAGGATATGTATCGGAATGACCTACGGGCGTCTCGATGTATACCCTGCGGTAAGGGGGCGCTACATACAAGATCCAAATGAGGAAACGTCACAAGGAGGACTAAAAATAGACCAAACTTGATCAAATATAAGCTACCAACATAAATGAGATCTTAAAATCAAAACCTAAACAAATATATGTTCTTTTTCAATAATGTCAAAAAATTTGAAAACCTGCATTTGCAAGAACGAAAAAACTTAATTAATAATAATAATAAGAATATGTAAACCCTTTTTTAGGGTCCAATAAATTTAGATTTTGAATTTGCTGAAAAATGGAAACCCATAAGTCAAAAGACGTTTTTTAGATCAAGATCCAAGAAAATATAGATCTGAGATGTTTACTTCAAAGAAAAGGAAATCAAGACCTTTTGTATCATTAACTTTTAAATTAAATCTATTGGCAACAACAACATGGGGCAGAAGAAATTGGTTTTCTCAACAATTTTAACAAAACCTCTATAAATCCGATACAGAATGTCTGAGGAGGAGGCGTATGCAATGGCTGTCTACACACAGGAGGCAAAGAATTTATTAAACTACGTGGACATACTCTAATTATTCTCATAAAAAAATATGCCACTCTCCTTAGTGCACTGCAATAATGGTTGAGTAGGCAGGTGTTAAATGCAAGGCCAAGTAAACCATTTTCTCCAAGTTGAAGATGGGCATGCCCCTTTAACTACTAATTCTCCATAGAAAGAACGAACATAGCAAGCTTATCAGGTTGAACGTATCATTAGGCTTGCGCTCATTTAGATGAAACGCCGATGTTAAAAATGAAAGGATGGCTTCATAAACATAACAATTGAAAATGTTTATATGAGCTACAATAGGAATATTTAGACAACCTTGTGGACAAAATTCATTAAAAAAATTGTATGAAGATACTTAAATAAAGGTGTATTCATTGTTCACATCGCATTTATGTATTATCCCTAAATTATTCCTAGTTATTGTTCTATTAAAATAGGAAGTTTCATTAAAGATGTTGTGCAAGAGTTTTTCCAAAATGGAGTATTGCTTAAGGAGATTAATAAGAATTTTATGTGTTTAGTTCCCAAGAGTTCTAACCTGACAAATTGGAGTGATTTCAGACCTATCTCATGCACTAATTTTCTCTATAAAATCATCGCTAAAGTTTTAACAAATAGGTTAAAAGAAGTTCTTCACTTCCTCATTAGTGAGAACCATGGGGCATTTATGAGCAGTAGACATATTGGAGAAAATGTTCTTATATTATAGGAGATTTTGAAAGGATATACTCGAAGAACACAATCCTCAAAATTGTACTATTAAAGTGGACCTACAAAAGGCATTTGATAATGCTAACTGGGGTTTCTTGCTACAAACTATGGAAGTTACGAGATTTCGTCAAAAGTTTATGAATTGGATTCAAGAATGCATTACCACTACTTCTTACGAGATATTGATTAATGGAAGCTCAAGAAAGGTGTTTAAAGGCAAAAAAGGACACAGGCAAGGGAATCTTCTTTCCCCTTACCTATTCCTTATTTGCATGGAAGTTCTAAAACTTATGCTAAAACACAATGCTTCAACTACCTCCAACTTCAGATATCATTCCAAATGTAAGATATTTTCACTAACTAGCATATGTTTTGTAGATGATCTTATATGTCTGAGTAAGGCCTATACTCTCTTGATTTCATTACTGATAAGTACTCTACAAAGTTTTAAAGAGTTGTCTGGATTGATTATCAATTTTCACAAAAACTATTTCTTATTGTCCAAAAGTGCTTCTCACCTCTCATATTCATTGTTACAAGTTATTGGAATGAAAACACAAGACCCTCCTCTTTTGTATTTGGGCATTCATATCTCTTATAGGAGATTAGAGTTCGCGAATGTCTTCTTCTAATAGAAAATTTCAAAAAAGACTAGGGTCTTAGACAAATATAACCCTTTTCTATAGAGGTAAATTTCAACTTTTGAAGTTTGTTATTATGTCAATGCAAATTTATTGGTGCTCTTACATATTCCTCTCCAAAGGTCTAATAATACGGTGAAAAAACTGATGAAGCAGTTTCTTTGGGATAAAGGGAAAGGTGAGAAAGGAATAGCTAAAGTGAATTGGAAGCATATTTATCAACTGAAGGAGGTGGGAAGGTTAGGTTTGGAGTCAGTTAGCAATAACAACATATTTCTAATGATAAAGAGAATTTGGAGATTCCTAATAAAAAATGAATTTTTGTGGATCAAATGGATTCACTTCTACATACTAAAGGGGGACAGTTTTTGGGCAGTAAGAATTAAGGATAGCTATGCATAGTTCCTTAACTAAATTCTGAAGATGAGGAAAGAAGTAAAGCAATATGTCATATGTCAAATTGGGGTAAGAGATAGAATCTCCCTTTGGTATGATAACTGGATTGGTTATGGGGCTTTGATTCATAATCAGCTGGCAAGGGATTTATTGGTTAGGTTCTCTAAGAAAGCTACGCTTCAAGAGTTAATTCAAAATGATAATTAGTCTCTATCCTTAGAAGATATGAGACTATTGTCCATTCCTCAATACAGATACTATAGGGAGGATGATATATACTTATGGGATGGATTTTCTATTTCAGAAATCACTAACAAAAAAGCAAAGGATCTAATGGACGGGGCAGGTACAAGAATAGGGTGGTGTACCCTAGTTTGGTGCAAGGTTCTTAAACCAAAGGCTAGCTTTTTGCTTTGGCTAGCTATGCTGAATAAACTTAGCACTATGGATATACTGAAGTTCCTATCCTCTTATAAGATTTGTATATTTTGCAACTTAGACGAGGAGAATAAGGATCATCTCTTCTAATTGCAGTTTCTCCAGAGAGGTGTGGATTATAATTTCTTGCCTATGTGTCCCTAGTTTAAACTATAGATATCTCACAGATATCTTACTTGAGATATCTCAACTGCATACCTCTAAGCACGATAAGGAAATATTTATGGTGATAGTAGTAACTTGTTTAAGAAGTTTGAAAAAAGAGAAACAATAGAAAGTTTGCAGGGAAAGATAACAACCTAATTTCTCTTATTGAACTCACTATTGGAAATATAAGAGAACAACTAATTATAAATCAGTTGGGAAAGCATTATAATAGACTTCTGACTCTCTCATGGAGAGTATGGTTCTCACTGATCATCCATAGTTCAGGGACTTTTATCAGTGTTGGAACTATTTGGGAAACAATAAAGTGAACAGTACAATTCATGCATCGGGTATACTTCCAAAACTACTCTAGCATATTTTCACACTAATCAACTCAAGAAGGGGTGTAACCAAGATATTCGAAGGAAATAAACTCACTTGCAGAGACGCAAGAAAGAAGCTCCTTGGTGCACCTTCTCTAATCTACTCAAGATGAAGCTAGTAACTTTAAGGAGATTCGAAGACAATCTACAGAAATAGATTTAATAGACTCATCTGTAGAGAGCCAAGAAGGAAGCACTCAGGTGTTCCTCCTTCAATCTCATGTTATCCAAGATGAAGTTAGTAAATATAAGGAGATCTATAGAAAATCCACAGCAACCGAACTCTTACCTGGGTTGAACAAGCTCTTCTAGCCTAGAGTTTGGATTTTAATCTTCGAATCATCATAGATGTCTCACAACCTCCAGAGACATCTACCCTAATTGAGTAATCTTCTGAAGATGAGATAAAAGGTTGGGAAGGGTATACCCTAGTTACAGATATGATGTACCTCAGTAGTCTCCATTAGCCCAATGTCGTCATTTTTTAGTGTTTTGTTTACCTTAACCATTTCGCTTTGATTATCTCATGGTAGAGTCCCTCTCCACTGATGTATACTAAACATTTTCCCCCTCTTTAATGAATTTTTAAATTCTAAAAAAAGCTAAACATTAGTAGAATGTAAAAAGACAAGCGTACATTATGTTTTTCTTGGTAAAGGAAGTAAGTGATCTCATAGATTAAAGTATGACGATACTTAAACAAATATATAGGTGTTTGTTAGAAAAAGAGTTTACTGAACTAACCCTATATGAGAATTCCACTTGAAAAATTATTTGTATGTCTATGAAAATTATCATTGTGATGATTATATAAATGATCCTTTAACTTAAGATTTTTAAAGTTATCTTGTATAGGAATTGCTATGTTTTGATACTACTTATGATTTGTCCTAGTCAAGAGTAGCTCAGGCAGTAGTCATTTGATAAAGCATGAACTACATAGAGGTAGTTGAGTAATTAATATATGATTCATCACTATAAAGTGATTAGGAAGAATGTTTTGTTGTTCTCTATTGGTATTGATTTGTGAAATCTTTAGCTAAGATGGAAAGAAACTTTGTAAAATAGTTTACAAATGTCATCAATTGAATCAATTGCTAATAATGGAGAACTATCATAATTAGATTCGAATAGAGTAAACATTAATTTCATATTTTATGTCTAATTAGAATATTGTATGATGAAATAATTGAATTATATGAAAAAATTAGGAACAGAAAGGCTAGTCAAAGCCTCTTCGACATTCCTAAATATTTGGATAATCATGAAGTGATACTAGATGCTAATATTGATTTATAGATATAAATTGTTTAATTAAAGAATTAAATATAAATTAAAAGAGTTTAATTTATCTAATCTTAAATGTGATTTAGGATTATAATTTATATCCATTGCTAACATATTTGGGAACCAAATTAAGTCACATATAAAAAAAGGTTTGAAGAAAGAAAAAGTTTTTTAGTCAAGTTGGACTTAGATTGTAAAGTTTGAGAAATTTTATGATTAAATATGAGATATTTAATAAATAAGAATTAATATGAGATATTGAATCTTATTTCAGCATAATTAGCATTTAATTAGAATTATTTGTAATTTTAATTGAAATTAAATTTTAATTTCAATTAAATTGCTAAAATATCTAAAACCTATTATAAATATACTTAAACTAATATCTAAAACCTATTATAAATATACTTAAACTATAAGAGAGTTAACACTTCTTGCCTAAACCTATCTGTAATAATTACAAATTTTTCTAAGTACATTTTGTAGTTATCATTAAAAGTTGTGCGGTTATAGTGGTTAAGATGAGTCAGTTTTGGAAATAGTTACAAAGAAATGATAACAAAAGAATTAACATTAAAATAAGGTACATATAAAATTCATGCCTTATTATAATTTATATATTAATCATTTTTATTAAATTTTAGTGAGCTTAACTTTCGAGAAATCACATACAAAAAAGTATTGTATTTATTATGATACGCGTGGATCAAATCTTGACCTGATTTGCTAACAATAGTAAAAACTTGACTTGGAAAATATAATCCTTTAATTAAATTATAGGACCAATGTATTTGCTTTTTAATTATGACGGTGGGCAGGATGTACCTCCCTTCCTTTCTCCTTCTAACTTCCTCGATCCTTCTGTCTGATTTCATCGTAAGGTTCTGATACTTCTGTGACAAAGAATTCACTTCTGGTCAATGCAAAGATCAAACACCAAGTTTCAACTCAATATTTGTCTGAATTAATCTTTGACTGTAGTATCAATTGTTTCAAATTCAATTACTGGTACACCCTTATACTTTTCGAATCCAAATAAAAATGGTAAGTTGATTAGTTGTCTCTTTACTATCTTCCGTTGATTGAAAGTGGTTGGGTGTTAGACACGGAGAAAGTATGCTCGTATTCTTCCTAGAAATGAGGGGGGAGAATTCCCTGGCAATGAGGACTGTGAGGAACGTAGGACCAATTCAACACTCAAAAACATAATAAGAAGCGGAGGCCCGCATCTTCCATCTTTTGCCCGCAATTGGCGCTTGTTTGTCTACGACAGAAGATGGTTACTTATTTGGTCCCAATCGCATCATTCCCAATCCCACCGCCCACTTTAGTGTTTACTAAACGAGCTTTTCCGTCATCATATTCACTACCTCCCTAAGGCCTAAGCCCTTGGAATTGGAAGGTGTTCGGTGTGGTGGTTAAGTGGGTCTGCCCTGAATTTATCAAACTCCGCGAGAATCACGTTGCTTAGACTAGTTTGTTTAGAGGATTCAGTCTCAGGAATGCTTGATTTGGTTGAGAACATCATACAAAGTAATAGCTAACGATTAAAAAGAAAGACAATAATCAACAAAAAAGGTATAAAAACTAATTTCTTTTAATATTTTTCAGAAATTTTCCCATAAAAATTAAAGATCAAGGAAAGGAAAGAGCTTCCTTCAAAGGGTATGTATTAAAGTTCATGCCCACTAGGATACATTGTTCTATTAAAGTTCTTGCCGACTGAAAACAACTCAATCTAATAACGTGATCTTTAAACTACTATGAAAACAGTCACCTCCAAGGAATAAAGAAGTAGAACAAATGAAATGAAGCATCAAACACTCTTTCCCGGTTAAGACTAATGTACTCGGTCGGCCGCAACTTTCCGCTACTCAATACTCGTCGATGTTTAAAAAAATACGGTGTCTTTTGTCCCCTCTACGCCTAACCCAACAACGACCTCGTCGATACTCGAAATAACAAAAGCTTTGATAAAGAAGACAAAGACCTAAGAAAGTTTCCTCTCTCTACCCTTTTCTCTTCCTACTCTTTTGGCTTTCCTCTCCCTCTCTCTCTCTCTCTCTCTCTCTGTGTCTCAGGCTTTTTCTCAAACACTTATGTGCATTTACAACGACCACCATCATTGCTGTGGCTATTTTCCTGTAAGTAGCAGAGAAGCTTGTCGAGTTTTTTGAGTGATGAGAGAGTAAGCAAAGGTTGGAGTGAAAATGGATGGAGCGGAACTGGAGTTGGAGAGGAGGAGCAAGTTCTTGAATAGTCTGATAGAGAAAAAGAAGGCTAAAGAACAGAAAGAACAGTTCGATCGTCTCAATGTCCGTGTTAGAGCTTCTGATATGCCCATCCCTTTGCAGAACAGAGCTTTTATGTGTGCTCGTGACCTCCTTGACTCTATGTCTGGAAAACTCGACAGCAAAGGTCTTGCTCTAGCACTGAAGAAGGTGAGAACGAGATTTAGAATTTTACCATGATTTGTCTCCTTCTCTTTATGTTCTTGAGTTGTAATCAATGGTGTAAAGTGCAAAGATTAATGGGTCGGGTCTGGTTTATTTTGTATTTGTTGTATGCCTCGGTCTGATAAAATCATACTCATTAAATAGGGCTATTAACAAATATTTATACTATGAGGTTAAATCTGGTGGACAGAGAGTGGTTTTATGACGGTCCAGTTCCAAAGAAGTCAGGTTTGTCTACTCTTAATTCAGTAACTTCATCACCAAGAAGGAAATCAAAAACTTAGAAGAACAAGTTAAACTGTGACTTCCCCAGAAAAGAACCCCCAGAGTCTCTTGTGAATTCTTTTGGTTTCCTTTCTGGTTTTCATTGAATGCATTTCGTATAAAAAATAACATTGACTGCTTTTACATGGGAACAATTGCGTGCTATTTTCTACTTCTGGTTCATTACTGTTTTTCTTACTTTTTGTTTTGGAAAATAGCAATTTTGATTGGTTGCTGACGTACAACTTACGATCTGACAATGAAAATACTTATTATTAACTACCATTTGTCAACTGTTTTTGTAGATAGATGACTCTGAGACCAATTAAAATCTTTTGTTGGGCATGGTTTCCGTTTGCCACCTGTGCCTCTCTCCATCCATTCATCCATTAACATTTAATAGATGGATGGATGGAGAGGGGCACAGGGTGACGCACTGAAGAGAATAGGTGAATTGATCTCTCTTTTGTTAGGCAGCAAAGAAACTTTTCCACGTAATACCAAAATTTCCAATTGATAATTAGTATTACGGATATGGTTTGTCCAATAGTTGAGGAAGTCCTTAGCAATGATTTTTGCCAATAGCTCTTATCATATAACAAATGAATATAACGTTGCCAAATTTGAAAGTCGTTTTGTGCTTTTGTTGTTGTGAAAACTTCAAGAAATTAAAGAAAGAGAAGAGAATTAATCCCAGAAGTAACCAAAACTACACAGGACCTGCAAAGTAGAAATAAAACTAGAAAACAATTTATGCCACAGAAGGCCTAAGATGATGAGGTTTGGCTGTTGATTGTGTGATGTTCATGATTCAATCGCATATTCAATAGGGCTTGAACTATGTATGCTTATTGTGGCTTATTTTTAATCTTCCTATGGTAAGATATAAATTAGAAACCTCTGGAACTCAACCTTAGCAGCCTGTTATCATTTACTTAGCGTTTAAAGGTATCAGAGCAATGAAACTTGACCTCAGGAGTCTACAAACAGTTATAAGATTTGTTCATTGGGTTTAGAACAAACTGCCTCTTACCAAACTAAGCATGATATTTGTCTTCGTTCCTAGCTTGATCAAGATTATTGTGCTTACTCAAAACTGAAGTCTTTTTTGAAAGACAAACCCAATTGGACTATGAAAAGCTTTGTTTTTCATTTGATCTACACATTTGTTGAAGTTTCGCTTGTTATAAATTATCATTGAGAATGATGTTATCGTGTATCCATCAATTTAAGCAAGAACTTCGTCCTATGAACATGATGGTTGTGAATTATCAATTTAGGTAAGAGAAATCTTCATATAACATGATGATTCGTACTGGCCTTTAATCACAATGCCTTGCTGAAATGGATTTTTTGTATTTCATTATAATAGTCATGAATTCATGGCAAGAACAAAGGATATGATGAGATAGCAAATAATTTTTTATGTACTTGGAAATAGATGGCAGATACTTGGGGAATTTATCCTCAAAATTTTATAATGCATTGTCTATTTGCATTTATACCTTTGTCACAGAAAATATATATTTTTCTGTAGTTGAGCCTTAACGATAACTTGTTCTGTTTTACTAGTTTGCGGTTCTTGTCTGTTGACTTTGAAAATAAAAAACTATACATCTAAATTATAAATTATTTCTGCTATGTTCACCTTTTCCACTCTTCATTTGTGTGTTTCTCTCACCATGATATTTGCTTCTTTGCAATTGCTAAAGTTCTCTTGCGCATAATAGCCTGGCAATTTTGGTAAAAGAAGGACATGGCAATTGGGTTCACAGCTCTAGAATAGGAAACCGAGGAATAAAAGAAGGGAGCTAACAAAAACATGGTAAAAAGAAATGGACCCAGAAATTGGGGAAATGAAAAAGAAACTATGAACAGTTTGTGCCATTGTAGGAAAACAATGGTTTTTCCATTGTGATATCTCTCTTTCATGCCTTTTATGATAACTTATTAAACATGGCCATGCCATCTCATTTGTCTCGGATCATATTTTCTTTGCTCATCAATGGATTAGTTTATTAATTGCTCAATTATACGAGCACAGAAGCATATCATATTAAGTAGTTGGTATTATGCTGCATTCATCTTTTCCATGATAGAGTTCTACTTCAAAGTTGAGCTGTGCTTCTCTGTAGTTATATTGAATTGGAGTATGAAATTAAAGGTAGTAATACCATTCATCTCTGTGCAAAGGGTGCCCAGCCTAGGTTGTATTCACTCTTGTTTCCTAAGTGACTTGTGGAATAGTTTGGTCTGTAATATGCTTATCCACACAGAAGGGCCATTGAAAACCAGCTTATTCTATTTGTTGCTTCCCCTGACAGGAATTTGACTCTGCATATGGACCAGCTTGGCACTGCATAGTTGGAACCAGCTTTGGTTCGTACGTAACACATTCCACAGGAGGATTCTTGTATTTTTCCATTGACAAGGTTTATATCCTCCTCTTTAAGACGGCTGTTGAGCCTTTGGATCACTGACTGGTTTGAGAACTTTGATTTCTTCCAATGTTTATGTTGTTCTTGGTAAATCCAAAATATCAAATCTTAGTTCGTATGTAAAACTGCTGACTTTAATACTCATAAACTGGGAATTTTATTTTAATGTTTTGTGTAACTCTCCTTGTACGAGCATAAACGAATGCTATTATTGTTATACACATACATACACAGATTAGAGGGAAAAGAGAATATAAACTTGTAGGGTCAATTTGTTCATATTTATATTTATATTTATAGTTTTTGTTTTTTATTTTTAAATTAAATAAAAAATATATTTATTTGAGTTTTTGGTTTCTGTTTTTACTTTTGACTCCTTTCAATTTTTAAAAATTACGAAAACCATAAAAGTGGTTTTTTGTTTTTGTTTTTTCCATAGTTTAATCTACTATCAACTAAATAAATATTATTTATTTATTTAATATTTTATTATTAATAAGAATTATAAATAATTTAATTTAATATTATATACTTAGTTAATAAAAATTATGAGTAATTTAATTTTACTTAATAATGTATTTAAATTTTGTAATAAAATAAATTTAATAATTATTAATAAATACAATTAATTTTAAAATATCTTTAAAATATATAAATCTTAAATATAATTTGATTTAATACTTAAAATAAAGATTAATTTATAAATAAAAATTTAAAATTTAAAATATTTATTTTAATAAATGAAATAACTTTTATTAATTATTTTTTAAAGTTTTATATAATATGTTTTTGTTTTTTAAGAAAAATTTAAAATTACAATAAAAATAGAAGTCACAGCCAAAAAAAACTTGAAGTGAAATAAAACGATTCCTTAACATAATTTGGCAAGTACTTGCAACCAAATTACCTTTGATGATTCATGGCGAAGAGTACTATTTCCTGATCTATAATTTGGTTATTCTCGTTACAAATTAGCTCCCACAATCAATTTAGTTCATAGATACACTATCTATTAGAAATTCAAGTCTTCCCACAAAACACATAAATAATTCAGTTATTCTGTAAATTATGGCAATTTGGTACAATACATGGAAGAAACACCAACAAACCAAAACAATGACTTGGAAAGAAAGCAGAACAAACGGTCTAGCGTGTTTGTTAAGACTCCTGTTCGAGGCCACCCACAATGCTAAGCTATTTCTCTTGCAATTCACCATAAAACTTCTTATTTTTAATTTTAATCTACGTCATCTCATATTATCCTCAACAAAAATGAAATGTTATGCTCTACATCTTCTTGCTTCCCAAGTTCTCTCCATTCAACTTTCCAATTTAGAAAGTTTTCTTTTGCCATATTTGAAATTCATCCTCGAGTTTCAAACCCTAACTGTGAGCGCACGGAAACTGGAGATTATGCCTGCTATTGATTCCCATCTTAGCTCTGACAAGGAACCTAAAAATAGAGAAGCTGAACTCACAGGATCACCCCACGAAGCTTTGTTCTTTGTATTGGCTTACCTTCCTGTATACGAGCTTCTGGTTATGAGTGAAGTCTGCGTGTCACTTAGAGAGGCTTTAAAGAAGGATGTGCTGCCATGGCAGAATATCTGTGTCGAAAGGCCTCTTAACTCTCGCTTGTCCATGGAAGGTTTGCTGAAAATTGCTTCAAGAGCAAATGGCAGGCTCAAAAGTTTGAGTCTTGTGAATTGTGGAAAGATTACGGACGATGGGCTTCAAAGGATTGTGGATGAAAACCCTCTTATCCGTAAGGTAATGGTTGCTGGTACAAACTCATCTTGATTTTAACTGTTCTCCAACCTTCAATTATTTTCTGCATTGTGGCTCGTGATATTCATTGATTAGATGAGCTCTCAGCTTCTAGATATGGTTGAGAATGGACAGCATACATAATTTGCGTGTTAAAAGCAGGCACCAGTGATTTAATGCTCTCAGTTACAAGTTACGTTTTCATGTTTTATTTTATTCAGCTCCTCGTACCTGGATGCAGTGGCTTGACCCCAGTGGGAATTATAAGGGCTGTGAAGACACTGTCCCAACATCACGACAACCTGGAGAGCATACAGATAAATGGTCTCTACGGCGTTAAAAAAGAACACCTTGAAACACTCTGTTCTTATCTTCAACCTTACTCAGCAAACCAACAGAAACAGCCCATCTTTTATCATCAGTACAGAAGCTTTCAAACTTCAAGAAACAAAGAGGGTCGCATGATTGATTTGGAAGTCTGTCCAATATGCAGCCAAGTGAGAATGGTTTTTAGCTGCTCAAGAGAGACCTGCAAGAAGAAGATAGACTGCAGAGGATGCAATTTCTGCATTTCAAGGTGTGCTGAGTGTGGAGGGTGTGTGGATGATGAAATAGGTGAGACAGTTTGTGCAGATGTTGTGTGTTTAAACTGTTGGCTTCACCTTCCAAAATGCAACTTCTGCAATAAACCATATTGCAATCAACATCTCAGTCCGTGCAGTTCTACCGGGTTTGTTTGTGATGTTTGTCACATGAAAGCCGTCAAGTTCTTCAATGATGTTAGTGACTGAAAATAACCCAAGAGACTCTTGTACTATATACTTGCTCAGAAATATATGTATTAACTCAACTTTTCAAGATTTTGGCTGCTACATCCAGATTTTGTCCATTAAAACTTCGATTATAATCTTGGAGATTTCAGACATGAAAAAACAGCGGCATCTCCATTAAAGCTATGAGCGGCAAATGAAGAACATGACATGAAAATTCCATTAAAAAATGGTGTTCAAAGAATACAATCAAACCAAATCTACTCTTAGATACATCAAACAATTCAATTTTTTTCTTGGCTAGTTTGAACACTAACCCCAACGATCAACTGTAAGTTAGAACTACACGGTAGGTGGCCAATCCTCAACTCCTCTCCAGGAAACCAAAATTGAATCGGCTTGTAGCTTTCCAAACAGATCTAAAGCAGCTCCTCTCAGCGAAAGTGTACAACAAGAGTAAAAGCAAATTTTTCTGACAAAGTTTGTACAAAGACAAAACGTTCTATAGCAAAACTGCAGTTGTCAGCAACGCGCCTAAAATAACAGAGGTCGTGAAAGAACCAGCACCACATGCATATAGAGATGCGGCATCAGAACTAGTTGAATTTGAGGATGGTGCAAGAGATGTGTTATTAGTCAATGTGCCATTTCTACCAGCACTGCACTTGCCAAGAAAGAAACAAAATACAAGTAAATACATGCAACAGAATTGTTTCCGAAGCAGAAACAAGGAATGTAAAATAATGGCATGCATCATCATACCTTCCAGGAAATATACACGAACCATGACCTGCACCAGTGAAACCATATCAGCATACGATATAAAACCAATAAAACATGATAATGCAGCGAAACCAGGGCCGGAGCAAAAAATTTTTGGGGGGAGGGCAACTACATACTTAATATTGTGTAAAAAATTGCATTTTGTTAATAGGGTAAACAAAAATAGTATAAAAGATTAATGTAAAAGTTTAAATTTCATCTGAGTCAATGAGGTACAAGCCCACAGTGAATTGCATATAGCTCCGCCCCATTGTGAAACACCTATCCACTAGCCCTGTCCTGGAAGAAATTAAAATCATATTACTTTCTGATATCAACCAAATTTTCTAGCTAGACAGAAGCTCGCAAACCTGTAGACCGTTTTGGGAGGTTTCTCCCAAACATCTGAGACATCCAACAAGATAGCTTTTAACATGATTATAGATCATGCCACTGTCTGTTATAATAAATCAAATGGTCTAGCAACCAGTGACTAATTAAAAACTTCTAAGAATAGTCTCTCCAACTCTTTTCACTAGGCATTCAGTCACTTACTTGGATCTGTAGTTGTGACGGTAGCAACCCCTTTAAAATCACATGTCCCTGGAGCCTTGGACATTTTCTGAAAGTAAGCATTAAAAGCATATGTTGAATGCGCAGCCACATTATTTGGATCATAACATGGCTGTCCTTGCAACATAGGTGAGCAATCAACTCTCCCCGGTCCACAAGCCCAATCCAGTGCTGCCTGAAGCATCTTTGGGTCAGCGCCTTCCTTTGCAACACAAAAGGTCTGGTTTGTAGTGTCATTTGCCAACACAGTACCAGCCCCCGTTAAGTGTAAGATATAAACAGGTAGCCCATTGGCATCAAAAAGCCCCCAGTTCTTTTCAGAAACAGGGCCTGGCCTCGCATCCTCATTATACAACTCGTATATATATGTACTAACAGCAATCCCAGGATGTTTGGGAGTGCCTGTGTTATTGAGGACATGCCTAATCAAGTTACTGTTGTAAGTATTAGCATTTTCAATTGTTGCATCTGGCTCAGACGAGTCACCTTTGGAAGGCCAACCGGACTCGGTTACAACAAGAGGCACATTGGTAAAATTTAGATAGAACATTGCAAAATACGCTGCATCAACAACTGCATCAAAAACATTAGTGTAATGGAGAAGTGTATTGGCATCTACAGCTTCCTTATTAGGAGGGAGGGGTCGAAACAGAGCATAGTCCAAGGGGACTACACCATTGGATTGCATATAGTCATAATATGGATATGCATTCAGCATAAAGTACGACCCTGTGGACTGCAAAAATTTGAGCAAGGGAACCATGATAGGGTCCCAAGATCGATTGAAGAAAGCTTGGGAAGGGGGAAAAGAGTCAAGAATAATAAAAGAAGCATGTGGAGTGGAGACTTTAATTTGACTATCAAGATTAGAGGCAACGAGAGCAGAATGGATGAATTTTAGGGCAGAAACAAGGACTGGGGCAGCATTAGGGAGAGTAGTTAGGACTTCAGATCCAACAGCAATTGCTGTGATGTTTGTAGCCGGAACATGAGCTATTACATTGCGTTTAACCCAGTTGGCCGCGGTTGCATTTGATTGACCAATGCCAAGGAGTTGATCATTAGGAACAGAAACAGTAACATGGATACCTGTATTGGCAAGTGCGAGTAGCATGGCCCGGTCTGCATCATAGAGCCTAACATGTCGAATATTTTGAGCCTTAAGTAGTACCACCACCTGAGTGGGGCTTGGCATATCAGAAAGTGCTGTGCCAATGTTCACACCAATAAATGCATCTGCAACAAGTAGTTCAAGGATTCAGATTCAGACAAATAAAGGAGATAACTTTGTTTACAATTACTCATGTAGCCGATGACACTGTAAGCATAGAAGCCTTTCGAATTAGAGAAGGCAAGAATGCATTTGAAAACAGAGCCAACCAAGGCAAGGACAGACATTGTTAGATTTACAGTCCTGAAATATTACTTGCTTAAAACTTTAACTACTTCAAAGCTAATGGAAGCTCAACTGAACTCCTTAATAACCTATCCAGCAGATGTCAAATTCTAGTAAACCTTGTTTGTCAAGAATGAAATCAAACCGAGTCATTAAAAGTATTATGTTCACTGACCAACTATGTCGTTACCTACTTGATTGGCTCTGTTAAGGACATAGAGTCAATGTCCACACCTACTTAGAGCATCGGAAGGGAATCAATTGAAAGAAGTAACTTGCTTTAAGATGATAGTATCAGAAGATGTGTTTCCATTAAAGGAATGATAATTAAAGGGAACTGTACTACCAAAGCTGGACCTATATAGGCCTACCTAGCTGATATTTTTCTTTTGATTCAATGATTTGGTTGTGCTTAGGGCAGGTTAGGCCAAAGGCAAGAGGTATAGGGAATTAAGGAAATCTAATTCTGTCTCCCTTTACCAATAAGATGTGAACCCAGGAGTTTGATGTTTGCAGTAAGGCCGAAACCCTCAACCAAAAAAAGAATCTAATTACTTGATAGCACGTAAATAGCAAATCACTAAAAGAAAATTAACTACTTTGACAGCTACATGGAATCGATATATAAATGCCTACAAGCTATACAAATTACTCAGTCATCATGTACTGTCTATTCTGTTGTCTTCTTTTGCAAATAATTGACATTATCCTGCAGCTGGGGCAGACACCTGTCTCTTTGTTTAGAATCTACGACATGGATAACCCAACAAAGATATAGTTCAACTAGAAAAGTTATGAGGGGAAAAGAGGCAATCTGACAAATTGAAGAGTTTCTTAAAAGTCCTTCAACCACACCACATGGGTTGCCAATAGCATATTAAGATTTGAAAGCCTTATGAAGCCATTAATGAAAACTACATTCCATTGTCAGATATCAGATATTGCATTTCCGGAGAAATGATTGTACCTTGCACTTTCAGGATTTTCCTTATTTTACCCTTTTTATTTAACAAAAATGAAGACTTTCATACTTTTTTAAATCTTTTAATTTTCCAGGCTTAGAAGCATCATAACCTCAATCACTGCCACGATTTTAAGTCTCTCCTTCTATCTTTTTCATTAATCACAGTTAAAGGTCAGTCTCAAGTTGCTTATCCTTTCACTTTGACATTCCTAATCGTAAAAAGAACCATGGGAGAGTCACAGCACCTTGCCCAAATTAAGCGAAGGAGTAGGTTTGAACATAGAATACCCTGACAACAGATCTGAGTTGGGATGTCTGTTTATCAAGAGAAATATAAAAAGGGGAAAGCGAAATAATATCTGTGAGAGCTAATTGGTATTGTACTGTCATAATCTGCAATATGTTATGCCAGTGACAGAAAAGTGACAATGCTATCCTTGGAGGTAGACGTCTATTCATTCAATAAGAAATGAGTTTCTATTTCAAGAAAAGGGTATTTTAGTACAGCAAACACTACATGGAAAGTATCATATATGCAGGTAAAGGGCCTTCCAAGAAAAGGGTATTTTGGTACAGCAAACACTACATGGCAAGTATCCTATGAGCTGGGGCGCAATGTTGGTGAGACTCCCCATTAAGGATTCGAAGATAACAAGTTTCCAACGTAGGAAAAACTTTTTCTGCGGATGAGTTACTTATTGCCTTGATAAGAGCAACAAAATAAGTATTTCTAAAACATCCATGCTCTCTCTCTCTCCCCAAAAACTTTTTCTGCAGAGAGTTATTTATTGCCTTGATAAGAACAACACAATAAGTATTTCTAAAACATCCATGCTCTCTCTCTCTCTCCACTTTCATCCCGCTGTTTTCTACAGAAAGACTTGTCATAAAGTAAACCAAAATTGTCACTTCAGAACTCAAAACCAAACTTACATTAAGTACTAACCAAGTCTAGCATTAAAAATATAATAATTCCTATGCTGCTAACCGACTACCTGCAGCTAACTTCAACTTCCATCCAATGAATTCATCTAAATCACAAGTGGAGATGAAACTCTGTTGGAAATGGGGTATTTAACAGAGGCAATACATACAGAAAGATGAAGCAAAAGGCTCCTAACCCAGTTTCCGCATATAAATTATTTGATAAGCGCAACAGAAGCCAATGGTAGAAGAACATGAATGCAGAGGAAAAGCTCCACACTCCAAGAGAAGGAATACCAACAAAACGAAATCATTTCAAAAATGCAAACCAGTAACACCTCGTTACCAGAAGCCATCATTCCTCGCGAAAAGAAAGAAGCATAGTAGTGAACTTAAGTCAGTAACTCGAAAACACTGAGGCTAGTTGTAAAGAATGTTGTTGTTTGATTACCAGAAATTAAAATACCAAGGCAAACCCAAGAGAAACCAACTCAGAACCTCCATCAGCAATTAATATATAATAGAAAGAAACTTACTTTGATCAGCGGAAACAACGGACACTGCCAACAACATAAATAAAAGCACCGTAGCCATTGAATCTTGACCTCCCCAATCTTCCAAAAACACGAAACCAGATATGGAGACTAACCCCAAAAAGCACAAGAGGGAGACAGAGAGAGAACAAAAGATGGAATAGAGCCTCTGGAGAGTTAGTGGAGAGAGAAAAGGCAGCTCCTTTTGAGGTTCTGTGGGAAGTGAAATGGAACCTCTCGTGTTTTTGGACTTGGTGGAATAGTTTACTATCAACTAAACTAAAATTGGGTGTTTTTAGCGTTGAGAAGCCCTTAGCTTAGTTATGTTCTTTCGTAATAAAAGGACAGTGTTCTTGAGTAGATTCCGGTGAACTGATCATGATGTCAGATATCAAACGGCTAAGAATGAATTGAGTGCACGTTCAGCGCTAAGCTGCACCGCAGAATATATAATTCCTTACGCATCAGGCGCCTTTTTGTGCAGGAGAAACAGTGGCGGTCAACCAGGATGTTTCCAGTGCTGACGTGGAATAAATTCAACGGTCGCACTCATGTTACATTTCATTTTCATTATTACATGTTTTCTTTTTAGCTTCAATTCCTTATTACATATTTAGCATTTACTTCGTTTCTGTTCGCTGGAAATGAACTGATAATTGAGTTTGAAGCTTCTGAGAGTTGCGTTGCGTTGCGTTTTACAATATATAAGAAAATTTTGAATTATGTCAATATTAGTTAAAAATTTATCAAAGTAAACTTCATTTTATATCAAATAATTTGTAAACTTGTAAATAAATAGATCTTTACTGTGTCAAATGGATGAATTATAATATATATTTAAGATTAAATTACTTTTAAAACTTTAAGAAAAAATGTATATTGATGTGGAATTTTATACTTGTGTAAAATATGTTCAAATTTAAGCCTAAAAATATTTTATAATTAATTGAACATATTCTATACAAATATAAAAGTATAAGAATATGTTCTCTTTTTTATGAGAAACAAGAATATGTTCTCGTTTCTATTAGTCGAGTATGTACTTTTAATTTAAAGACAAATATGTTCTAACTAAAGATATTTTCTTAAAAAATGCATTTTCATCAAAAAAAATAAATTTATGATTTTTTGTAGTGATTATTAACCAATTATAAAATAAAATGATAATACTATTTTCTAAACATAATTTAGATCTAATTAATATGATTATTAGGATTTAATTAATAAAATTATGGATCTCAAATATAAACAATGAACATGTCACATATCAAGTGCCAAACTTAATTGTAAGGGACTTAAAAAATATTATTTTTCTCTAAATATTTATACCAAGATGTGTCTCATTTTTAATGTACTAAATTGAATTCTAATATAGTATAACTCATAGAAATAACTATTTAATCGAATAATATCTCTCTTAAAAACTTAAAGATATTACAATAGGAGTTTTAGTATATTTCTAGGTGTTTATTAGATGATTATCATATGTATAAGCTTAGAGTTGTGTTAATGTGAGTCTTTGTTTATTTTATAAGTGTTTGTGTTGTTTAGAGCATCATTTCGATATTAATTTATGTTTCTTGAGGTATTTGATGAGTTTGTTAGTGTTAAAAATCAGATAATTAAAAGACAAAGATGGTGGACGTGCATTAGGCTATATAGGCAAGGTCACAATCGTGACAAGCAGAAATTTCTCAGAGTCACGATCGTGACTCCCATGTCATAGTCATGACAGACACTTCCCAAATGTGAATTTTTTCATCCGTTTTACGGTTTGAGGAATTTTTGGAATTGATTAAAGTGGAAAAACCCTAGTTACACCTCTAAGGCCCTAATACATTATTTAACAACGTTAGACACAATAAAAAAGGTAGCATCCATCACTCCAAAGTGGATCAAATGTGGGAGATCAAGAAGAACATCTAGGAATTCCAACTTTCCATATTAAGACCTAAATAAAGTTTTTCTTCTTTGCCTTTAGTTATTTCATCAATCTTGATGTGTAATTTGAATTCCAAGATATTTAACATGTTCACAAGTTTCTAAAATTTAGATTAGGGTTTATTCTAAATTTATTTTGTGACTTTGATTATTATTGATTCAATATATATTCTGATGTTTATGATAGTTATACACTTATACTTGACATCAAATCAAGAGAGTGAGTCAAAAGTAATCATATTAGATTATGCAATGAGAGTTGGTAATTTAATAAGTCTTGGAATTATACATTGACAATCATTCGAAGATAGATCTTGTGTGAGAAATTAATTATCCAATAAATAACTTCATATCTAATTGGAAATGTTAGGAAAAGTTTTATAAACCGAGAGGTTGCAAATCTGGAATTTTTGGGTTTAATTATGGTTAATTGATGAGGTCTTGAGAAAGAGTAATTAATACATTAGGAGATCTATGATCAACACATAATTGGATCAATACTCGTTAAGGAAACAAGATGAAGGAAGAATTAGCCCTAAGCATTCATCATTGATCAAACCTTAAATTAATTGGCATATAACTTCTTATTTGCATATTTGCTTTGATTTATTATTTGTTTCAATTTATATTATTTACTTTTATAAAAAAATCAATTTATTGTTGCCTTAGACAAAGTTAGGTTTGAATTGGTTCTTACATAATCCTCATGGGAATGATACAGTTTGGTACTACAAGATACGATTCATATACTTGGGGGTATTGAGAATTTTATTATATATAAAACTTACTCAATAAGTTTTTGGCGTCATTACCGGGGATTTAGATTAGGACTATTTGAATTCAATTGATCTAAGGAATTTTTTTTCCATTTTTGTGTACTTGCGACTGCATGATCATAAGAATTACTCGAAGTTCAAGCAAGATTAAAGGAACTCCAACTTTTGATATCACAAGATAAGAACAAAATCCGAAGAGCAAGACACCAAGAATAGATCAAAAGAATGATGACGGAAGAATATAATTAAGGATACCAGTAGTGAACCCTAATGCATTTCATAAGACCAAGGTTTAACGTTGCACATTAAAGCATCACTCGACCACCAGTGCAAGCAACGTTAGTTGAGATCAAGCTAACATTGCTGAATATAATACAGACTAACATGGAGTTCTATAGGTTAGCTTATGAAGATCCTAACGCCTATTTAGTAAACTTTCTAGAAATATAAGATTCCTTCATATATAACAGAATGTCGGAAGATACCGTTAGGATGGGGTTCTTTCCCTTTACACTAATAGATAGAGCCAAAACATGGTATCATTCTTTAAACCCAACAAACATCATAACATGGAAGTAGTTGGTGCATGCATTCTTTGCCAAGTACTTCCCCTCTGACGAAGATGACAAGGTTGATAAAGGAGATTACAAAGTTCCAACAAAATGACTAGAAGTCACTGCATGAAGCGTGAGAATGTTACAAGGATTTACAGAGGAGATGTACCCACCATAACTTACTAAAAGAATTCTTATTGCAAACCTTCTACAATGGATTTAATCCACCCACGAGGGGTAGTATAGATGCAGCTTCTAGAGGATCTCTAATAAGGAAGACAATTAAGGAAGAAAAAGACTTGTTAGAGGAGATGACGAATAATAGTTGTCTTTAGACGTTAGATAGAAGTAGGCAACAATCGACTTTCCATAATCAGAAGGGAGTCATTGCTATCAATGTAGTGACAACAATGCAGGCTAATATTGATAACTTAACAAGACAACTTAATAGCCTAAAAGCCTCTTTATCTTCTCCAATTAAAACAATTCAGTATGGATGTGAATTATGGAGACAAGATGATCATGTTACCGCTTATTGCTTCTTGATGCAAAATAATAATACGGAGCAACTCAATTATATGGACACATAATTTGGTCGATGAGGAGGAAACAACCCTTACTATAACACGTACACTTCTAGTAGAGGAATCATCCAAAATTTTGTTTGTCAAACAATGCGGGTAATCAACTAAGAAATCAAGGTCTACAAGAAGTGTGGGGAGTCTCTCAAGTAATACTGAAGCAAACCTAAGGGAGCAACTCAAGGAAATCATACTTAGAAGAAGGAAAGAGCTCAAGCAACCCATAGATAAACAAGTTACAACCCACTCAGTAGAGGATCAAGAAACAAAGAAAAAAGATGAAGAAAAGAGTGAGTACCCTTCTTAAGTTGCCCGTTTACCATATCCACCCAATGTAACATCCCATGTTCAGGGCTAGACCCTAGAATAGTGAAATAAGTGTACTATGAGAAATTAGAAATACATTTCATGCTTATGAATCATTGTATATTCACACACATGTGAATATTTATTTCTGATACATTAAGAAAAATTATACATGCATTCATTGATATTTTTCAGGTATAATTGATTTATAAATGCGATTAAAAATGTGAATTTTGGATTATTTGCGTTAAAATTTTGTTTGGAGACTATTAGTATTATTTCAAAATTTTTGGTGAATTTTAGGAAATTTATGAAAATTTGGGGTAGTTTTGGACTAGGAAAAATAAGAGACAAATAGACCAATAGCATTGTGACATGTGGCAGCACAAATAAGTGACACATGGATTACATGCATAAAAGAACAAGTCTCCATCCCCCCCCTCTCTCTCTCGGTGTTCTTCACTAAACAACATCACCTACTCTTCTCCTTATTCCCCATCACCGAACCACCATACCATTTTCATTCTTATGTATGTGGTTTATATGCTTGGTTCTCACATCACCGTTACACCTTGCAAAGGATGAGCTAAATTTTTTGGTTGTCTTTTTCTGTCATTGCTTCTCTCCACCGATAACTCATTCTCTTAAGTTTTGAAATTTTGCTGAAGAGTGTGAAGTATAAAACAAGTAAGTTGTGCTTTCATTTTCATGGTTATAATAATGATAAATGATAAAGAGATGATTTTTTCATGCTTGTGGATGGATGCATGCGTAAGTGGCTATAGGTTCTATTTTGGTTTGTGGGTTGTTACTGTTCATGAAAACAAAATTTGTAGTAAAGAGAGAGGAAGAAGAAGGTGATGGTTTACGTGAATGGTTTTGGTTTTTGAAGTTTGAATATGAACTAAAGTATTTTTACGTAATAGCTTTGATTCTTTTAGCTATAACATTTTCATCTAACCTCCAAATGACTTGAAACTTTAACCAATAGACTCCTAAGACATTGTTCATTCTCTCCATGAAAATTTACAACCATCTGAATTGGTTCGGGAAAGATTTGATTAATGGATTTAGGAAGAAAGTGAGGAAATGTGATGGATTGTTATGAATTGGAGAACTTTCACTGAACATGCTTCAGTATTTTGATTATATCTTGATCTTTAGATTTCTAAATGGATTTATTCTTAATTTAGATTAAACTAGAGACATATGTCTACAACTTTTTTGAAGAAGTAGAATTTTAGTTCTGTCTTTAAAATTTTCAAAATTTGGCATGAAATTAAGTCTTGGTTTAGGCTGTAGCACTACTAGGGACAGAAATCATATCTTGTTGTTATTGAATAAACTGTATTCATGTTGGCCTAATTAGTCTAAGGTTCTTCACCAAAATTGTAGCTTATTATCTTAGCTTTAAATTGGTATAAAGTTTGTAATTTTTAGATATTGTAATTGAGAGATATGGGTTGTATAACTTGAATGCATGATCATGCTCTAGCCAAAATTTGAAATGTACATAGTCTGCGGTATTATGAGTATAACTCATAGAATAATGAACCAAATTGAATGATTTTAGTGTCGTTAGAAACTTAAGACATAAGAGAATAATTGTCTAGAAAAAAGTGTTACAAAAATACATCATTTTCTTGATCTTATTGATTATATAAAGTTGACCCGAATGGAATGCTTTCAACAAAAGCTAGAATAGTGAACGAATGTGTGAATTTACTATTGGAGTACATCAATTTGTTATAGAAATATACTCGAGAATTTTTCATTATACATGCATGATACATGATACATTTGTACATGTCTTTACTCAATTACATAAATAGTATAATAATGTGAAATCGTGTTAATGCATATAGGAGAGCAAGTAGCACGACCACATCTTAATATTACCAGAACGTCAAGGCAATAAGCTTAAGGGAGTAATTGTGAGTAACCTAAGATGGTCTCACTTTAATTTGATCTGACATTACTGATTTGAATTTAATATATGATGAATATGTATTGATTGTGTATTGAATTCTGGATAATACTTGTCCGAGGCATTTGATGCATGTGAATATCATTGGAAGTGCTACTTGTATGTGAGTGAGAATGACTAATTGAATTTGATATGTACTGATTGTGTTCTAAATTTCGGACATGAATTGTACAAGGAGTTTTGATGCATTTAAATATCATTGAAAGTGTTATTTGTATATAAATGAGACTACCTAAATGATTCTCAACTAAAAGTGACTGAATGTTATGACTGACTGTATTGACTGAGATAATGTGAATGAAAGTGATTGATTGTATTGAATGAATTATGGCATGCATTCCATTTCAATACATGTAATATAAAGGCAATTGTGACTGGTGTTGCTATTAGCTAAGACTGCTACTGAATAGAACTTAAAGCTCAAACATACGTGGTTAGAGCCTAAGGCTTACTGTGATCAATGAGCTCGATGATACAGGATACTGAAAAAGCACACAGTCACAACAATGTAAAAAATGAATGTAAGTCTCATACATATAGCATTCACATATGATTTGAATTCATTGAATAATTTATAAAGTTATAAGAATGTTATATGTTTGAATACATGGTATTAAACCAATGATTGTGTTTTATTCAAGTGTAATGAAGTGATACTTTGATTAAATTGTTTGAATGAAAGACAATTCGTTTGTGATAGAACTTGGTGCTAATCAAGTTAAAATTAATTGTGTGACAATATGTTTCTAATTAATTGTGTTTTATAATATGAGTGAACCATCGAGGATAGTTACTCTACTGAGTTCGCAAAACTCATCAAAATTACACTGTTGTTAATTTTAGGTTCGAGAGTGAGACGACTTAGCTTCTAAGACTCCATAGAGGCATATTTTGTGCAACTTTGACGATCAATCATGGATCAAAGGTTCGTCAGCTAGGAATTGAAAACATAGTATGTTATTGTCTTTTGTGCATTGCTCATGTTTGTAGCTTACTTTGTAGATTGAGTTGTTTATGCTCATAGGATGATGTTGTATATATGTGGATGATGTTTAGCAAATGTGTTATTTGTGATTTTAATTACGATGCCATGTGATATAATGAAAGTGAGATAGTTAACAAATCATTTTTTTCAGGTATGTGCACATGTGACTAAATGGTGCACGTGCATGTGTTAGATGGGAGTAGGGTGTTACAACCAAGATTCCATTCCCCCAATGATTAAAAAAGGAACAAACTAGATACATAATTTGTAGAGTTCATGGAGAATTTGAAGACTTTATAAATTGATTTATCTTTTATGGAGGCATTGGACATATGCCCAAGCACGCTAAGTTCTTGAAAGATATATTATCAAAGAATTAAACTTGGAAAGATAGCCAAACAATAGCATTGATTGAAAGTTTTAGCTCCAATATCACCAATTATATGCCTTTCAAGTTGAAGGATCCAAGGAGTTTTACAATACCTTATGTGGTTGGTGAATTCAAGTTTGCAAAGTATTTATGCGACTTAGGCGCAAGTATAAATCTTATGCCTTTATTGATATTTAAAAAATTGGAGCTAGGTAAGGTGAAGCTAACTTAGATGTTTATTTAGTTAGCAGATCAATCAATTAAGAGATCATTTGGGGTGGTAGAAGATGTTTTAATGTAGGTGGATAAGTTCATTATCGCTACTTCATAGTCTTAGATTTTGAAGAGGAAAATTGCGAAAGCATTAATAGATATTCATGAAGGCAAACTAACACTTCGGACTGGTGAAGATCAAATGGAGTTCAACATGAACAAAGTCTTGAAAAATCTAAAATAAAGCAACTCTTGCATGAAGATTGTTGTTATGGATGAATATATTAAAGAGCAAGAGGAGAGTTATTTTGAAGAACTTAAATCTGAGGTAGCTGAGTCTGAGGAAGAAGCTGATATGGAGGAGTCGGGTGTTCAAATACATCAAGACATATTAGCAAGAACCAAAGCACCCATACCACCCTCCACTGAGAAACTACCAACTCTAGCACTTAAACCTTTACCCAAAAACCTTAAATATACCTTTCTAAGTGACGACCAAACTATACCTATCATTATTTCCAATCAGTTAGATGAGGAACAAAAGAGTAGGGTAGTAAAGATCATAAGGAAGCAAATGAAGGTCATAGGATGACAGGTATCCTGTTGGACTCTGAACTTTTCTTAGAAGTTAGAACTATTAAATGAGAAATTATTGGCGATTAGTTGTGTGTAAAGACAAGGAGAATTCTAGAATTTGAAATGAAGTAGAAAAGATAGTTTAAGTACAAGATGGGTTATATGTGAAATGTGGGAAGTGATAAGCTAGAAAATGTAGTTGAAACATGATCACTAAGTATGCTTCAATGCTTTAGCCATAACTTTTTCTATAGTTATCCAAATGAGATGATTTTTAATTTGGACTAAACTAGAGACATAGATCTACAAATTTTATGATGAAATTGAGTCCTAATTTAGTCTTTAAGAATTTCAATTTCTGGGTGGAATTTAAGCCCAAGGTATTGTTTCAGCATAAGAATAGTCCAAAAATATTTGGGGTATAACTTTCAGTTTTCTGAACCAAATTGAATAATTTTAGGTGCTATTAGAAATTTAAGATAATGAGAACCATATTTTCTAGAAGGAAGTGCTATCAAATTCCTTTAATTACCTGATCAGAAAAGGTCTAGATTTTTGGAAGGAGTTAGGCATGATTTAAATAATTTTGAGGTTTTGGTAGATTAATTATTTTATTTAGAGTTAATTATTTTGTTAATGTTGGTAGGATTTTAAAATATGGTTTAGTTGAATTATATGGTAAGAGTATATATGTATGGGGGCATTTTTGGAAGATCACTTAAGGTTATAAGACCATAAGCTTATAAGGAAGGGAAAAATGGACAATTATACTCATTAATGGCATAATTGAAAGAAGAGGTGTTGGCTTGCTTTTAGATGAAAGAGAAAAACGTGATTTGAGGATAGAAAAGGAGAGAAGAAATGAAGAGAAGAGAGAAGAAGGAGAGAGCTTGGGTTTTGAGAGGAAAGAAAGAAGAAAAAGCTAGGTTTCATCTTCGCTTGGCTTTCAAGAGGAAATTTGAGGTTCCTCAAGAAGGAAAAAAGGTAGAGAAAGATAAGAGCTTCCATTTAAGCCAACAATGTCACTATTTGGTGAAGATTCAAGGTAAGTTTGATCTTAATCTTTTAGATTTTTGAAAAGGTTTTGGTTCATAAAACTTAAGAAATGTATGGGTTTAAGAATTCTAGGATCAATTTTAGTGAATATGCCTCCAATTTGAATTCCTATTGAATGAGAATTTTGTCTTTGATAAAGGGAATCAAGAGGAGCAAGAGTAGAGACATTTTTTAGCAAAGTTTTAAGCAAGGAAATCAAGATGGGTTTCCTGTTTATAATCGGATAATGAGCCATTATGTTTTCGCTTTAGTCAAGAGAATAAAATGATTTCTCATTGCTTTATAATTATGGCATTTGTTGTTTTTGAATGATTTGAGAAATTGCTATATGCTTGGTATTTGAATTTGATTGATGAATTGTGAAATGATGATGGAAATGCATATGAAATATTTTATGTTCATGAAAAACATGTTTTCAAAATGTGCCATTTGGGCAATCAGTTTTCAAGTCATGAATAATATGTTATGTGGGTTTGTGGTGGTCTGTTCTATCTGTCAAGTACACTTTGACTAAAGGCTTCTCCCGCCTGCCCTCTAGTGGCATGAAGCTCCTTCATAGACTCCCCTAAGTTCACGACTATACAAACCATTAAGTGGGATTACGATAGTATGTTCTGTTTACGACTACACAAGACCCTTATGGGAAATGTGTCAGTATGTTCTGTTACAGAACCACCCAAACTATTTTGATGTTTTTAATTGATTATGATGCATTGGCAAGTTTGATGGGTGTATGACTTATATGAGTTGTGAATTGGTTTGACAAGTTGAAAATTTTGTGTTTTATGATTCAATGAGAATTTTCTATGACGATGAACATTTTAAAGGATTTTGTTTGTTATTCGTTATAAACTTGTTACCCACAAGCTTTTAAGCTCACCCCACTCTCTTGTCCCTAGTCAGGTGATGAGCAAGAGACCAAGTGAAAGAAAGTCAAGATATCACTCCGAATTTGCATGTTTTGTTTTGTTTTGGGGTAGTTTATGTAAAACAAGGTTGTAGTTGCATTTTGAGCAATTATCATTCAAGTATCTTGTGTATTTTGTAGATTTTGCGAAATAATATAATGTGGCTTGAAATGCCATTAAAGTTTTGTAAAACTCTTATTTTATGATGTTAATGAAATGTGAATTTGTGTATGGATGATTGTTAAGTTGAAATGTGAATTTGGGTATGGATGAGGTGGAGTTGAAATATGAATTAATTAAGGATGAGGTTAAGTTGGAATTAGGTACATTTGAAGAAGTTATCAAATTGAGATGATAAATTCTAAATATGAATTGTTGTTATGTATAAGTGAGATGTATTATGGAAAAGAAAGATAGGAATTGTGTTTTGACTTCAGGGAAAAAACTGCATAAATCTAGGCCGAATTAGACAAAGTATTCTTCTTAAAAGTTGTAGTTTGTCTTTCTAGCTTTCCAATGATATAAAGTATGCATTTTTTGGATATCAGAGTTGAGAGTTATAATCTTTATAATTTAGTAATGTTACACAAGATGGATATCATAACATCTATGGTGAAAGATGAGAATTTGTTGTATATGATCAATCATTTGAGTTGAGATTTGAGAGATTTATGAAATCATTTTCGATATTGAATGTTTAAGGAGTGTTTTTGCATTATAAGAAGTGAATTTGGGAAGATTATGAGTGAAAGAAATGTTAGAATGGATGTAGGAAGCATTGGAGATGCTTTGGAGGGACTTGGATATCCCCTATATCTGTTAGATGGACTTTAGGTCCATTAAACGGACCTTCTCAGGTCTGTGAGGACCCCCAGCATTGCCTATGTTTGTTTAACGGACCTTCTCGGTGTTGGTTTATGCCCTATAACCAATCGATTTGGTTGTAGTTTAGTGATAAATTATTTAAAGGCATTCTTTATCTTATACATGTTTAGATATCTATGATAAAGTTCATGAGATAATTATACATTGCAAATGAAATTATAATGAGATTATAATTATGAAATTCATATTGCATTTGTGTATTATTCCTAAATGTTCCTAGTCATTGCTCTATTAAGATTGGACATTAATAGAACGGAAAAAGAGTAACACACGTTTTGTTTTTCCTTATGAAGGAAGTAGTCGATCTCATAAGCTAAAGTATAGATATACTTAAACAAATATGTAGGTGCTTGTTAGAGAACAAGTTCACTAAATAGACTTGATATGAGAAATCCATTTGGAACATTACTTGTATGTCTATGGAATTCTCATTGTGATGATTGTATAAGTGATCCTTTGACTTGAGGTCATCAAAGTTATCTTTTATGGGGATTGTTATATTTTGATACTACTCATGATCTATTTTATCAAAGTTTGTTTAAACGGTAGTCATTAGATGTAGCATGAATTATATGGAGATAGTTGAATGATCAAGATAGAATTCATCACCTTAAAGTAATTAGGAAGAATGTTTCGTTGTTCTCGATTAATATTGATTTGGGAAATCCTTGGTCAAGGTGGAATGATATCTTGTAAATAGTTTACAATTATCATTAATTGAATGAATAACTAATGGCGAAGAACTAATATAATTGGACTCAAAATAAAGTAGATATTAATTCAATGCTCTATGTCTAATTGGAACATTGTATGATGAAATGATTGAATTATACAAAAAAATTCATGCACGGAAATGTTATTCAAAACCACTCTGATATTGCTAAATATTTAGGTGGTCATGATGCGTTGCTAGACACTAATCCTAATTTATGATTATAAATTGTTTAATTAGAGAATTAAAGATAAATTAAAAGGAGATTTAATTTATCTAATTCTAATTATGAATTAGAATTATAATTTATAATCATCGCCAACATATTTGGGAACCTAATGGGTCACACATATAGAATGGGTTGGAGAGAGCAAAGTTAATTTAATCAAGTTGG
>JANSVA010000216.1:8270899-8310099 GCA_025504915.1 Erythroxylum reticulatum | reverse complement strand
GGATCCATAAGATGTCATAACCAAAATGATGTATTTACATGCATTAGAGAATGCATGGTTAGGAGAATGTATGCATTTTTATGATGGATGCTTATATATATATATATAACCATCCATCATACAAATGCACACATTCTCCTATATATATATATAACTATATGGCATGATATGGGCTATCCATCATGCAAGCCCACACATTCTTCTATATATATATATATATATACTAAAACTACATGGCATGATATGGACTATTCAATCAAATTGGGCCTAAGCCCATCTAAGGTAGATGAAACCTTAGTCAAACCCCTCACTTATAATATTAAAACTAATGCCTTCCTTTAATATGGTGACCAGAGTCTTTTTAAAGTTAAGGTTGTTGGGCAAACTTAAGCCCGCTTTACATAGATATGTTCAAACCATAGAAATAGGATTTCTGGATTAATGATTCGATTTTAACTAGAAGTATTGGTTTGTTGGATAAACCCAAGATTAATGTGGACAGAGGAGAAGATGGGTAGTGTACATTAGATGTACACATGTCAAGAGTTGATACCATTAGATTCGATAGTTGCATGTAATTAGTATGATCAATACCTACCAGTTGAACTAAGGTGGCTTGTTGGGCAAACCCAAAGTCATTCTTGGGGATATTATATATTGACCCATTAGGAGAATTTCTCTACGAGTTCTCTCAGATTTATATTGAGGGTTATGAATTCGTGAAAAATTAGTGGGAGCCATAATGCATGTTATTAAAGTCCTTATAGACATGCATTTAAGTACATTTTAATTTTTCTCTCTTTGACGAAAGGTTACTACTGCCCAAATCAACATCATGAGTACTAGTGTGAATTTAAGGTCATTGATGGAAGCTAACAAGTTGACTGAACCAAACTTCCTTGACTGGCTCAAAAACTTAAGGATAGTTCTCAAGTCCAAAAATCTTGGTTATGTCTTGGAAGTACCACTTCTCGATCCCCTTGCTGCTGATATTTCTGATGATGATCGGAGGGCATATAGGAAGCATCTCAATGATAGCGAGATGGGTAGTTGTATTATGCTAGCCCACTGTATCACCAGAGTTACAAAAGTAGCACGAGGTTATAAATGCTCATACTATAGTCTATCATCTTAGGGAGCTCTTTGATGAGCAAGCAAGGTCTGAAAGGTTCGAGACTTCACGATTGCTCTTTCGCTCCAAGATGGTTGAGGAGACATCTCCAGTGCAGTATGCACTAAGGATGAATGGCTACACTGAGCGATTATCCTCCTTGGGTTTTGTTTTAGATCATGAATAAGTATTGAATTAATTATGACGGGTTTAATCAATAGTTACTCACAATTTATGCTTAACTATTAGATAAACAATATATCCAGCATAATTCCTAAGCTGGTCAATATGCTCAAGGCAGTTGAGCCATCTATTTGCAAGGATAAGGTTGTGATACTGGTGGACTCTTCTGGTTCGAAGAAAAAGAGCTAAAAGAAGAAGAAGTCTGCAGGGCCTAAGGGAGGTGTCAAAAAAGCAAACAAGCCTGCCTCGAAGAGAACTTACTTCCACTGTGGCAAGGATGGCTACTGGAAGAGAAACTGCAAGGCCTATCTGGAGTCCTTGAAGTAAAAGAATGCATCTGATGCCCCATCTACTTCAGGTATTTATGTTATTGATATTCATACTGTTTCTGATAACAACATATGCGTATTAGATACTGGTTGTGGCTCACACATTTGTACTAACATGCAAGGCCTTAGGAACAGTAGACAACTCAACAAGGGAGAGTCAGACCTGCGAGTGGGCAATGGAGTAAGATTTGCTGCATTAATTGTAGGCACATATGTATTGACGCTCCCTAGTAGGCTTGTATTATAATTGGACAATTGTTTTTTATGTACCTGTTTTGACTAAAATGTAATGTCTATTTCTAATCTTAATAAAGCAATATTCCATTCAAATTTCAGTAACAGTAGTTGTTCAATTTATTTGAATGGAATGTTATATGCTTTGGGTACATTATGCAGTGGTATATACATATTGGATATGTCTAATCCGATTCTAAATATCAATAATAACAAAAGAATAAAACGAGATAATGTAAAATCGTGTTACTTATGGCATTGTCGCCTTGGCCATATAAGTGAGAGACGTATGACTAAACTATACAAGTGTGGTAGTTTAAGGTCATTTGATATGAATCATATGACACACACGAATCTTACTTATTAGGCAAGATGACTAAGTTACCCTTTAAGGGAAAGGGTGAACAAGCTAGTGGACTTTTAGACCTAATGCATACTGATGTATATGGTCCGATGTTCATACATACCAAAGAAGGTTTTGTATACTTCATTACCTTTATCGACGATCATTCTTGATATGGGTATGTGTATCTTAAGAGATACAAGTCTGAAGCCTTTGAAAGGTTCAAAGAATTCAGAAATGAAGTTGAAAAACAACTTGGGAGATGTATTAAATCACTTCGATCGGATCAAGGTGGTGAATACTTAGCCATGAGTTTTGGATTATCTCAGGGATAATGGAATATTGTCCCAGTAGACTCCACCTTTCACGCCATAATACAATGGTGTGGCTGAGAGGAGAAACTGAACCTTGTTAGATATGGTTAGGTTTGTGATGGGTTTAGCGGATTTACCAAAATCCTTTTTGGGGTATGCACTCGAAACTTTTGTTTATTTATTAAACAGAGTCTCATCTAAGTTGATTAATTTTGCTTAATATGAGATATGAACTAATAAGAAACCATATCTTTCTCGTATGAAAATTTGGGGTTATCCTACTTATGCGAGTGGATTTAGGCTGATA
The DNA here is from genome assembly GCA_025504915.1 of Erythroxylum reticulatum. NCBI lineage: Eukaryota > Viridiplantae > Streptophyta > Magnoliopsida > Malpighiales > Erythroxylaceae > Erythroxylum > Erythroxylum reticulatum. Next base: position 8,307,278 of record JANSVA010000216.1, on the reverse strand, counting down.
ATTTTAAAGTTAAATCTGACAAGTGTCTATTTGTAGGATATCCTAAGAAAAATATAGGATATCAGCTCTACCATGTTTCGGAACAAAAGGTGTTTGCTTCAAAACATGTTGTCTTTTTAGAGAAAGAGTTTCTTCTAAGAGAAGACAGTGGGACCAAAATTGAACTTATGGAAGTTCAAGATGCTCAAACAGACGCAGATCAACTGCCTGAACCCGAGTCTATTGGTCATAAAGATGAAACAATAATTCAATCTTCTGACACACAAGAAGTTCATGTGTCAGGTGGGATACATCATGTTCCTAAGAGATACAGATTTCTTATAAGTGAACTTAACGACATATTGCTTATAGAAGATGATGAGCCTACTACATATGAAGAGATTCTGAAGAGTTCATAATCTAACAAATGACTTTAAGCTATAAAACCCGAAATGGATTCCATGTATGGACTTAGGTTGACCCACCCAAAGGGATAAAACCCATAGAGTGTAAACAGAATTCACCATTGATCTAGTTCCAGGTATTGCTCCTATATCTATTCCTCCATATAGGATGACACTTGTAGAACTGAAGGAGTTGAAGGCTCAACTATAGGAGTTATTGGAAAAGGGTTTTATTAGACCCAGTGATTCACCTTAGAGAGCCCCAGTGTTGTTTGTAAAGAAGAAGGATGGGACTTTGAGGTTATGCATCAATTATAGGCAACTAAATCAGGTGACAGTGAAGAACAAGTACCCGTTGCCTAGAATTGATGACTTGCTTGATTAGCTGTAAGGAGCTTAGGTATTCACTAAGTTGGATTTGAGATTTGGGTACTATCAGTTGAAGATAGCAGAGGTTAATGTACCTAAGAGTGCATTCAGAAGCAGGTATAGGCACTTTAAGTTCTTAGTTATGCTGTTCAGGATGACTAATGCCCTGACAATATTTATGACTTTGATGAGTAAGGTGTTTCATCCCTACCTAGATCGATTCATAATTGTATTCATTGATGACATTTTAGTTTATTCCAAGAGCAGAGAAGAGCATGCTGAACATTTGAGAGTCATTTTATAGATTATGAGGGAAAAGTAGTTGTATGTCAAATTCAGTATGTGTGAATTTTGGCTGGATCAAGTAGTGTTTTTGGGGCATATAGTGACTGGACAAGGCATACAAGTAGATCCAAAAAAGATAGAAGTAGTGATGAATTGGGAAACTCCGAGAAATGTGTATGAAATCTGAAGCTTCCTATGATTGACCGGATATTACAGAAGGTTTGTCGAGGAGTTTTATCTGATCTTAGCCCCTTTGACAAAACTTCTGATGAAGAATGTAGTGTTCAAATGGAATGAGGAGTGTCAGAAGAGCTTTGAGGAGTTGAAACATCGGTTGACCACAGCACTGGTGCTGACTATTCCATCAGGAACTGGAGGATATGTGGTATATAGTGATACTTCGCATCAAGGATTGGGATGTGTGTGGATGCAATATGGTAAGGTGATTGGCTATACATCGAGACAATTAAGGCCTCATAAGATTAATTACCCGGTACATGATTTAGAGCTTATTGCAGTTATCTTTTCTCTAAAGATATGGAGACATTACTTGTATGGTGAGACATTCCAGATTTATACTAATCATAAAATTTTGAGGTATCTATTGAGTCAGAAAGAGTTAAATCTGAGACAGAGAAGATGGATTGAGTTACTAAAGGATTATAATTGCACGATTGAGTACCAACCGGGTAAAGCTAATGTGGTGGCTGATGCTTTGAGCAGAAAATCTAATACCAGTGTAGCTAAAATTCAGTTATCGAGGTTACCCAACTTGATTCATTTGAGAGCTTTGAATATGGAGTTGAATCTAGATCAAGATGAGGCACTAATTGCTACATGAAGCTAAGACCGATCCTACATGATAAAATCAGAAAAGTCCAAGGAAAAGATCCTGATATGGTGAAGCTTATAGAGAAAGTGAAGATGAATCCGGATTCCAAGTTTGAGTTAAGGGATGAGACACTGTGGTTGAAACAGAGGTTGTATGTGCCTAATGTAGAGGATTTGAGGAAGGAAATTCTTGAGGAAGCTCATATAGCCGCCTATGCTATACATCCTGATACTATTAAGATGTATAACACGCATAAGCAACATTTCTGGTGGCCCAGAATGATGAAGCAAGTGGCAGAGTATGTATCTAAGTGTATGACATGTCAGCAAGTTAAGGCTGAGTACTAGGCTCCAGTAGGGAAGCTACATTCATTGCCCATTCTGAAGTGGAAATGGGAACGGGTCAATATGGACTTCATTATGGGATTGCCTAAGACTCTGAGACAGAATGATGCGATATGGGTTATAGTTGACTGGTTGACTAAGTCGACCCACTTCTTACCAGTGAGAGAAAATAACTCACTAGATCAGTTGGTCCAGAGATATGTGAATGAAGTCATGAGACTGCATAGGGTTCTAGTGTTCATTGTATCGGACAGGGATCTTAGATTTACTTCAAGGTTTTGGAAAAGCTTGCAGTCTGCTATAGGAACGAAGTTGAACTTCAGTACAACATTTCATCCTCAGATAGCTGGACAGAGTGAAAGGACAATCAAGACTGTTGAAGATATGCTTAGATCTTGTGTATTAAAGTTTCAAGGAGCTTAGGATCAGTATATGGCACTGATAGAATTTACATACAACAATCATTATCACAATAGTATCAAGATGGCATCGTATGAGGCATTAAATGGTAGAAAATGTCAATCGCCGTTATATTGGGATGAAGAGGGCTTGAGAATGGTTGAAGGCCCAGAGTTGATACAAGATACAATAGATAAGGTGAAGTTGATCCGAAACTAAATTAAAGCGGCCCAAGATAGACAGAAGAGTTATGTGGATCAACATCGAAGGGACACAAAATACAGTCTGGGAGATAGAATATTTCTGAGAGTGTCACTTTGAAAAGGAGTATTAAGATTCAGTAAAAAAGGGTAAGTTGAGCCCTAGGTACATTGGTCCTTATGAGATCATTGAGAGGATAGGACCTTTGACATACAAGTTGGCTTTATCAAATGAAATGTCTCAATTGCATAATGTGTTTCATGTGAGTATGCTCTGAAGACACCGATAGGATCCAACACATGTGATATCGGCTCAAGAGATTAAAGTCGCTAGTAATTTAAGTTATGTGGAGGAGCCTATCAAGATAGTAGGATCTTAGATCAAGCAGTTGAGGAAACGAGTCATTCCATTAGTGAAAGTACTTTGGAGGAATCACTCAATTGAGGAAGCAACTTGGGAAATGGAGGAGCATATGAGGAGACAATATCCCTACCTGTTTAAGCAATTAGGTAAGAATTTTGAGGATGAAATTTCTTTTAAGTAGGGGAGTGTTATAACATCTCGTTACCCATATTAAAGCTAAAATGGGAAATATGAAAGATTACTGAGAGATTAGAAATGCATTATATGATATACACATACACATGAATATTAAACTTCTACAGATGAAAATAGTTGTGTATGCATTCATTGACGAATTCCAATTACAATTGATTTATATATGTGGAATGTGATTTTTTTAGAATTGTGGGTTTGATATATGAAAGACTGATTTGGAGAATGTATTTAGTGATTTAGAACTTTTCGTGAACTTTAGGAAAAATTTTCGACAATGTGGGATATTACCATAATTGATAATGGAAATAGAAATAAGAATAATTGATATTGAAATTTTTTTTATAGATTACATTAGAATTTGTGAGAAGATGATATTGAAACTTTTAAAGACAGATGGAGTAAAGTTGAATTGTGTTAAATCGTCTAAGATAAGAATCTTTAAAATCTTCCAGAGTCTGTTATTAGTTAAGTCATGTAACCAACTCTAACTAACTAACGTTATAGTACATTCTTCAATTACATCATCTTCCTTAGATGCGTCTACTTCATCTGATCCATCTCAAACGTAATCATTTCGTCTGATCCATTTTAGATTTAATCACTTCGTCTAATCCATCTGAGACTTAATCATTTCATCTGATCCATCTTAGACTTAATCATTTTGTCTGATCCATCTCAGACTTAATAATTTTGTCTGTTCCATCTTAGACTTAATCACTTCGTCTGATCCATCTCAGACTTAATCATTTTGTCTGATCCATCTCAGACTTAATCATTTCATCTTATGCATCTCAGACTTAATCATTTCGTCTGATCCATCTCAAATTTAATCACTTCGTCTAATCCATCTGAGACTTAATCATTTCGTCTGATCCATATTAGACTTAATCATTTCATCTGATCCATCTCAAACTTAATCACTTCATTTGATCCATCTTAGACGCTTCATCTTATTCAACTTTTACTTAAGTATCATCTTGATTTGATGAATTATGCCACATATATTTATATGCACACTTAACAAATTCATCAAAACAGTTCATACACTTCTATTATTATTATTATTTGACTTTCATAAAAATCAATAGAAGAAGTGAAGTCTTCTTGACTTAACAAACCCATTTCACGTTTCTTTTATACTTGAAAGACTAAGTTACTTTTTGACTTAGTCTTTTCTTCAAAACTATCTTCTGCAAGCTTTTTCCTTCATGGACTTTTGATTCACTGAAACCTTCACTAGAGTTATATCTTGCTTTCATCTACCTTTTGCTACTCCAACTTCATTATCTATTTCTTTTGCCTAAAAAAACCTAACCTAAACCACCTTCAAGATGATGTACGTGGGTGCATGAGAGTTAGGGCTTCTTGGATTTTTTAAAGATTTTAGAGTTTTATCAAGTAAATATCTTATTAATCCTTATGAGTTGTAAGTATATGAGATAAATTTGGTGATTTAATTGTCACTGAATGATTATGTGAAAATGGACATTTTCATATTCATCGTGAATATAGTATGAAGATGTGTATTTGTTCATTTTTCAGTTTTGACAATCAATATGATATAAGGTAGTATTAAAATGATTTTTGGAGTTGAAAGATCAATAAAAACGTGCATAAGAGGAGTGCAGAAATTCATGCAAGTTGATGTACATACATATACTATGTTTTTCACTGTTGAAATACGTGAAAGATTTTCTGGTTTTGATTTTTGATTCTGATCTATTTGTGAATGATATTAAGTTGAAATGGAGTTTATAATGAAGAGTAAATGAAGTAGAATGGGTGATCTTTGTACAAGATATTTTAGGTGCATGAGGTTGGATGTTATAAAATCTAGAAAATTGGAAGATGAGTGCTGGAGAATGTAACTGTGACATTTTCACTGATTATGCTTCTGTGTGTTACGTATAACTTGATCTATAGTTATCCAAATGAGATGATTCTTGATTTGGACTAGACTAGAGGTGTAAGATTACATTTTTCATGAAGACATCAATGATTAATTTTGTCCCTAAGAATTTCAAAAGCTGGCTTGAAATTGAATCTTAGCTTAGGCTATAACACTACCCGAGACAGAAATCATATCCTGTAGTTATCGAATAAATTATATTGACGTAGGCCAAACTAGACAAAAATGTCTTCACAAAAGTTTTAGCTTAATCTCTTAGCTTTCAATGGATATAAAGTTTGTAATTTTTGGATATTGTGATTGAGAGATATGAGTTGAACAACTTGACAATATGATCATGCATTAGCTGAATTTCTAATGTGCTTAATCTACAGTATTTGGAGTATAACCTTCAGAGTACTGAACCAAGTTAAATGATCTTATAGTCATTAGAAATTTAAGAGATAGAAGAGCAATTTTCTAGACGAAAATATTGCCAAATTATTTCATTTTCATGGTTGGATTGATCATGAACAGTAGACTCGAAGGTATATTCAGGAAAAATCTAAATTGACCAAATGAGTTATGAATTTTGATTTTTATAGTTTTAGTGAGGTATAAGCCTAAGTACAAATGATACTTATATGAGATTGAAATATGAATGTTTACATGACGAGGATAATAAAGTGATACTCGGGATTGTCATGACATGCATTGTGCATATTACATATACATACATGTGCATTATTGAACACCTATAATTGTGCAAATTATGATATGTGTGTATGTTATTTTATATAGAGGAGCAACAGGAACGTCAACCTCCAAAAGTTGGCAGAACTTCCAGGGATTAGCTTCGGGAGCGAATAGTGAGTATCCTAGACGATCTCACTCAATAAATTGTTTGTTTTAAATTATGTTTGAATTATGAATGAATGTGCTTTGATTATGCTAATTCCGAACAATGAAGGTCCAATGACTCTGATATATGAATGAGATATTGAAGTGCTACTTGTATGTGAATGTGATGAACTAATTATTTCATGACATGATTGATTATGACTGATGCATTCCATACATGAATGCATAATCAGATAATGAGAGTTGAGACCTGAGTAGCCATCGAAAACAAGCTTAAAGCTTCAAATGTGATTAAGAGCCAAATGCTCACTATGTAAAATCAACCTTGTATCCCCAACGAATAAGGGATAGTATAAATGACCCCAGTATCCACAATGGATATGAGATAGTTTAGGCATTCGGTCACAACAACGTAATAATCAGAAAAGAGTCACATGAGCATTCATATGCATTTTATTAAGTATGTTGGATTGACTGAAATGTTAAATTGTCTACTCTTGAGTGAAAATGTGATATATAATGAATTATGCAAGGTTATGAAATATGTGTTATATGTATTGATGTGATGCATGAATTGAGTGAACTATCGATGATGGTTACCTCATTGAGTTTCCAAAACTCATCAGAATTGCATCTTTGACTTTTCATAACCGAGAGACAATATTAGCTATTGAGGGACGCTACTAGAAGTGTAGACTTTTGCTTTTGGGGACAAGAAGGAATGGTTCAAAGGTCAGTTAGCTGGATATGGACAGATTATATAGACTTTATATACTTCCTATTTCATATAGTGTATTTTTGTATTAGGTTTGGATCATGTACATACTTCGGATGATATTGTAAAAGTTACATTGTAAATTTGTTTTTTATGAAAGGAAATGAGGAAATTTTTGGTTTTAAAATTATGGTGACTTTCCTTATGATGTTTATAAGAGAACAAAGATAGATGATGTCATATTAAGAATGTTATGATTGAATGTAGCACGTCATTATCATAGGTTATATACTGGAATGTCCTTTGGGCGTCCTGGTATGTACCCTAAGATAAGAGAGTGCTACATGATTTCTCTCTCATAGGGTATATGTCCAAAGACAAAAGGGGAGAGATAAAAAGGATTGTATTCTATATACTTCGATAATTGGATCAATCATGTATGCGATGTTATATACTAGACCATATGTTGCTTATGCTTTGAGCATAACAAGCAGATATCAAGCTAATCCTGGTGAGGGTCACTAGACAACTGTGAAAAACATCTTGAAATACTTGATAAGGACTAAAGATATGTTTCTGGTCTATGGAGGAACTGGCATCCGAATGACCTTGACCCTGAAAGAGTGCCAACCAACCAACCATCGCAGATTCAACAACCAAAGCAGAGTACATTTCAGTGTCAGAGGCAGAAAAGGAAGCAGTTTGGATCAAGAAGTTCATCACTGAACTTGGAGTAGTTCCTAACATTGTTGAGTTCATAGTATTGTATTGTGACAACAAAGGTGCTATTGCGCAAGTAAAGGAACCCAGGTCTCATCAACGGTCCAAACATGTACTTAGGAAGTTTCACTTGATCAATAAGATAATGGAGTGGAAAGTCATAACATTAGAGCGATTTCTCACTAAAAAGAATTTAGCAGATTCTCTTACTAAGTCATTGTCTCAAAACAAACATGATCGACATATGGATGGATATGGCATTAGATTCATAAAGGATCAACTTTAGTACAAGTGGGATATTGTTAGTTTATGCCCTTGTAGCTAATCAATTAGATGCAAATTAATGTATGACATTATTTTAAGTTAATGAAAAGGTTTTATTATCTTTATGTATTAATTTAATTAATATTTTATGTTTTAATACTAAAGATAAAATCCTTGGAATAATTACTGTGTAATTAAAATTATGATGAGATCATAATTGTGATATTTAGTTTACACTTATGTGATATTCCTGAATGTTCTTAGTTGTAGTTTCATCAAGACTGAATATTGTTGAAACGATAAAACTAGCACACATTATGTTTCTTTCTTGTGAAGAAAGTAATTGATATCATAAATTAAAGTATAGAGATACTTAAACTAATATGTGGGTGATTATTAGAGAATAAGTCGCTAAACTGACCTGATTATGAGAATTCCATATTAAATATTACTTATGTGTCTATGGATTATCTCATAATGATGGTTGTATAATTGATCCTCAGACTTGAGATTACCAAGATATCTAGTGTGGGAATTACTATGTTTTGATGTTATTTATGAATCGTCCTAAGATAATTCAGGCGATAGTACTTGAATACAATATAAACCATATATAGATAACTGAGTAAGTCAATATAGGATTCGTCATTTTAAAGTAATTAAAGAGAATATTCTATTGTTCTTGATTAGTAATGATTTATGGAATTCTCTAGCCAGAGTGAGTTGATATTTGAAAAGGAGTTTTCAAATTTCAATTATAAATCAATTACTAATTAGCAAGAACGAACATGATTAGATGATAAAAGTAGATATTGTATCCATACTCTGTCCAATTAGAATATTAAATGACAAAAGGATTAAATTATTTATTATAGCCATGCATAGACAGGTTAAGTCAATCACTTTGACATTCCTGATATTTGGGTAATCACGACATATTGCTAGACGTTAATCATAATTTATGATTATAAATTATTTAATTGGAGAATTAAAGACAAATTAAAAGAAGTTTTAATTTATCTAATTCTAATTGTGAAGTATAATTATAATTTATAATCACTGTTAATTTATTAGGAACTTAATAGGTCATACATCAAAGAGCAATTTGTAAAAGAAAAATAATTTAATTAAGTTGGACTTAATTATAAAGTTTGAGAAACTTTGGAGATCAAATATAAGATATTTGATTTTATTAAAATTAAATTAATTAGAATTAGAATTAGAATTTGATTATAATTATAATTAAAGAGATTTAATTTTAATAAAAGACATAATTTTTTTCTAATTAAAAGGAAGAGCTTTTTGGAAGCTAACACTTTTTGTCTTCTTCCTCTCAAATCAGTTAAGAATTGCTCTGTGAATACCATCAAAGGCTGGATACTTGAACAACTCGTGATTGATCAATCGGAAAAAGTTTCAAAGATTTATCAATAGAAAAGTGAACAAGGTACGATTTCTAAATCGTTTTATGTTTTATTAAAGTTTATTCAATTATCGGGATTTACTCAGAATCTGTAAAATTTTTGTTTTCTGTTATGCTCGTGATTCGATCACGATTGGATTCCAACATTTTACAGGTATCAAGAATTAGTTGATAAGAAAATCAAACCGTAATTTAGAAGGAAATGAGCTCGTTTCCTTACTAACTAGATTAACCATTTTAGGTCAAATCTACTTAATAACCTCTCTACAATGGTTCCATCTCACTCTCATGCTCCAAAGCGACATTTCAACCCTAGGCAAAGTAACAACCTACATCCCAAAGTGTACAAAAATTATCAGCATTTGCAATGCAACAAAAACAACTTATAATTGGGTTAGAACTTAGACATACAAATGTCAAACTGTTCATGTGTCAAAATTTAATTAAGTGGAAAGATAGTCTTTGAATCATCTAAAGTTGGACTAATCCTTAAAAGGCTTACTCTCAAGATTTTAGTATTGGTAAACTCTTGAGAAAGATTTTGTATATGCTCTCTCTATATATATTTTTTAGTTTTTATAACTACAAGGCATCAACATGTGGCCATTAGATAAAGTTTACACTTGGTTCTCCTGTCTTTCATGGTCTTATTGGAGACAGCCAAGTGGGAGTGATTACCATATTGAATAAGTGTAGTCACATTTAGTATCTATAACAAGTTTGAAAATGAAAGGCAGACATGGGGCATAGTGAGAACTGAGAAACCAAAGCGTTTCCTGGTTGGTCCTGGTTTTGACAAATGTGATTGGGAGGTGGGAATTGATGTGTGGCACTAATTGAAAACGTGTTTGATGATGATGGTGACCTCCTGCTAACCATACGATACAATCCATAAAAGCGAACCTTTTCTTGTCCATTTAAAGGATTTTGAGGTTACTGAGCCAACCAATTCAATCAATGCAGAAGCAGAACAATGTACAAGTTCCCATAAGTGCAAGCTACAGGTGGTTAACTACATGGAACTTGTTTGTAATTTAATATTTCCTAAACAAATATAAATTAAAAATTTCACTAAAAGATCCCTCTTATGATATTTTGTTAAAATAATTAATAACAATACACATGTAATTAGCAGAAACTCATTGACGTGGTTGATTCAGCTCAACCCTATTTAAATTATCCAACTTGTGGTCTTTTGTAAAATATGAATCAAATTAATTTACTTCCTATGTACAAATTTTTATCAAATACTTACAACCAATCTTTTTTATTAATGAGATAATTAGCTATATCAATAATTTTTTATTTGTTTATGTATACTCTTATTACTCATATTTTTTGACATTAATTTTTTTAATAGAAATTTTGTTAAAAAAATATAAGTTTTTGGTATTTAAAAAAAATTAAAAGTATAAGAAAACATTGTATCTTTAACTCCAAATTGAAATGTGCGGAAATGGATATATAAAAATGAGAAAATATGGAAGTAAAAATCATATGTATATATAATTAATAAATAGAAATACTACCAAAGATACTAGAGGAAATATAGATAAATCTTCTAAATTTAATTATTTCTTAAAATACGAATCATTACTTAAGTTGCGATTAATAAATAGGCATAAACGTTTTCTAATGTAAAACGCTTTGCTTGAACAAACTGACAGAAAAAAAAAAAAAGGGGTCAATGTTTAACCCAAAAAGGAAAGGAGTATTTTTATGAATTACGCGCGAGCAACGTGTGATTCTTGGAATCTTATATTGACGCAGCTTATCCTAAATGAGAGCCAACCAACCTATATTCAAGATTATCTTCAATTATATATTCATATTCTATTTTCGCAAGAAAAGGGGCCCTGTCACTTTAAAACATCTATATCCTTAAGTTTCTCTCCTGAAAACGAGAAGATATTTTATTCTTTCTTTTTTCTAAATCTTAAACAAAATCTAATTTTATTCTTGCACCAAAAAGGGTGAGCGGAAATTGACGTCCGCCTTGAAAGCATTTGAATTAAGCATGTGAACACATGTTCCCTTCGCAATCATTCTTCTTCTCCACATAAAAACACAAGGGACCAAGGGGGATTCTAAACGTGATAACATATTTGAAAAGAACTCAACCCTTATTCACTACAAAAAATCAAGGAACTAAAGACATGACCACAAAAACAATTGATTATTACAAATTTCCAATTTTTATCAATTCTTTGGGTTTTTTTTTCTTTTGGTTTATGAAGAATTTTCAACATAAAATAATTTCCCAACATTTCCTGATGTTCCTACCCGAAAAGGCAAAAGACAGAAAAACCAAGATTCCAAAACGGCACACACACAGAATAATATCTTCATCTGGTATTCATTCCCAAACTTCAACATAAATTGCATGGCTACAAAAGGTACTTAAAAGCAAAGGTCCTGACTGACTGAATTAATAATATTGGAAGGAGAAAGGAGGGGCGTTGAGGTGTGCACCTACAGTTTGAAATCAAACAACAAGATGATCACAGTTGCTTTTGTAATGATGCCTCACGGTAGTTGCCATCCTCGTGTTTTAGGAGAGATTCATTCTGCCGCGTTTGATGCTGAGCGTGCTGGAGATTTCTTACTGGGATCATAAGGTGCCGCACTCATTATCCTGCACGCACATATATAAGTAATTGCAAACCTGAATCAAACAAGCAGTAGACTACGAAAACTAAAGACGCATAAACTTTTTGTGAAACTGCAGCCAAGCACAACCAGGAGTTTCCCTTAATATAAGAACATCGTCGACTCCAGGACACAACTATTCATATCATTTTCAATTTAAGAATAGAAACTGGATTTTGCCTTGATATTACGGTAGAGATTAAACCAGATCATTAACTAAGATTTACGTCATATCTCCACAAATGTTCTCATTTATATACTACTATTAACAATTAACCAAAAGACATTTTCCTGCGCTCTGCATTCTTAAACAACTTACCTTTCCTTGCGTTTCTCCAAAAACCTAGCCAACGATGCCTTTCGAGCCTGAGGAACTGCTCATAAGGATTCACAAGTCAAACACCAATCGAAAACTACAGCAGTTATAAATCTCATAACTTTACCATCTATCTTGAATGACTGAGGAATATGCAACTCAGTAACCACATACCCCAAACAATTTCCCCCAAAACAAAGACAGATATATCTATGCCGAAACATCTACACTTTGTCATTAAGACTCGGCTTTAGGAAATCATTATTTTCAAAACGGTCATACCAGATGGGATCGTCGCTGTTGCACCAAGAGATCCCATTGCACTTGAAATATTTTTAGTCTCGAATTTGCTAACAGTGTTTGAAACTCCTGTAGTTTTTGTTGCGATGATTTCTTCAGTGCTAGTAGAACCGCTCACTGACTGAGCAACTGAATGTGAAGAAACTGATAAAGGACTTGAGAGATGAGAACAGGGCGGGGTGCTTATTGGCTGGTTCACAGGATTAACACCAGCAGCCGTTTGGTTTAAAATAGGTGCCTGGACTTCAACTTTTGGTTGTGCTGTGTTGGAGGAATTTGATGATCCATTTTCAGCCAAGAACATGATAGCTCGAGCCTGGAATCCAAAAAACATAAAGCTCAACACTGCCAAGTAGGAAAATAAGTAAAATAATGGTTAAGATTAATAAGAATAGAAAGACAGGAAACCTTCTCGGGGGTTATATCATCATAGACATTCACTGTGCCCGCATAAAAGATGGTCAGTGGAGTAGGAGAGACTGGTGTTTTGACACTGTTTTCCATAACATTCTGAGATCAAAACACAACATAATCAACAAGTAAATATCAAAAATATCAAAGTTTTCTAATACCATGATTCTATCTTCCCAACTGCAGAACTAAAAGTGGGAAAATTTGGAGCCATGACGGGAATTCCTCCAAGTAATAATGGCTTCATGTTAGTGCCTGAAATTGTCTGCTCAGTGGTCGCAAAATAACTCCGAGAGAGAGGGTTGTCCACAGCAACTGAAACTGCATGACTGGAGACTGGAAACATCTTCCCATCGAGAGGATGATGGACAGAAAGCACATCATGTTGCAGGGCATAAGCAGTCAGTGAAAAGTGAGTCCCACCTTGCCTGTCGTGATTGAATGATTTCTATATGGTAAAAATCAAAATGAAAAATAATGATTCAGTGAATATCATCAAGAACTGGGTTGAACAGATGTGGAAATGATGGTCCATTTCAGTTCACTTGAATTAAGGCCGAGGAATTATTTTCCTCTGCAGTTTTGTTGATCAAGTGTCTGTCTAAAGCTGTTTATGCAAAGGAAATACCACTATGCCTCCATGCAAATCCTAGAATCACCTCTAAACATAAAAAAGAAATGACAAAAATAGGGACATACCTGGATTTCAGCAATTGGGCGTTTTGCGTTAGGATCATAACCATCTGCAGGTGAGATGGACAAGAAGTCAGGGGGTAGCAAAAGATCAGATGCAATCTTCTTAGTCTTGTCTTCCTGAGGAACCTTGAATGACTTCGAATGAGTGAGAGCAGAGATCTTATTGGAAAAGGGCCATCGTATCCCTGAACCTTTAGCAAATCGTAGAAGTTGAAAAATAAGACTAATATAGCTTACAGGCGTTTCAGCTAGAGCTAGTAACGTATCAAGATTAAACCATACAAGTAAAAAATGTCATAATTGAACAAATTCGAACCGAAAGTTTAGCATGTAGCTGTTATTAGGAACGGATAGCCGAAGTCATAAGTTAAAGATAGATTTCAGAAATTTCTTCTCGGATACTGAAAAATTTTAGTAGCCCATGGCTGAAAAGATAGACACAAATCCTACAATAAACATTAGTCTTCACTAAACAATCAAGCACAGCAGACATAGAAACATGCAAACACAAACGGAACAGATAGAGATGCAAATTCACAACTAAAAACATAAAATCGTAGTAAATTTAAACAAAAAGAGAAAGGCGTACACCTAACAAAGAAGGAGAAACAAGACAAGCAGCTTTCAAGACGCACAACAATTCTATTATGGTTAAATATAAATATACCATCCCACCACAATAAAAACCAAATTAGCTGCTTAATGGTATAGAATCTTTTGGTTATTTCGTCGGCTCTCTCTTTTTTAAGTAGGATATCCCAGTTTCAGCAACCATGCAGTCTAAAATTCACAAGGCCAAGGCAGAGAATTTCAGACTAACCCATCTCCCAAAAGCAAGAACTATAACCAAAACGAGCTCAAATTGCAGAATGTTAGAATCCATAGAAAGGGAAAAATTTTAGAGGGATGATAGCAAATACCTGTCTCTTTGAACCCGTCAACGTTAACCTCATCCTCCGCAGGAACGAGTGGCTGCTTCGAGCTCAATCCCAGAAAATCTCTCTCCATTTCAACTCTCAAAATTTGCACACGGGATAATAAACAAAAAGAAAAGACAGAATTCACAAAAAATCAGCTCAAACAAGTAAGGTCGACCTCTCAACCAAACTTGTGAGTGCAGAGAGAGAGAGAGAAAAGAAAAAACAAAAAAGCTTCCAACAGCAGCAAAAGCTAGAGGGAGACCGGGAGAGAGAAATGGGGTTCGAGTCACTGTATAATTATACGAATCAGTTTACTTGCAAGCAGATGCAGAGCGATCAGGCGTCTTTTATAAGATGTTTGACGGTTAATAATATCAGGGTGAAACGATTAAAAAAGAAAAGAAAGTGAAACATCACCCACGTTTTCCTTTTCACTCACAATGAAACACCATAATTTATGGCAATTACTTTTAATAGTTTGACATTTTTTAATAGAATGGAATTAAATCATTACAATCCATTCATAATTTGCTTTATAATATAAAAAATTTTTATTTTTAAATGAAAATAGTCTATAATTTAACAAAGACAACAATCGTCAGGATCAAATCGCTTATTTCCACTTTAGCTTACAAAAATACCATAAATAAATTTGTAATTTGTAAAACCAGAAATTTGGAAATATATGCTTTAGATTCATATTATAAAAAAATGAAAATACCACATTGATAAGCATTAAATCGTTGAGTCAGAAACACATTGAAGTTTATAAGTTTCGAATCAAACTTAAACAATCATAATTTTATATTGGGATAGAATTTTTAGGTATATTATATATTTTTTTTTCCCTGATTCAGGTGATAACCAAGATTGAGCATGTTCAGTGTTTTTGGTTATCTTTCATATTTTTTATTATTAATTAAGATTTTTTAAAAATCATTAAATAAGATTACATATTAGTATTTAAACTTGGGCATTTGACAAATTATAAAGACCTAGTCAAATATTAGCATGTTTATATGTTATCTGCATGAGCAAATTTGTCAGTAACTCCACTTCAGCCTACTTAAAAAACAAAAAAGATTTACTATTTGATTTTAAAATAGAATGCCAAATGCTGATATTAATACCAAATAATGGACTAGTAAATCGTAATATCATTCAACAAAATGAAAATAATATTTAAAAAATATATATCCATTAAGAAAAAACGATCCAAATACCAAGAAATTGCTTCACTCGAAAGTCGAAATCGAAATATAAGATACGAGACGGTTTTGTAAGGCAGGGGAATAAGCCGGCAACATCCGCTTACGCTAACCGGAACTGCACGTAACAGAGCACGTGCTACAGTCATTAAAAGTGGGGTCCCTCTGTCGGTGGTAACGCACATGTGCAACTCTTTCTTTTTGTTATGTTGTTTGGTAAACTGAAATGTGTGTTTTTTCACGTGGTGCAAAAAGGGCGCTAGTGCCCTCGTGCCCCTGCTCCCAAGTCCTCCCAACTCCGTATGCTATGTACAATTTGCACCTGTTCCTCACCTTTTCCGAAATGGTATCACGCTAAGTACTTCCATCAGTATTCTACTTTTAATTCTATTACACAATTATATTTATATACATTACGATTTTATGTTCTTAATGAATTTTATTCAGCATATAAAAAATTAAAAGCATTTTATTGAGACAAGTGTAATATTTATATTACGTGAACTTTATCATTATTTTTTAACTCAAGTATAAGATAATGAATTCTTTTTAAAAAATGAAAATAAACATTTTTAAAGATTAAAACAATGCTCTTCCTCTACAAGGATCTTAAGGATTTGATTATAAAATTTTACCTTGTAAATACAAACCCACACTGCGGAGTCATGAGACTGGAAAATAGATTAACCTTTTATTTCTTGAACGGCTACTAAGTTAAGAGCTTAATATTATAATAAATCTTAAGGATGGCATAGAGGCCGAAAACTTGTGATGCAGCTCTTATGAGACTTATCGGTGAAAAATTCTACAACCCTAAGAGTCACAATAAGAACTTACTTTCTTGATTCACAGGTGTAAACAATGTCATGTACCATTGTACTATTAGGTTGAAAATCAAAGTTTAAAAATCATCCTATAGGCGAGTAATTCAAACATAAATACTTAAACATCAATGTAATTGCTCGATGTGATGTTGGATTTAATGCATGTATATACTTTTTTTACTTCTTAATGTCACTTCTTACAAGATATTGGTTGACATATTGTTTTATTTGACTGATGTATACTTACATATGTTGTTTATCAATTAAGTTGTCTAACTTCTGTTCATATTTGGAATATTGTTAGAATAATTTATGTCTAGATGTATGAATTATAGTTCCTTTGTAAGGTTATTATAAGTTAAATGTGGTGATTGTCCAATCACTAAGTTGGAATTGGTTGTGATTGATTTTTCTAATTGGGAACTCATATAATGGGATAGGTTGGTTTCAAATTGGATGGGAAACGATTGGAGACCTGTAAAAACTTAAGAGATGTTCTGTAAAGTAAATATTAATTGTTATGTAAACTTAGGAGAAATGAAGGATACTAACTATGAAATCACTTTTTTAAATAACAGTTTTGCATAAATGAGTAATGTTGATAGATCTTAGATATATAGACGATTAACACCCGATGGTTTCATTAATCCTGATTTTGTTGAGGGAGTTGAAGCTTTTATTCGCTATGCATGTTCTCAATCTGCATATATGAATCACCCAAATATCAAATATCTATATAAAAAGTGCAAACATATTCGTTTTCTTTCTATTGATGAAGTGAATCTCCATTTGTTAAGAAAATAGTTTGTTCCAAATTATTTTGAATAGACATAATATGGGGAGCCATTAATTTGTAGTACCTTAAGGGGTAATGAAGTAAGCTTGTCAATAAATGTGGATGAGTTTGAAGGGGGGACTAGATTTAGAACCAGTAATATAGGTGTAAGTGAAAATCCTTACATCCAAATGATTTATGATGCAGCTGGTTATACCTTTCAAGAAAATATAGACAATCTTGAAGAAGAACCAAACCCACATACAAAACAATTTTTTGACTTAC
This sequence comes from Erythroxylum reticulatum, assembly GCA_025504915.1. NCBI lineage: Eukaryota > Viridiplantae > Streptophyta > Magnoliopsida > Malpighiales > Erythroxylaceae > Erythroxylum > Erythroxylum reticulatum. The sequence goes on along the minus strand of JANSVA010000216.1, from coordinate 8,289,652 downwards.
TACAATCAGCTGACCAAGAATTATGGCCAAATTATGAAACCATGATTCAATTATTTTCAATTACTCGAATATTGAACATAAAATTTGAAGGACATATTTCTGATCGAAGTTTTGATAATACTTGCTTGATATAATGAATCATTACTTCCTAACCATACACTGGTTGATAATTTTTATAATATGAAAAAATTGGTTTTTCAGTTGAAAAAATTGATTGTTACAAATTGGAATATATGTTATTTTGGGGAGAAGATGTAGAATTATAAGAGTGAAATTTTGTAGTTAATGTAAGTTCAAACCTAGAAAGTGTACTATGAAACATAAATTAGTATTTTGGAAGCGAATCTATTATTTCCTACTTACTCCGAGACTTCAAAGACTATAAGCCTCTAATGTTATTGTATCTCACACGAGATGACATAATGAACATGACAGGAAGATGGAATAATGAACCATCCATCGAATGCACTCATATGAAAATATTTCAATAACACCTACTATGAGTTTGCAATTGAAAATCGAAATGTTAAGTTGGGATTGTCAACGGATGAATTCCAACCTTTTGGTCAATCCAACCAATAATGTTCATCATGGCCAATCATAATTACTCCTTATAATTTGCGTCCATAGATGTCTATGAATAACGCATATATGTTTTTAACAGTGATTGTACGAGGGCCTACAAATCTAAAGCAAAAAATTGATGTATTCTTACAATCATTGATACCTGAATTGCATAATCTTTGGGAATATGGTGTGGAGATATGTGATATGTCTTTTAAACAAAATTCTTTTAGAGCAGCTTTGATGTGGACTATGAATGATTTCCAGACACATACTGTGTTGTTTGGATGGAATACAACAGGTATATTGGCTTGTCCTTATTGTGGCAATAATTCTGATGCATTTTATCTTCCAAACGGGGCCAAAAATTTTGGTTTGACAACTATAAGAAATTTCTTCCTCCAGATTATCCATTTAGATGTAATAAATAAAATTTCATTAAGAATAGGATGGTAGAAATACCTCCTCTCCCTTACAAATCTCGTTAAGAGATATTGCAGGAGATTGATGAATTAAGGTTATTGAAAGTTACAAAAATTGAAGTTGATGAAGTTAATATAAGTATTAGTAAAAACGTTGGTTGGAGAAAACACAACATCTTTTGGGATTTGCCATATTAAAAAAATTATTTGATACGTCATAATCTAGATGTGATGTATATTGAAAATTATATTTTTGAAATTTTTTTCAATATCATAATGAATATTGAAGGGAGCACAAAGGACAATGCAAAATCACGAGCTAATTTGAAAATTTTTTGTAGAAAGAATGAGTTAGATAAAGATCTTCATATCGGTAAATATTCAAAAGCATGTTACACTTTGGACAAAAAACAAAAGAAATTTTTGTGTGAATAGTTGAAAAGTCTAAAGTTTCCCTCTAGTTATATTTCAAACTTGGCAAAGTGTGTGGACATGAGGAAATACAAATTATTTGAGATGAAAAGTCATGATTGTCATGTGTTTATGAAAAAGCTAATTCTAATTGCATTTCTAGAGTTGCTACCGAATAAGGTTTGAGAAGCTATAACAAAATTAAGTTTGTTTTTTAAAAGCTTAACATCATCTTAAATAAAGTTGGATGAAATGGAAAAACTAGAAAGGAAAATTCCAATAATCTCGTGCAAATTAGAAGTGATTTTTCCTCCAAGCATCTTTAATTAGATGGAGCATCTACCTGTTCATTTAACACACGAGGCTAAACTTGTTGGTCCAATTCAATATCAATAGATGTATCCCTTTTGAGAGGTAATTATAGTAAACAGTTAAACTGGAGTTATAACATGTTTTAATCACATAATTGTAATAACCCTATTTTCTAATATAGGTATTTACATTATTTGAAAAAAATGTCAAAAATAAGGCTAGAGTTGAAGGTTCGATATGTAATGCTTATTTATTGGAGGAAGCAAGTATATTTTTTTCACATTATTTTAAGCCACATGCACACACAAAAGAAAGAAAAGTTCTTCGTAATGACGATAGGAGAAGAATGAGTAATGTTGATGGTAACTTATCCATTTTCACACATCTTGGATGAACATGTGGATGATCAACAAAAAGAATATTAACAGAGGAAGAAATAGAGGTTGCTCGTGGTTACATTTTATTGAACTGTCAAAAGGTTCAACCTTTCGTGCTATGAGTTGAAGTTGATTTTGATATTGATTATTTGGGTTTTCAAAGTTAATGTTGTTCATAACTAAAATATATAATAATGCTTTTAGATTATACAAGGGATGGTTATGCGAGCTAATACCTGAAAAAACACAAGATGATATCAATAATAAAGTTAAAAGACACTTTTCTCGATGGTTCGAGAAATATGTACCTTTTTACTTACTATTATTGAAATGGTTGAATTATTATATCAAGGTGTTCAAGTGACATTATACTATTTAATATGATAATTTATTTTTGTGTAGGCCTCAGAAAACTTAATAAAGAACAAGTTCATGTGTGATATTACGAAAGGAACTTTACAAACTGTTAAATTGTACCTGGTGTATTTCATTAATGGATACAAATTTCATATAAAAATATCATGGTCATAATATGACAACAGTAAATAATAGGGTTTGCATATAGGGAGAATTGATGGATTGCTATGGTAAAATTATTGAGATATTTGAAATTGAGTATCCTGCATTGCCAACAAAGTGGAGTGTGATATTTAAGTATGACTGGTTCGATCTAACTCTTAATGTTGGTACAAAAATGCACAACTGATACAATCTAGTTGAAATCAATTAGAAAGAAGATTTAGATAGTTTAAACCTTTTGTGTTGGCGATGTAAGTAGTTCATGTGTATTATGTCCTTTTTCCAAGCTTACGAAGAGATAAGTCTGACTGGTTGGCCGTTTGCAAAGTAAAACTCAGAGATATTTTTAAATTACATGGAAAAGGAGAAAAATAAGATAATTGAAAGTGAAGCGTTTCAAGAAGAGGTTTATGAGATAAATGCATGTGTAACATATGACGAAAATGAGCTTTTGAACAATCCAAATAATGAATATGTTGAAATTTCATCTAGAGAGGATGAGGATGGTGAGAGATTCGAAGAGGAGCCTGAGATTGATTCAAATTCTTCAGAAAAAGAAGATGATGATGATTTTGATTTACAATTAAGTGATTATGGCATCGATAAATTTGTGTTTGTAATAGAATATTATATGAATAAATCTATTATTGCATCAACAATATATTGTTATATATTTAATTATATTTTTCTATTACTATAATATTCAACAAAATACATATTTTAGGTTTAAAATATGCCATAAAAGAGAAAACAGGAAATGAAGCATTCAAGGGTTAGGCTACCACCATTTGAACCAGCTAGTGCAGGTCTAGGTGAAGCATCATCTTCTGCAGATGTTAAAGAATCTATACGTCCACCTACTACACATCTAGATGAGGCATCACCTTCCTAACTTGCAATCCCTATATAGTCACCTTCTGTACCTAATGTTACACTATCTAGCATCCCTGCTACACCTTCCACCATCGCTCCTTCATCCACCACCCATATACCAACAGAGATATAAATGGTAAATGTTATGAATAGAGGCGGTCTCCAACTTAGAGCTAAGGGAGTTTATGGAAGAACTTATATCACAATTATCAACAACCTGTGAGTGATAATGCATGCATGATAGCATCATAGGTTTATATTGAAGTTATATGTTTTATTTGAAAATGATCTAACATTGCTTATATATTAGGTTAGTTCCGTCTGAAACATGCTTAAAAAATATGACATTCAAATTCAAAGGGAAGATTGATCATGAGGGTCATATATGGAAGAATATCTCTTAGGCGACAAAGGATTTTTATTATCAGGAGTTCTAGGTACAAAAATTATATTCTTTTGTATTTTTTATCTAATTAATTTTATACATTAATAAGATAAATATTGTAGGTTATAAGTATTTACATTATTTTTTCAAAAAGAATTTTTTTGAGATTCCAAATTTGACGTGGTAATATATAAAGTATGGGATAGACGAGCTCGTACACGCTATAGAGACTTTATTGGTGCGATACACAAGAATGGTGTACAACCTCCTTATATATCTGAAGAAATATGGAGTCGTTGTATTGGACATCACCTGAGGCAATGTTTATTTCAAAGTGCAATTCTGCAAACAAACGTGGAGTATCAGAGGGAGAGAGTCTTCCTATATACACTAGAGGATCTATTACCCACTAGGAGCATGCAGAGAAACTTGTAAGTATCTACACTTTACACTTATATTCTAATTTTTTTACTTTGATCTATGAAATCTGATTTCAATTTAATTTGATTTGTGACTTTTGGAACGACAATATATGTGTATTATGGAAAACGATAATGTTATAAATGTTTGATGTCATATATGACTGTGTTATTGAGTTACTTTCTTTGTTCATTAGGGGGTAAATATCATAAAAATAGAGAAAACTCTGCCGAAATTTTTGTAAATTGTAGTTCACTTATAACACTTTATTCTGATGTAGGAAAAGTCTATAGGCAAGAAGCCTACACTATGTCATCTCTTTTTGTACACCCACACTAAGAAGCATGATGGTGTGACCTTCGTCAACACTCAATGTAAAGAACTTAATGTATGTGAAACTTATTCTTTAATATTAATTATTAATAATTATCACTTATTAACATAAACATTGCCTCCTGATAGAACCAAATATAAGAAAGCATTCAACGACAGTCTTAACACTCTGAAACTGTTAATGAGAGTCAAACATATCTTAGTGCTGTGGGTGGTAGGGACTGCCCTGAAAGGATCTTCGATTTAGGTTCATTTGTCAACAGATGCTATTTGCAATCCTCTACATCCAGTACAACTGCATCTAGTAGATGGTCTGAATCCAATGAGAGAATCGTTCATCTTAAGAGCATAGTAGAAAGGTTGGCAACTCAGTAGCAACAGTCGATGCATTTACCGATGGAATAACAATATCCATCTATAAATTTAGTAGTAAATTTACCTACGGAATAAGAAAATTTCGTATGTAATTTTATCGATGGAACACACCTTATTGTCGCTAAATTTTTTGATTGATTTTCAAAACCTTATTTGTTGCTAAATTTAGCGACGAACATCCTAAATTCGTCGCTAAATTAGCAACGAACATTTACTATTTTGTTGCTAAAGATTACTTATAGTCATTTCTCCGACGACTCATTATGTCGGTAATTCCATCGCCAAATTCGTTTGCCAATGAAAAAGCTTCATATTTTGTCGATAATTTCTGTCACTAAACCCTATTTTTCTTGCAGTGTGAAGATATGGCCTCCAACACATTTGTATTATAGACCATATCCATCTTTATGGAAGTTACATAAAGATATACATTCTCAAACATAAGTATGTCCTAGATTGTGTCTTGGCTAATTTTTTCACAACGAACATGACCTAGAACACAGTCATTTCCATATAAAACCCTAATTTTCCTAGTATTTAAGAGATTTTTTAGTAGTTTTTGACCTCCTTGTTCATTGAGAGTCGTAATTGCTTCATTTCTTTATTCTTCATTGAACTTCAAATTTATTAAAGAATTTTTTATGATGTTTAAATATTTAATATATTTGGTACTTTATCCTCGATAATTAATAGGTCAATTCTCTTTATATATTTGATTTAGCTTTCTTAGGTTTGGTTCAAAATTATTTATAGTTTCTCTAGGATTTTATTACTAGGTGAATTCGCATTATTTGGTGTCAAAGTTTGGCTCTAAATTAAGTGTACTTATATTTTTAAATTTTTATCTTTTTATTTATTTGTTAAAAAATCATGTTCTTTATTATTCCTTTTCATTCTATTGTATCATATTCTTATATCTAAATTTTTAATAAAAAAATCAAATTTCACCATCTTATTTTTAGAGTTTGTCTATATCTCTTATTGTGTTAGGAACCTCTTTGTTCAATTCTTTGTTTCGTACCTTTTACATCAAAATTGTTCTAAACTCTATTATTTGTATTATTAATATTTTATCAAAGAAAATAAAAGAAAAAAAGTGGTGCATGAATGGTGACATTAATAAATCATTCCCAAGTGCAACTTGAATTTTCGCTAGTCTTCTTTGTTTTATGCTATTTCGTACTTCTTGCTTAACTAGTTATTTATCTTCTTGCCTCAACCATTAATTCATTAGGTTTGGTGGACTCTATCAGATTAAATTCTTTTTGAGTTTTTGCTATTTTTAAAAAAAATTGTAAGGGAAGCAAAGAGTGAAAAGGTAAGAGAATGACATATTAGTATCCAAAAAGGTCAAATAAAGAGTGAAACTTAGAATGAGAAAAGTCAAACAAAGAGTGAAACATGAATGATTTGTCATATTTGAGAGTAAACATATGAGTAAGTGCATGAGACAATTTTTTAAATAAATTTTTCTTACAACTTTCAAATATGTCTTTTAAAGGCATTTCAACAATGAAGGTGGAGAAATATAACTCATAATTTATACATACTATGCAATAATGAATAGAAAGGATGGATATGATATTTATTGAAGAACTAATCACTATAGGTTAATGAATTGTAAGGTAGACAACAACCTTGAGTTCTTAATAAAGGGAGACATAATAGGCACATTCCCATATTGAAGGTTGATGAGGAGAATGATGAACTAAGTGTTTATGACATTTGACCTCACATTTAAGATTGAAGGGGATATGTTTAGGAATAAGAATTATACATTATTAAAGCAAAGTTGGAGCCTAGAGTTTAAGAAGGAGTGTATGAGAATCTTGCTAACATCAAGATGACCATAATCTCTCTTAGGGTTAGGAATGAACCAAAAAATTATTTAGAGTAGGAGATAAAGATATAATTGATCTTTAACTGTCATGATCACTTTGATAAGAATAAAGTAACAATAGTAGTAATAGAATTTATCAACCATGTCATCATTTGATATGATTAAATGGTGAAGAATATAAGAAATCGTGAGTGATCCATAAATACCTTAAACAAATATACCACTCGTGATAGCGATTATTAACCATTTTTTAATAACCATTATTAGCAATTTCCCCAGTTAGTAGTGCTCTTGGGCCTCAACCTTCTCCTGTCTCTACCCTGTCACATTGAATTTCAGCTATTCATTTATGTAAGTCTCCCGTGCTCTTGCAATCATATAATTCAATCAAATTGTTGTCGTCTACTCTGACCAATAAACACATGACTTATTGATGGATATTAACCATGGATGATAAGAGGGAAACACGTGTGTGGTATAGTGACACTATAACGTTTTTGGTTCCTTTAACAACCTACCGATCATCATCTATTAGGCTTCTTGGAGCTTAAATAAACTTCCTACCATTGGTGGCGTCAATGTTGTACGAAGGTTATGTTTCCATATTTCTAGTGTCTTTGTTCACAATGTTTTAAGTAAATTGAGTTAATATCTATTCTCTACAATTTGTAGTAATTGAACAACGATGGTAACTAATCCAATGGTGGCTTGACTAGTGGCAACCCTTTGCAATTGGTTTGTAGTTTGAAAGCGTTAAATACGAGGTTTCCAAAACCAATCTTTGTTTTCTTTTAAATTTAACTTTTCATATTGTTAATAAAATTGAATTTGCATAGGCATATCGTTTTAATTTTAATCATTATATTATGATCACCAATAACAAAATAGAAAATTGAGTTATAAAATTAAAGAAAGCTATGATATCATTATTAAGAAATCGAGATATGATTACATCTTATGCACGTTGAAAGAAAATAAATTTTTTTAGAAATCCTAAAAACCAATTTTACTGTAATATTATAAAATTATTAAATCCATAAACATAATAAAGTATGAATTGTAAATTGTATCTTATTATGAAGTTTGATTTCATGTTTTATAGCTCTTTTAAAATCCATAAGTTATGTAAAAACTACCATAACTATATAAATGTCTGGCTTCTAATAGTATTTACACAAACAAATTGAGAGAACTCTATAAGTGGTATAAAAAGAGATAACCTAATGCTATTGAGTCATGCAAAGCCTATATCTATTTATAATATGAATTAAACTTTTAAATAATTTAAATTAATTATAATTTAAATCAAAATTTAATTAAAATCATAATTAGTGACAATTAAATATGAATTAAGTCTTATTAAGATCTAATGTATAATATTGATGTTAACTTATTAAATATATTTTATTTTAACCATAAAATTTCTCAAACTTTATAATCAAGTTCAATTTAATTTAAGTATTTTTTTGTCTTTTTATTCATTCTTTATATGTGATCTGTTAAGTTTTCAAATATATTTGAATGAATATAAATTAAATTCTTGAATGTATCTTTAATTCTCCAATTAAATAAGTTACATCTATAGGTTAATATTGACATCTAATAATATATCATAATTTTTCTCTAATTCAATTATTTTATCATACAATTTTCTTATTAAACATAAAATATAAAATTAATCTCTGTTCTATTTAAGTCTAATCATATTTTTTCAACAACAGTAATTGATTCTTTTAATGACATTTGGAAATTATTTTCAAAGTGTTATTTGACATTAGTTAAGAATTTCTCAAGTCAATACTAATCAAGAATAATGAAAATTTTTTAATTACTTTAAGGTACTAAGTGAGAATAATAAAACATTTTCTCTAATTGCTTTACGATCTAATTAAATTCTAATATTAATCACTCAACTATCTCTATACAATTTATACCATAAACAATGAAAACTAATTAAGTTACCCTTGACTAGGATAAGTCCTATATAAGATTAAGATATAACAATAGTTATGTGAGATATTTTGAATACCTCAAGTCAAATGATCTTTTGTACAATCATCATAACGAGTATTTCTATTGATACACAAATAATGTTTCATAAGAAATTTTCATGTCAGGTAAGTTTAATAAATATGTTCTCTAATAAGCACCCATCTATTTATTTAAGTATATCTATGCTTTTGTTTATGAGATTAACTACTTTCTTCACAAGGAAGAAACGTAGCATGTGCTAATCTTTTTATTTTGTTAATGTCTAATCTTCATCAATGTTTTAAAAATTAAACCAAAAATTAAACTAGTAACATAAAAAGTTTAAAGTTTAGAGGTTCAATCGGTCTTAAATTGTTATTAAATCAATATATAGTAAAGATTGAATAAAATTAAAGAATTTTAAAAATATTAAATAAAGAGTCTGTCATTGTTTATGGAAAAGTTGAAATTTAATTGAAAAAAGAAAATATTAAATGAAAACAACTAGTTTATTTTTGATTTATAAAGATTGGTTAGTTTATGAAAACCAATAAGTTAATTAATAAACCACTGATTTTTAATAACAAAAATTATTAAAGAAAATCAAATGAAGTCAATTTAAGATTTTTATAATAGAATAAGTTGAACTGGTTCGATTTTTTAATCATTAATCTTAATGAAGCAATGATTAAGAATAATTTAAAAATAATACATAAATGTAGTATGATTATCAAATCTTATTATAATTTTATTTATAAAGTATATTTATCACATAAAATTTATTTTATTTTATACATAAATCAATAAAATAGATATAAATAAGATAAAGAATTCTTTTAATTAATTAATTGTTCCACAAATATATAATCTGTAGAATATGCTTGCTTTATCCTACTAACCAATTATCCACAATTTCATTTTATGCAATATCCTTAATTTAAGCAAACGAAATGCTTTGGTAAAATACTTTAAAGTTTTAACTTTTAAGGAATGGTTAGAGTTTCCTCATTCCCTTATGTATCGGATATGATCCAAATCATTATCATAGATTAGGTAGAGGAGAGTTATTTGATTTTCAGTGGCCCTACTAGCAGTAATAATAAGAATAAGTTGTAAGCACTTGTCTATCCCCTCGTGTATTGTTATTGTTATTAGGTTTGGCCATGCGAATGCCAAGTTGAGGTACTATACCCAACTAACAGTCGTCGCCAACTTCCTAAATTGTGTACTTCTGTTAGAAGAGATCTTCGTAGGGCTTGAGCACGAGCCAGCTTAGATGGAAGATAAGGCTCTACTGTTAGCCTGCGTTCGCATTGTTTAGCTGTTTTCTGTATTTCCTTTCTCTGTACTCGGTTGTATACTTTGTTTATTTTGAGTGATCTAATGATTGAGTGGCTTTTGTATTTACTAACTTTATAAAGTTAAATGTTTTACTTTTGAAAGAGACAGGACTTTCATTATTTTTTGGAGTGGTTGGATTGGAGTAGATAAATATGAATTTAAATAAATTATTTATCCACAAATTTTCCAAGTTTGACAACCGCAGATAAAGATCATCCTCAGGAGAACGCCTGTCAGGAATTATAACGGCCCAATGATTCTGCGACAAGTATTAGGCTTGGTTTCACTCTTTGTCTATAGTATTTCAATAAAGCACGTGCTATTTTCTCGACTCATTTAGCTCTTGATGGCTAATGATTTATAATTGTTATAACTTTCCTTTGAATCACATTAATTTATGATTTTTTTTTTAATAATAGAGGTGTCATGATGGAGTGTGTTCACCTTAATTTAAGTTTGTTAAAGCCATCCCTTTTGACCTAAGTAACAATGTTATAAGCTATTGACAAAGTTGGATTGCTAGAAGTAAGATATTCAAAATGATCAAATGTAAATCTTATTTGTCATCATAAGAAACTATTCTTCGTTATTATCTTATATTTTGTACTTGGAAACATTAAAACTTAAAATGCTTATATTCTTTTTACGAGTTTTTTTAGATGCAAAGTTACAGACTTTATATCATGCTAGTTAATACCGGCTAAAAAATAATACAAAATACTATTGTTTGGTATCGGTTGTTAGTACCGACGATTTTGTCTGTACCGACAATATTTAAAACGCTGACCAAATATTAGCTAATATTGTAAAATTTAAAAAGTTAAGGAATCAAGACTTTGCATTTGCCACTCTCTCTCACACACACATTTTTTATTTTACTCTCTCTCTCTCCTTTTGGTCTCGAGCCCCAGTCACCTTTGGTCCCCTAGTCGCTAGCCACCACTGCCCCACACCTTTGGGGCTCTAGTCGCTGCAAACTCTGTCCAACAGCTCACTTGGATAAATTAGATCAAGATTTCGAATTCCACAAATCTAGATTCAAACTCAACCGACCCAGCTCGACTCGACCCACCCACTTGCTCACCCGCATCAATCCAAGGATTTAGCTTAGTGAAGGTTGTCAAAAATTGCAACAAAATGTGTACAATTGTGAAGTTGTGAATTCTAGAATTATAGAATTATGGAAATTGATTATAGAATTTTGGAATTGTATTGATCAATTGATTGTTAATTTGAATATTGAATTATGTATTTGAGACTTTGTGTTCTCTAGTAATTTTGTATGTTAAGTTGTTAGTTCTTGATGAATTGCATTGGATTAAATTGAATTATGTAGTGTATTGTGTATGTTGATTGGGGAGTTAATTTGATTAAAAAACTTTGAATGTTGATTAAATTGGAGAATGAAAGATTGTTAAATTAATGTTAAGAATTAGCATTTCAATCATAATGTTGATTAAAAATAGTTAAGAAAACAAAATATTGATAAGCATTACATATTGCATTGTATAAGCAAACAAAATATATTAATTTATACTTAAATAGTAACACCTCCTATACGGAACCTACAACCATCCACACATAAGGCAACCAATTTTCTGTACATACATTCACGACATGCATTTCGAATCAATGCTATATATATACACATTGCAAAACTCCCAATGCTTAACATTATCATTTAATAGTAGTAAAATATTTTTACATTTACATGATAATCCAAAAGAAACATACAATTTCCTTTAACCATTATATGTACAATCATATTTAACAAAAAATGCCTTGCAAAAGAACTTTTTCTTTTATCTGTTGGCCTTAGTTCCTGCAGATGTTTCCTGTACCTCACTTCTATGACTTGACCTATACAGATTAATACCCGTGCTAAGCTTGAAAGCTTAATAGGGAAACACTTAGTTTGGATGACCACCCACAGAGTCATCCACCAAGCACATACATTCATAAACATCGCACAAATATAAATAATGATGACATACTTAATCAAATAAATAATGCAAACATGCTTCAATATTTTTTTTTCATATACCATAAATTCACCTTCAAAACTCAAACATTGATATTCAATACTCAATGATACAAATTATCAATACAAATGCAAATGTTCATCAATATCACGTGCCATTGTTTCCAAACCATCAGAATCTTTGAGCACAACTGTTTTCAACCCACAATCAACTATAACTTGGTGTTTGGACAATCAATTCATGCCCAAGATCAATTAAAATTCAAGGATAAGTAATTCTATCAGATCAGTTGCAAACTGCTTCCCATGGACTAAAGTAGGGCAATCTCTATACACTTTATTCACATATACACTATGGCCTAATGAACTACTCACATGCTAGTCAATCTACTAATAAGATTCTATCACACACTCTTTGAAGGCTCATAATAACTAGAAATTATTTGGTTTCTCTCCCTACCACACTATCAGTTGACTCGTTATTAGCTTCACGAGATCTTTCCATATCTACTATTTATAAGAAAACAGGAGCATCTATATTAGGCCAACACTAAAACCAAACCATATCACACATTACTAGACTCTTATTGGTCAAAACCTCCTAAATCGGGCTCTAATACCACAAAATGTAAGATCTCCTATACAAAACCTACAATCATCCACACATAAGGCAACCAATTTCCTGTACATACATTCATGACATGCATTTCAGGCCAATGCTATACATATACACAACATAAAACTCCCCAATGCTTAACATTATCATTTAACAGTAGTAAAACATTTTTACATTTACATGGTAATCCAAAATAAACATACAGCTTCCTTTAATCATTTGTAAATTTCACAATTCATATATTAATAAATCATATGACATACATTTCAAGTCAGAAAATCTATATCTGTGTCCATGCATGCAAGTCATAGCTAATCATCATTACAAGGGTGTCAAAATCACACTTGTATAATCATACTATATACATATGAGCAATACATACGCAAATAAATTATTTATGTACATGTAAGTTTTCGTTGGAATGCATTATGCTCAATTTTAAATTCCAATTTTCAATTACCCAATTCACATATGGTAAGTCCTATTTCATTTAGTTCTAGATGTTTGAAAATTTTCATACACATTCGTAAAGGTTCGGATAAGATTCGATAAAAATCGAAAATGAAAAGAATGCCACGTTCGTGATAGACACTCTCTCCATTCATACCATTAAATTTTCCTTAATATTCATATAGAAAAAGTCAGAACTGGGTTTAGAAGTATTCTAGCCAAATTTTCCTTTATGTCTATAGTTTCTATTGCACTAACAATTAGAGCATTTTGACTTCTAAATCATGAGATATAGGTAAAATATCATAAGCTTCTCCAAAATAGGAGCAGCATCAGGTCACCTTTTTCAATCTCAATTTTAAAGGTCATAGAGCCAGAACTAGGTTAGCATCCCTTCTAGAGATATTTATATCTATGTCTTAGGTTTCATATGCAACTAAAATCACACAATTTGAAGGTCTGTATGCTGTTTTATGACTCAAACAAACCCTAGACATAATTTCACTACATGATACTCTCTTGTCATATACAACCAAGTTCATGCAAAGTAACACCAAAATACACCAAAGTAACATCCCAGCAACAATTCCACATCCAAATGAATCTTTATATCCATTCAGTCATACACAAATACAAAAATCAACTAAGTGAAGTCCCAAACCTTAAAATTGGCAAAGTAGTTCTTCTAATGCTTTTCATTCCCTACCTCTTTAGTTTTGCTTGAATCACCAAATGAAAAATGTTGGGATAAAGAAGGTGAAATGGAAAGGAGAAAAATCTGAAGTTATGCCATCAAAGTTTCATCCATCTCCCCTCTCTATATGCCTTTTTCATGAATTTTCTAGTCTTAGACACATGTTTCAATCCTATTAGACCATATGTCACAATCCTATTGGACCATGTGTTACAATCCCATTGAACCACATGTTACAATACTATTTGACCATGTGTTGCAATGCTATTGGAACATGTATTACAATTCTATTAGACCATTTGTTACAATTATATTGGACCATGTGTTACAATTATATTGAACACATATGCTTTAATTTTATTGGTCCATGAGTTGACTTTAGGAAAATTGCATATTGGTCCTTCATCTTTGTTTAGTTCCCATATTATCCTATAATCTTATCAATTTATTTCATTCCCCTATGTCTTTAGTTTCTAATGGCATAAATTTCATGTAGTTTGATTAATTATATCGGGAGTTATACCCCAAAAACACTACAGGTTGTTCGAAAACAGGGATAACAACTATAACTCAACTTCAAGACAAAATTCAAAAATCTTGGACGCACAATAAAATTTAGGTTCCTTCATAAAAGTTTTAGATCTATGTCTCTAGCTTAATTTCCAATTGGAATTATCCAATTTGGAGGTCTACAGGCCAAGATATGGCCAAATCACAGAGGTATGTTTAGTGGAACCTACCATTCAGTAAGGTACACATCCTAAATCAACTAATTTCGGCCTTATCGTGCAAGAGTAACATAAAAATGCGTCAAATTTAACCAAAAAATCCTATTTGCTTATGTAATACTTCTTTTATCAATTTCTCTCACTTCACGCTCATAATCCAAGCAAACGTATAAAAAAAATTTCATACATATTTCACGTCTAAGTATGTATGTCTGCCGAAGCGAACAAATTATCCATTTACCCATGTCTTTTACATTAAGAACCATTATGTATCTTACTATAGTTAGATGTATTTAATTCATTATGTTCACTTCTTAATACACCCCAGACATGCTACAATACTTCCAAGGTATATGTTGGGGCGTTACATGAATTATATGATTACATAAAATTAGTTGTAAACTTATAGTTGTGAATTATAGCTAAAATTGAATAGGTTATAGTTGTGAGTATATATCTTTAGTCTATAGTTGAATAAAGTTATCATACAAAATGAGTTATTATTATATAAGATGTATATGTGTGTTATGTAATTGTGCATGTTGAGTACTTGAACTGTTAGTTTTTGACTTATTTGTGAATTGTAATAGATGAATTGAATTATATAGTGTATGTTTACTCTTCATTGTGGAGTTAGCTTGAGTAAGAAACGAAGAATGTTGATTAAAATTGTTGAATGAAATATTATTAAATTAAATTTGCAAATAATTATTTTAGTAACAATTTTGATTAAAATTATTTAAGAAAACAAAATAATTATAAGCATTACAAATTGAATTGTATAAGTAAACAAAATATATTAGTTTACAGTTGAATAATAAGATTATATAAACTAAGTTGTAAACTTATACTTGTGAGTTATGGTTGAAGTTGAATATGTTATAGTTGTAAGTGTATATATTTAGTTTATGGTTGAATAATGTAATCATGTAAAATGAGTTATATTATATAAGATTTATATGTATTTAGTTTATGGTTGAATAATGTAATCATATAAAATGAGTTATATTATATAAGATTTATATGTGTATTGTGCAATTGTGTATGATGAATACTTGAATTATTAGTTTTTGACTTATTAGTGAATTTTATTGGATATGATTGAATTTTGTATGATGTAATCATACAAAATTAGTTATATTATGTAAGATGTATATGTATATTGTGTAATTGTGTATAAGATGTAATCATACCAAATGTATATATGTATTGTGTAATTGTGTATAAGATGTATTATATTTTATTTATTTTAATATGAAGTTATTAAGTTAATTTTGACATATGTCTTCATTTATTTTTATAGATAAATGGAAAGAAGTTCAAGTACTCCTAATAATTCATCCACTTTAGGAATATACAATGATCCAATTTGGGCCTCTGTTGGATTAGTTCCTGGAATAAAGAACCATACCATTTACTTGTTTTACAACAAGCATTTGAAAAGTGGAGGAATCACTATATTAAAGAAGCATTTAGCTGGGGTCAAAAGTAATGTTAAGCCTTATAAAAAAGTGAGTCATGATGTGAAATAATAAATGAAGAATTTACTTGAAGAGTATCAACATGAGAAAGATAGAAGGCAGAGATTGAATTACGAAATTGATAGTGAAAGTTAGTTTGTTGGTGTTCAAGATGATAGTGGGAATGTTAAGGTGGTAGTATTCCTACCCAATAAGAAGTGAATATTGCACCTGATGTTAGGAAAACAATAAGGCAAGTGTCTATTTTTTATCTATAAATAACACATAGACCTCAACTTTCAATTCATAGTGTCTTATAATTAAGAGATGCGGCTCATAATGTGGATGTGGCAATGGCTAGATGACGTTATGATTTAGATATAACATTCAATGCTTCCCCGTCTTATTATTATCAGCTTATGGTAGATGTTATTACCTCTTATGGTTTAGGATACAAAGCTCCTTCAATTGATAACTATAAAGGTAAAATTTTAAGTAGCTCTGTTTATGAAATTAAAAGTTATTTGGATGAAAAAAGAATGACTGTTGCTATATTTAGGTGTTTAATAATGTGTGATGGTTAGACCAATAGAAGACATGAGTCTATTATCAATTTTTTGGTTTATTCTGTAAATGACTCAATATTTTTGAAGTCTATCGATGCATATAGCCTTGTTAGGAATGCTGATACTCTATTTGAAATATTCGTTGAAGTTCTGAATGAAGTTGCGCTAGAAAATATTGTTTATTTTATTACTAACAATGATTTCGCTTATAAAATGATTGGAAGAAGATTGTAAAGCAAGTATAATTTTTTTTATTGGGCTCAATATGCTTTATAATGTTGAAAAAATAATGGATGCTAGGTATTTTCTTACTATTGATGAGACTGTACAAAAAACAAAAAAGGTGACCAAGTTTATTTATAATCGTGCATGAGTCTTAAATTTGATGAGAAATGATTTTACCAATTGTAAGAATTTTTGTCGTCCTGTTATTATAAGATTTGTAAAAGATTTCTTATCACTTCAATGTTTTATTATGATGAAGAAAGAGTTGATACAAATGTTTACTACTAATAAAGGAGTTGTTTCTCAATATGCTAGGTCTAATGCTCGATTAAAGATTTCTAGAATTATACTTAAAGATTTTGAATTTTAGTCTTAATGTCAATTTTTCATCCGAGTTTTGAGCCTTTAATGAGGGTACTTTATTTAGCTGATAGTGATAAAAAGGCAATAATGAGTTATTTTTATGATACCATGAAGGTGAAGGAAACAATATTTTTATGATTCCATGAAGGTGAAGGAAACAATTAAGATCAATATTAAAAAAATATGCTTACTTTATACATAGCTTTTCGTGCATGCATTAATGAGAGATGAAAAAGATAACTTTACTCTTAGTTGTTTGCAGTTGGGGCATTTTGAATCTTAATGTCTATTTCAGACCAAATTTTACAAAGAAAGTTGAAGTTAATAGGGGAATGCTATTAACTATTACAACAGTTGTCGCCTATGAGATGATGCAAGATCTCTTAAGCTCAAAAACGGTGATTTATAAGGAGGCTTCAGGTGATTTTGGGATGCCAATTGCTATTTGTTAAAGAGACAATCTTAGTACAGGTATATATTTTTTCACTTTTGTCACTTGGAGGAAATTAATCATCACTTTATTTTGTTTATAAAGCTACTTTTATTGTCTTACGACTTATAGTTTCTTAGTGAGACCAATTCAAAATTAGTATTTCAAAATTGCAAAAGTTTGTACTTCGAATTTTAATTCAATGTGTGAGTATAACAGGTGTGATAAAATTTGGAATACATTTGAATTAATCCATTTAAAAAAATGAATATATTGGAGCATAAAAGATTGAATAACTTGGCTTTTATTTGATATAATTTAAAGTTTCGAGAAATGTATGTTATTATCATTATTAAGTTAGATATAATTAGTACTCTTACTAGAATAAGTTGTTCGGTAGATTCAATTTGCATTGATAATATCGATCTTTTGACGAATTTAGTTTCTAAAGAACTAACTTTGATAAATGATAATGACTTGAAAGATAATCTTAGATAGGAAAGTTCTAATATTTGGTGTAATGAATTTGAATGATAGTAATGATGAGACTCCTTTTAATGATAAGAATTTTATACCAAATGAGAATTGAGGTCAATGTCGTTTTAGTTGATATTCGATTGATTGAAATTGCAAGTTTTTATTTCTCTTCTTTTTTTAATTTCACTCATATTTGATGTATTTGTTAAATTTTATATATGCAATACAATTGTAAATACTTTTGTTTCAAGTTTCATTTATAGTTAGTTCTTCTGCACAAACTTCTATTGCAAATTATAATTGATATATAGTTATAGATATTTCTTATTCCTTTTATTTGATGTTTTGATGTAATTATTATTTATTATATTATAGAATTGTAATATTTTAAATACTTTGTATTGTTGTTAATTATATATTTGTATGATGATTAAATAATTTTTCATATTAATTGTGGTTATTATTTATATGTGAAAAATAATATTAATTAAAATAAATAAATTATTGTTATTTTAAATGTCTATTATTATGAATTATAAATTGTAAATTATAAATTATAAATTATAAATTATACAATACAATATATTGAAGAACAATTTTGTAATTTAAAGAAAATTCAG
>JANSVA010000216.1:8232642-8246352 GCA_025504915.1 Erythroxylum reticulatum | reverse complement strand
GCTAAATAATTTTTTTAGCCCATCCTTATTTATGAACATCATCAAATATTTGAAACATAGTATTAGAATTCCTAATAAGACCAGTTGCATCAATATACTTCAAAAACATTGTCCACTTTGTAAAATAAACTAAAAAATTAATAATAGGCTCTTGTCTTTTATTTGTCAAACCATCACACATGATTAAACACCCTTAAGTAGCACCCTTGAGGAGCCCAAGTCATTTTTCATCCAAATAACATTTTATTTTATAAATAAAGCTACTAAGAAGTTTACCTCTATGGTCATCAATTGAGGGGGCTTTGTATCCTGGACTATAAGAGGCAATAACATCCTCCATAGGCTCATAATAATAAGACTTGGCAGCATTGATGCTATAGTTGAATCGTAACGCTATCTAGCCAATACCATATCCACATTATGAGCCATTTCTCTGGACTGTAAGGCATTAAAAATTAAAGGTTGAGCTCTAAGACTTGTTTGTGATGTTAAGAATTAAACAAGTGTCTTTTTTTCCCCTAACATCATATGTAACATTCCCTTCTTGTTGTGTACAAATACTACCACCTTCAACATCTCTACTATTTGGACCATCAACAAAAGAACTTCCACTGCCAATTTCATATTTCAATCTTGGCCTTCTATTTTTGTCATGCCGATACTCTTCAAGCAAAGTCTTCATTTGTCATTTCACATAATGATTCACTTTTTTTACAAGACTCCACATCACCTTTAACCCTTACTAAATGCTTCTTTAATATGGTGAGTCCTCTACCTTTCAAATGCTTATTACATTATAAATAAATGGTATGGTTCTTCATTCTAGGAACTAATCTAGAATGAGTTCAAGATGGATTATCAAATCTTTCTAAAGCAGTTAAATTATAAAAAATACTTGATCTTTCTTCCATTTATCTATAAAATAAATGAACTTAATAACTTTGTACCAAAATAAAGTTGTGTAACATAACACGAAGAAATAGAGGGATAGCAGTTTCTAAAAATTCATATGATATACACATGTAAGTGAACTTCATGAACTGACATAAATGATTCCTTAATAGAATTTGATGCTTAAGCACATTTTATCAAATAAATTCTCATATTATGTTATTACATAAACTCACAACTATAACCCATTTTTTGTGAATACAATTCAACCTTAAAATCATAACTATAACTAATTTTGTAAAATTATACAATTTAACCAATAACTCAATTTTTATAATTACATAATTCAACCGTAAATTCACAACTATAACTAATTTTGTATGATTACATAAGACCCATTCTGTATGATTATATAAATTCAACAATAAATTCTCAATTATAATCCATTTTGTATGATTACATAGCTCAAACATAAACTCACAAGTCACAACTATAGCTCATTTTGTATGATTACATAATTAAACCATAAAGTCATAACTATAACTCAATTTGTATGATTGCATAATTCAACCATAAGTTCACAACTATAACCCATTTTATGTTATTACATAACTTAAACATAAACTCATAATTATAACTCATTTATATGAATATGTAATTCATTTAGAAAACTATACCTATAACTCATTTTGTATGATTACATAATTTAACCATAAACATAACTATAACCTATTTGTATGATTGCATAATTCAACAATAAAATTACAGTTATAACCCATTTTTTGTAATTACATAACTCAAATATAAATTCACAAACATAACTCATTTGGTATGATAACATAATTCAATCATAAATTCAAAAATATAACCCATTTTATGTGATAAATGAGAGCATAATTTAACTATAGATTAATCTATTTTATTTGATTACACAATTCAATTTATAAACCATTTTATGACAACCTAATTTGTTCACAAAATAATTTTGCCCTTTCGTTTACTAATTCTTCACTATGAAAAATAAATTTATTACTAGTTTTAATCTTTCATGTAACACCCCTATATGGAAACTACAACCATCTACACACTTAGAAACTAAATTCTTGTACATGCATTCAAGGTATACAATTCTATTCAATGCTATACATATACACATTGCAAAACTTCTCAATACTTAACATTATCATTTAACAGTAGTAATACATCTTTACATTTGCATGGTAATCTAAAAGAAAACATACAATTTCCTATCTTCATTACATGTGCAATCATCTGTAACTAAAAACACATTCTAAAATTACTTTTTCTTCTATCTGTTGGCCTTATTTCCTATAGATGTATCCTGTACCTCACTCCTATGACTTGGACCTACACGAATTAACACTGGTGCTGAGCTTCAAAGCTTAGTGGGGGAAAACACTTAGTTTGGATGACTACTCACATCAGTCATCCATTAAGCACACACATTCAGAAATATCATAACTCATATATCATAAATTCACGTTCATAAACCAAACATTGATATTCAATGCTCATGTAAACAATGATGGAATACTTAAGAAAAGTAAATAATGCAAAGATGCTTCAACATATTATCCATATACTGAAAATGCACATTTATAAGCCAAATATTGATATGATACAAATTGTTTATATAAATGCATATCATCACATTTCATTATTATGATCAATAGAAATGCTCATCAATACCAATTATTAATGTTGTCATGTTATGTTTCTTATTTATACCTGTTAAGTTTCCCTTCTGTGTTAAGCCTACACATTTTCTTTGGGTGTGGATAACGAGTGATATGAATATCCTCAGATATCAAATTGTGAATATCCGAAAGTATCAAACTGTGGATACTCGAAGACATCAAACTGTGGATACCTAAAGGTATCAAACTGCAGACACCAGTGGTGTCAAACTGTAGCAGTTGCATTGTAACCCTATATACATGTCCATATATCCACCGCCAAGACAATAGGCAGGCACTGTAACATTTCCTTTAACCAATTGCCAATTTCACAATTTATATATTAACAAGTCATATGATAAGAATCTGTATCTATGTTCATACATGCAAGTCATAACTTATCGCTATTAGAAAGGTGTCAAAATCACATTTGTATAATCATACTATAAACATATGAGTGATAAATATGCATACAAAATTTTTTATGTACATGCAAGTTTTCTTGGGAATGCATTATGCTCAATCTTAATTTCCAATGTTCAATCACCCAATTCATATATGGTAAGTCCTATTTCATTTGTTTCTATGTGTTTGAAAAGTTTGATACATGTTCAAAGAGGTTCGGATAAGATTCATTAAAAATCAGAAATGGCAATAAACTCAAAATAGTGCAATTTGGGCTAAGCCTATGGTGGTTTAAAAATAGGCAAATAATTAGTCCAGGAGCAAATCACATGACGGAGTCTGGTTGTTCCTTAATATTCTTATATAAAAAGTCAGAATTGGGTTTTGTGCTCTTCTAGACATTTATCCATTTCTGTCTCTAGTTTCCAAAACACTAAAGATCAGACCATTTGGTCTTCTAACACATAAGTTATAGACCAAATATCATACGTTGCTCCAAAATAGGGGTAGCATGAGGTCACCATTTTCTATCCCAATTTTCAACATTATAAAGCTAGAATTAAGTCAGAGTCTCTGCTAGAGATTTCTAGTTATATGTCTTAGTTTTTATATGCAACTAAAATCACCAAATTTAGAGGTCTATAGACTGAGTTATGATCCAAACAATGTGACTAGTTCAACAAACCCTAGACAAAATTCCACTACACAATATTCTTTTGTCATATATAACCAATTCTATGCAAGATAGCACCAAAATAGCACCAAGAATCATCCCAGCAAACATTACACATCCAAATGAATCTTTATATCCATTCAATCGTACACAAATACATAAATCAATTAAATGAAGTCCTAAACTTTAAAATTGGCAAAGTAGTTCTTCTAATGCTTTTTCTTCCTTTTCTCTTTGGCTTTACTTGAATCACCAAGTGAAAAATGATGGGATAAAGAAGGTGAAATGGAGAGGAGAAAAATTTGAACATAGAAAACCCAAAATGTCGTACATCTCCCCTCTCCATATGCCCATTCCAGAACTTTCAATACTCACATATATGCTTAATTCCTACTAGACACACATGCTTTATTATTATTGGTCATACATGCCTTAATCCAATTGGTCCATATGTTAACTTTATAAAAACTGCAAATTGGTCCTTCTTCTCCCTTTACTTCCAACATTGGCCTACAATCTTATCAATTGATTTCATTCTCTTATGTCTTAATTTTCTAATGTAATAAATTTCATACAATTTGGTTAATTATTTCGGGAGTTATATCCAAAATACTACAGACTGTTCGAAAACAAGGACAACATCCATAACTCAACTTCAAGCCAGAATTAAAAAATCTCATAGGCACAATAAAATTTCGGTAACTTCATCAAAGTTTTAGATCTATGTCTTTAGTTTAATATTCAATTGAAATTATCTAATTTGGAGGTTTGCAGGCTATGATATGGCCAAATTACATAAATATGTTTAGTGGAACCTCTCCATTTAGCGAGGTACACATCCCAAATCAACTAACTTTGGTCTTACCATGAAAGAGCAACACAAAAACACATCCAATTTAACCAAAAAAATTTCATAAGAAAATGGGATACTTCTTCTACCAATTCCCCTCACATCACATTCATAAATGCAAGCAACATATCAAAAATTCCCATCCATATTTCACTTCTATGTATTTATGTCCGTGTCAAAACGACCCATTAACTCATGTCTTTTACATTAAATACCATAATGTCTCTTACTAAGATGCACTTAATTCATTATTTGCACTTCTTAATACACCCTAGATATGCTATAATACTTCTAGGGTATATGTTGGGGCATTACATTTCATATATTTTATTCACAAACTTTAATTAATATAGATAAATTTATAAGAGATAATATAATATTCTTTTAAAATGAGATAACACAATAATATTTTAGAATTTAAAATTTTAGATCCAATTTCAATTCTAATTTCTAAAGAAACAATAATCCAAATTAAATCCATAACTTCATAATTTATATTCCTCAGCTCAAATTTGAGACTGTGAGACAACATACACAAATCAAAACTTCACAAGTTAACAGATCAGCCACTCAACACAATCTGTATAGAACATAAAACATTCATAATTTCACACATGATGCAGATCCACCACAATAGACAATATAAGTCCATAAATAGAATAAATCAATAAACAGACAAAATATGTTAGGTCTTAGGAGTTAGGGGTCTTTATCTATATTAGTCACAACATACAGTTACAAAACCCATGATTGGCATCTAGCACTAGTAACTAAACGATAGTTATAAACAGCTATATGTCATGGGTGTCACACCCGTGAGACCTTCTCATGGGAGTGACTTAACAAGTCACACCCATAAGGCCTTCTCTATACTCATTTATTTATTTTTCCATATGAAAGAGTGAGATGTGTAGCAGTTATTTTGTTAGTCGGTTAGTGGACTAAGTTTTTAATATAGCTAATGATGAGTTGCGATTAACGATATGAGATTCTTTCTAATATCGATTTGTTCATAGTATCATAGTAGAGTTATTAAAGAGAGCTGGCAGTTTTTTGTTGACCGTTTTCAACACAGTATAGAGGAGGAAGATTTCAGTTCAAGGATAGAGGATTTTGTTACTCAAACTATGAACAATTCATTAACATTGCAAGGATCTAATCACCCTGGAATTGCGTTGATAACTTCTCCTTTAATAGGTAATAATTACCTTTCATGGAGTCATGCTATGAAGATAGTTCTTAAAGAAAACATGAAGCTAGGATTCATCAATGGTAGATGCAAAATACTAGATGAAAATTCATTTATTTACGATTTATAGTGTCGAGTTGACAATGTGGTTACATTATGAATATCACATGCAATTTCTAAAGAGATAATTTATGCTTATTTGTATGCCTCAACTGCTTTTGAGCTTTGGAATGACTTAGAGAAGAGATATGGAGAATGTAATGGTCCTCTTTTGTGTCAGTTACAAAGATAAATCAATACGATCACACGAGGAAATATATCCGTCCTTAGGTATTTTACAGGACTGAAGAAATTGTGGGATGAGTTAAGATGTTTGTTATAAATGCCAAAGTGATCATGTGATCAGTGTATGTGTGGAACTGGAAAGAAAATGGAGGAGATCAATTCAAGTCAAAAGTTGATACAATTTCTGATGGGGTTGAATGAAAGTTACAAACAGGTTAAGAATCAAATTTTGGTGATGCATCCATTACCAAGTATTGGCCAAGCATATTCAATTATTTTGATAGTGGAGAGACAGAAGGAAATTCATCTGATGATAGTTGAACTAATAAAAATAGTGCCATATTCGTTATAGTATAAGTAACTAAAATTGATAAAGGTGGGAAAGGGAATTATAAACGAAGAGAAACCGTATATAAGTCTGAATTAAAGTGTGATTTTTGTAAAATGATCGTACATACCAAAGATAGTTGTTTCAAAATTCATGACTATCCAGACTGGTATAAGGAGTTAAAAAGAGCATAAACAGAAAATGTCAAAGAAGAATTTGGCAAATTTGGTAGAAATAGGAAAAAAAAAGCTGCATACAGAGTCTATTTATAACAACACTAATGACTATTCGATGAACATTTCTAGCTCGATTCAACAAGAAATGGAAAGATTCATGAAAGGGACAATAACGTCTGACATATGCAGAGGAAATAATGTGAATTTTGCAGAATTTGTAGGTACTATTTCATACCATTCTTTTAGTTCTCTTGAATTAATTGGAACTGACTCTTAGATAATAGACACTAGAGCTTCCAATCACATATGTTGGATGTAACAAAAATGATAACCGTTTAGCCAACTCCTATTTATCTACCAGATGGGACTGTTAAATTTGTTCAAAACATTGGTGACATTTGACAGATAATCTTACCTTAACCAAAGCTTTACATGTACCAACTTTTCGTTTTAACTTGTTATCTGTTAACAAGTTAACAACCACAACACATATCTAATTCATCTTTTATCCCTTTTGCTATCTTCTACAAGACTTGAAGACTGATGATATACTAGCTGTTGGGGAAAAATAGGTAGACTACACATACTTGATCATTCTTCTTTTGATTAGTGTGTAATAGAGTCTTACGTTGAAAAGACCAATGTTTTTTCCTTGTTCTTTTGTCAATCAAGTTTTTATAGTGGATGGGATAGTATGGCATAATAGACTTGGTCCATAAACAGAATTCATTTTGAATACCCAACTACTTGTGATATCTGTCCTATGTCAAAAATGCAGCGACTTTCTTTTCCAAATAGTGATATACATACAATTAGATGTTTTGAACTCATTCATGTGGATATATGGGGTCCTTATCATCCTCAAAACATCAGTGACTCCAATTTTTTCTTAATTGTTGTTGATGATTTTAGCAGATGTAAATGGACATTTTTGTTCAAATATAAATCTTAAGTTCCTTTCATTCTTCAGTCTTTCTTATAAATGACCTAAACCTAATTCAATCTTAAAGTTAAAACTGTCTGAAGTGATAACATTTCAGAGTTTTTAAATCAAAATTATTTCTTGCTTTTCACCAATAATGGAATCATTCATCAATGATCTTGTGTCCATACTCCTTAATAGAATGAGGTGGTAAAAAGAAAACATAAGCACTTATTGTAGATAGGAAGAGCTTTGATGTTTCAATCCCTTTTGTTAAGTAAGTTTTAGGGAGAATCTATACTTACTGCCACTTATCTAATCAATCGTATGCCATATATCAGACTTTCTTGGAAAACCCTATATGAAAATATTTTTCATAAACCACCATCTTATGATCACCTTAGAAGTTTTTTTTGCCTTTGTTTTGTTGCAAACTCCAACCCTCTTAGACGAAAATTTGATACAAGGGCATATAAATGTGCTTTTATTAGTTGTAGTCTTAAGCAAAAGCATACAAACTTTATGATCTCCAAATCCATAAAGTTCTTGTCTCTAGAGATGTTCATTTTCATGAATAGATTTTTCCTTATCGTTAATTACATGACACTTCAGACTTTACTCCTTTACCCAACTGTTCTGATATCTCTAATGTTGATATTCCTAATCCTTGTGATCATTCCACTGATTCTCCACCACATAAACCTTCTTTTCCTCCTTCGGCTACATTTCCCCTAGAAATGAATGAAAAATTATGATACTAGCTCAATCACGTTTACAGAAAAGTGATAGAGCTAGAAAACCACTTGCATGGTTGAATGATTTTGTTTGATCTACTGTTCATTCTATTCCTTCTTCCATTACCGGCAACAACCTTACACCAGAAACATTTCTTTATCATCACTAAACCAATCTTTCTACATCATGCATTTCATTTTTAGTTGCAATGTCTAATATTTAAGAGCCTTTTTCTTTTAATAAAGCTAGACTAAAACAGGAATGGATAGATGCCACAAATGTGGAGTTAAAGGCACTTGAGGACAACAAAACATGGGAGTTAACAGAGTGCCACCAGGTAAAAAGGCCATCGGTTCAAAGTGGGTATATAAGATCAAACTCAAACCCGATGGCATAGTTGACAGATACAAAGCTAGGCTGGTAGCTAAGGGTTTTAATCAAGTTAAATGAGTATATTTTATCGACAGTTTCTCCCCAATTACAAAGTTTGTCACTGTCTAATTGTTCTTAGTAATTATAGTAGCTCATTTATGGCCAGTTCATCAACTAGATATCAATAATGCTTTTCTTTATGGATATCTAGATGAAGAAGTATACATGATTCCTCTTGATGAGTATGCTAAAGCTTAGAAATATCAAATTTGTAAATTTCTTTGATCCTTATATGGTTTCAAACAATCATCACGATAATAGAATCATAAGCTTACGACCAAAGTATAGTCTATTGGATTCATTCAATCTACAAATAATCATTGCTTGTTTATTAATAAAACCGATTCTTATTTCCTCTGCTTACTTGTCTATATTGACGATGTTCTTCTCACAAGTTCTTCCGAATTGGAGATAACAAAAGTAAAACAATTTTTGCATCATCAATTTACCACTAAGGATTTTGGTTAGGCCAAATATTTTTTAGACTTGGAGATAGCCAGATCTACCGAAGGAATTTTTGTTAATCATCGTAAAATATGCTTTGGACATTCTCGATGAAGTCGATTTATTGGGTTCTAAGTATGCAACCACACCATTACCAAAGGGGTATAAGTTTAGTAATGATAGTGGTGACTTATTAACTGATCCTGAGTGTTACAAACGATTGGTGGGTAGATTGTTGTATTTGCAATTTTCTCATCTAGACCTCCCCTATGTAGTTGAACAACTTAGTCAGTTTGTTCAAGCTCCACGATCTTCTCATTGGAATGCAACAATACACGTCTTACCTTATATTAAAGGCACTCTTCAAAGGGGTTGTTTTTCTCGTCACAACTCTTTCGAAGTTAAAGCTTTTTGTGATGTTGATAGGGCCTATTGTCTTGATACACGTGATTCTTTTACGGGCTTTTGCATTTTTCTTAATGGTTCCCCGATTTCCTAGAAAACTAAGAAACAAACTATTGTGTCTTGGTCATCGACAGAAGCAGAATGTTGAAGCATGAGTGCTACTATTTATGAGTTGCAGAGAGTTCTTTATCTATTGCAAGATTTCCAAATTTTGGTCCCATTATCAATCTCTTTGTGGTGTGATAATCATGCAGTCATTCAACACTTCAAATCATATTTTTCATGACCATCTAGAAATTGATTGTTATCTTGTTCATGACCATTATAAACAGGAGTTGATTTTTCCACATCATCTTTCTTCCAAATTTGAAGTTGTTGATTTGTTTACTAAGTCTTTAACTGCTCCTCTATTTCAGCAATTTATCTCCAAGTCGGAGTTGGTGATGAACAATAGTTATAAATAGCTATATGTCACGAGTGTAACATGATAAGTTACACCCGTGAGACCTTCTCACCTGCTGTATACTCATTTATTTATTTTTCCACGTGAAAGAGAGAGTTGTGTAGCAGTTATTTAGTGGACTGAGTTTTGTATATAACCCAGTGATGAGTTGCGTTAATGATATGGGAAAAATATTCAGATTTTCTGATATTGATTTGTTCAGTAACCTTGAGTTTGTGACGGTGGAGTATGACACTGGAGAACGACGATAAAGGACAACGACGGAGGAACTGAGGAGAACAAAGATCTGTATGCGTCTGTGTAGGGCTGGAGATGGGATGTGCAACTGCTAACTGTAGAGGACAAAGACGGACTTCAGCTGTGTAGGGTTGGGTAATGGGATGTGCGAATACTGACTTTGGAGGACGAAGATAGACTGCACAACCTCTATGTCTGTGCGTCTGCGATGGGCTATGCCGTTGTGCGCTTGTGCGGATTGCAAAGGCTGAGGTAGTGCTAGTGACAGGAGTTTAGTAGAACATATCTAAGAGCAGCTGTAGACGGCAAATGCGTAGAGGACTAAGGAGATGTCGCATTAGGGTTCGGGAGAGTCCACTCCAAATGTAGAAAGACAGAAAGGCGGAGAGATCAGACGCAACGTTATTACGTTAGGTTAAAATTATGGGTCTTCGTCTTACTTTACAAATTTAAGATTTTTTTTTTAATAAATTGGTTCTCCAATTTTTTGGAATTAATGAATCAAACTGATATTTCACATTTTGGCCACTACCGACTTGTAACCAGAGCCAGTACAAAATAATGTGTTTTAGTACCACTGTTTAGTCAATAGTTACATGTCAACTGATCTAGGCGGTACGATACGAAAATAAAACAGTGTGTATATCTTAACTATTACCTAAACACAAATACTCATCTATTGATCATGGACACCAGTGAAGAAGACGATAAAGAATTGTGAAATCTTCACAACTATGATGACAACCTTAAGATGGCAAAATAATCTCAAATGTCCCCTCAGAAATGAATATATCTTCAAATGATAAGAAGGACTAAAATATTATTAAGTGTGTTTGGATTTCTAATTATATCTAGTGTTAAAATTACGTTTGATGTTTGATGTATGTAATAATGTCATTAGTAATTGTGGTTTAAAAAATTATGTCGATTACTTAATGAGATAATAAGTGATATCAATATAAATGAGACATCTACCTAAACTTTTCGCTTGTCCTCATTTGTAGATAAAGGTTTAAGCTTACCTTATATTTAGAGTAAGAAAAGAAACAAAATTATTACCTCTAATATTCTAAAACTCTTCTTTTCTCTCATATTTTCCCAATGTTAAATTTAATGAAGAGTATGTTATGTTCTTGCCAATAACTATAGGTAAATCCTAGACATCAAAAATTATAATTCTTTTAACTATAAATTTATATTTGTCTACATACTATTGAAAAATTATAATTAATCAATGGTTATGTTGGTTCATAGAAAATTTTGATATAATAATGTATGAATAAGTATGTGAAGAATTTTCTCATTCTCTTGTGTTGATTTACAAGGCATATACATATGAATATAAAGGAGAAACTATCCTAATTAAGGAAGAATAATTAAGGAATAATCCTAATTATACACATTCTAAATCTGTCAACACTCCTCCTCAAGTTGGTTCAAAGATATTATACATGCCCAACTTGCAAATCAAAGTATGAAAGGTCCATTGTTGAGCCATTTTGTAAACACATCAGCTAGCTGTCTTTCAGAAGTCACATAAAATAAGCTCAAGACACCATCATTTAACTTTTCTTTGATAAAGTGTTGATCAATTTCAATATGCTTTATCCTATCATGTTGAACAGGATTATGAGCAATACTGATGGCAGCCTTATTATCACAATACAAGGATAACTTGTCTCTCCCAGTCAACCTCAGCTCTACCACCAATTTCTGTAGCCATAAAAGTTCACAGACGCCTTGAGCCATAGCTCTATATTTTGCTTCTGCACTTGATCTAGCAACTACACTCTGCTTCTTGCTCCTCTAAGTGACTATGTTACCTCCTACAAGGGTGCAATAACCAGTGGTGGATTTTCTGTCATCTAGAGACCCAGCCCAATCGGCATCTGTAAAAGCTTCAATCCGAAGATGATCATGTTTAGAGAAAAGAAGACCTTTCCCTGGAGCTGACTTTAGATAGCGCAAAATGCGAAAGACAGCCTCCATATGAGACTCTCTAGGGTCATGCATAAATTGACTCACCACACTGACTACATAAGCAATGTCTAGTCTGGTGTGAGAGAGATAAATAAGCCTTCCAACCAATCTTTGATATCTGCCTTTATCAACTGGTGCTTCAGTTCCGACTTGTAACTTATGATTGCTTTCAATGGGTGATTCTGCTAGTTTACATCCCAGCATACCAGTTTCACCCAGAAGATCCAGAATGTACTTCCTTTGAGAAATGAAGATTCCCTTTTTTTGATCTGGCAACTTCAATTCCCAATAAATATTGTAATCTTCCAACCTCCTTAATCTCAAACTCCTGAGCTAAAAGTTCCTTCAAACGAGCCATTTCTTCTTTATCATCTCCTGTCATTACTATATCATCAACATAAACAATGAGAAAAGTAATCTTACCCTTATAGTGTCTTATAAAGAGGGTATGATCAGCATTGCTCTGTTGATATCCAAAGGAAATCATGGCTTTACTAAATCTGTCAAACCAAGCTTTCGGAAATTGTTTCAATCCATACAAAGCCTTTTCTAGTCTACACACCTTCCCTGGAGTTCTTGCATTGTCAAAACCAGGAGGAATTTCCATATAAACTTCTTCTTCTAGGTCTCCATGTAGGAATGCATTTTTTACATCAAATTGTTGCAAATCCCAATCCAAATTAGCTGCACAAGATAACAAAATCCTGATGGTATTCATTTTAGCAACAGGTGCAAAAGTCTCCTGATAATCAACTCCATAAGTTTTAGTGAATCCTTTTGCCACCAATCTAGCTTTGAACCTCTCAACCGAGCCATCAGCTTTGTGTTTTATTGTGAACACCCACTTACAGCCAACTAGCTTCTTATCTGGAGCATCAACTAGTTCCCAAGTTTCATTTTTTACGAGAGCTTTCATTTCTTCTACCATAGCTTCTTTCCACTTTGGATCTGTAATAGCTTCCCTCCAATCCTGTGGAATAGACATAGAAGAAAGAGACAAGGCAAAGGCTCTATAGGAAGGAGATAAGGAATCATAGGAGACAAAGTTAGATATAGAGTATTTTGTACAAGCCCTGACCCCTTTTCTTTGAGCAATAGGTAAGTTTAAATTAGAATCAGAAGATAACTCACCAGAGGATTCCTATAGTGTAGAAGGCATGATGGCTTCTTCAGACCTATTTTTCCTCGAATATCTCAATAAATCGGGTCTATCTAACCACCCAACAACATTTGGAACAACAATCTCCTCATTCTCCTCCTGAACAACATTTGGAACAAGATCACCAAGAACTACAGGCATCACCTCTTCTTCACCACTCTCCCCCTGAAAAGGTGATTGGGTCGTGCCAAAGTAAGGTTCAGACATCCGAAAGGTAACATCCATACTGACATAAAACTTCCTAGATGGAGGGTGATATCATTTATAGCCCTTTTGTGTTAGAGAATGCCCAATGAACACACATTTTAGAGCCCTTGGATCAAGTTTGCCAATATTCCTGGTATGGACAAAGCAGACACAGTCAAAAACCTTTGGTGGAACAGTATAGCCATTCTTCCCAGTTAAAACTTCCATAGGGGTCCTAAAATTGAGTGTTTTA
>JANSVA010000216.1:8204186-8216107 GCA_025504915.1 Erythroxylum reticulatum | reverse complement strand
GAAAACTTTGGTTTGCTCAAAAGAATTATATTAGAAAGGTCTTAGCTCAATTCAACATAGAACAAGTTAAACCTAGTTCTGTTCCCCTAGGATCTTACCTACAGATAGTGTCTAGAAAGAGTCTTAAGACTGAGGACGAACAGAGAGCAATGACTCACTATCCCTATGATCTAGGTGTTGGAAGTATTATGTACCTTATGCTATGCACAAGGCCTGACCTAGCTTATGTCATCAGTATACTAAGCAAATTCATGATCAATCCAGGTTTAGAATACTGGCAAGGGCTGAAGGGGGTTCTCAGATATCTATCTGGAACCATTAACTACGGATTATGTTTTTCAAAAGCTAAACTAATTAAATGCAATTACTTGTCATTATGTGGTTATGTGGATGCAAATTATGCAACAGATAAAGAAACAAAAAAACAATTTCTGCATATTTTTTCACATTATTAGCAAACACAAAGCACAACAGCAATTAGTAGTAAGTTTCTCAACCATAAAGGCAGAATACTATGCAATCACTGAAGGTGTAAAGGAGCTAACATGGCTATCAGGCATATTGAAAGAAATCAACATCGACATCACAAAGTCAGTAATATACACAAATAGCCAAAGTGCACTCTACCTTAGCAAAAACCCCGTCTTGCACGAGAGATCCAAGCACATAGATGTCAGACTCCACTCTGTCAGAGACAGAATCGTGAAAGGGCTCTTCAACCTGAAGAAAATTATAGGAGAAGAAAACCCATCAGATTTTGAAACTAAGGTAGTTACACAAAAGATGTTCACTTTCTGTAGGGATTACTTATAGATAAGTGAAGCCCCATGAAATCGAAGGTGATCTCATCATATCTCTCTACGTTGGTAAAGCTAGGATTTTTCATATTCCTAAATCACTCTCGGATTTTTTATCATAGTGAAGATTGATGGAGTAGGAGGGAATAAATATGATGAAAATCACGTTTACTCCACCAATCTCCACCCAGATTCAACAAACACAAAAGAAAGATGAAAAATCCCAGAGGAGAAGAAGTGTTTGAAGGTCGAAGAGAGATAAGCTCTCAAATGTTCCTACTGAGACAAAAACAGAATACTTAGCTTAAGTGACTTACACATGAGGCACACGTGACGAAACACAAGCATCTGATCAATACACAGTCGTTTACTATACATCAGAAACTTCAAATACAAAACGCAGCAACAACTATACAAAACGCACAGCAGCAGAAGCATGTATTAGTTGGTCACGTGAAGATCACATGTGCAATATGTGACTCAGTCAAAGCTCATCAACCAAAGGCAACTCCATTCAACACCTATAAAAGGAACAAATCACAAGCATCAGAGAGAGACAATATAGAGACCTCATTATTCACATTACATTATATTCAATCATCTGAGAGTGTAAGAGTAAGAGAGAAAGGCTTGAGAGTTGTTAGGGTACTGATCTGTAGGTACGAAGGAGATTGTTAGACTCTTTGCAAATGTTGATAAAAATACTCATCCTCTTGTAACCTTACTCAATTCTTTATACTAATTGAAATCACAGCAGTGGAATCATTGGATGTAGATAGCATTAAAGCTATCGAACGAAGTAAAAATCAGTGTCTTTACTTTTTGCAAGATTAAGAAAATCTTTATCAGTCTTTATTGTGAAAGACAGTAGTACAACACAAAGAACTTAACACTTTCTTTTGGAAATACAATTTAAAACTTTAAATTTTAATTGAAATATTAATTATAAATCCATCACATTCGAAATTATTATATAAGAAAAGATTAATATTGCAAAACAAGAAGAGTAACGAAGATCCCTAAACAATAAAAATTGAACCACATGCGGAACAAGTTATATGTCACCATATATAGCTACATAGACGGTGATATTTTTTTCAAGTCTATCTCAATAATTGAGACTTGAGGAAATGGATGTTACAGGAACATATAAATTAATATTTTAGCAGAGAAAATCCCTGAAAAGAAAAAATCATATTAATTATGATGCGAAACTATGGGTCATGAGCTGACTAGCAGACAAAAAAAATCATATTAGCATCATCAACGTCAACAAGCAGACATTTGTATTCATGTTTAATGTGAATTATATAATATTTGCTTAGGTAAATAAATTACATAGTTTCTGAAAGCTCTTTTGGTAATTAAGTTTTAGATGTTCCTATGATTTAACGAATAGATCTTTTTACATGTCTTTTGTCAGTAAACTTTATTTTTTATGTATTCTTCTTCCAAAACATTAAAAGTCATGCAGTAGAATGTATAATAAAATAGTCTCGTTTGTTAATTATTGAATTATAATGGCATTTTAAGACATACCATGAGAAAAGTTTTAAGAAATATCAAAACCACCGAAATCTCACAGCAAATTACTCTTTCCAGTTCCTTGACTTTGTCTACTTTCCGAACTTGGCATGCATGATGCGACAATAACAATATTTATATCGATTTCTGCAGGAGAGTTAACAAAACATGGACGTAGGTTTGTGGGATGGTGAATTTTACGTGTTTCCTTGGTTTACACGTAATGGGCAACACCAAGATGTCGATAGATCATAATACTTATAGTTAAACTATGGCCCTTAAATTTTCTCCTGTCCTTTTCTTTCCATCATAAAACACACAATCCCTTTCTCTCAAGGATATCAATGCGCAAATGATTGGTCCTCTTTGTTACCGATCATTGGGATTCCGAATCAATCAATCTTTTCTTGATAATTAAGCCTTAATTTCCTTTTTGATTTGTGTTTCTGACTGTGAAATATAATCCTTCAAGTGAAAACTTACCCGATCATCTCTAAATTCTACCTGGAAATGCACGTCTACGAAAATTCTACAGGAATTATGGAATTGGAAATATGCCTCTTCGACTGAATTGCTGGGACAGTTCTGAACTCACGTCGCTATAACTTTTTCTTTTACTTGGTACTAGCGAGCCCGAACTACAAGGGAAGAAAATTTGGAAGCATCGCGCGCGTTACATTGTCAATTTTGAAGCAGGGAGAATGACTATTCTCAACTCACTTTCGTATGTTGCATCAATGTACCAAGCAGAAACCAAAAGAAACGGATCCGTGTCTTCGATTGTTTCTAAATAAAGTTACTACTTGCTTAACAAAGAACAGCAGATAATTGTTTGAGATTTTTTGCTATGTATTGGTAGTGAATAGTTGTTGCCCTTAGCCTATGGTAAAAGAATTGCGCAAGCGTTATTTACGCACGACTTTTTAAAGGTAATAAGCTAAGGGACGATACTAGATCGGATATTATGACAAAATAAAACAATGATCTTCCCAAATCCATTTGACTTTCCACAATCACAAGGCCCGTGTAGCAACGCAATTCTCAAGGTTCTTTCATTATTATTTATCTGTTACGAGTAAACGGGGGTAGGTAACCGCTAACCATAAAGTTGAAAAGCTTAGA
Source organism: Erythroxylum reticulatum (assembly GCA_025504915.1). Classification (NCBI taxonomy): domain Eukaryota; kingdom Viridiplantae; phylum Streptophyta; class Magnoliopsida; order Malpighiales; family Erythroxylaceae; genus Erythroxylum; species Erythroxylum reticulatum. Next base: position 8,212,664 of record JANSVA010000216.1, on the reverse strand, counting down.
TCGATTTGTGTTCTCTTTTAAAGACTTGGATTTTAAATGTCAAAACAGAGAAATGTCCCAAAGCAATTTTACAGTTGTAAGCAACAAATAAAGGAGACGATTCTGCTTTGTGTTGAAGACAATGGCAAAATCTGGCTAAAGTGAGAACGACCACATAATCTTTGGACCATTTTAGGTGATATATCTCTTCTTATTACATAAAAGTTTTTAAAAATAGATTATTGTATTATTCTTTTCATTTGAAAAGTTGTTTAGCAAATGTTTCTTTCTAGAATGAGAAGTTCAAATTTTGTTTTCTTGTGCTTTTTATGATGCAAATTGTGGAGAGTTGGAAATCCTGTCCTCTCTTCTTCGAGCACCAATACCATTCAATTGTTTCTTTTGTTTTACAGAACCAAACATGAAAGGCTTTTCTTTCTTTTTTTTTTACTAATTGCAAAACAATAAAAATAAAAACAGAAACTAGGGCCGAGGTGCATATATATTACTTTTCATTGGGTAACATTATACACTGTAACTTAGGAGATCTTATAATCTATATCAATTCTATTATAAGCACAATAAAATTTAGATGTTAATTTTATTAAACTATAAATTAATTTATTATATAAAATAAATGAATAGATGTAATTCATCATGCTAATAAAATATATTTAACTTATTTAAATTATAATGTTCACGATTATACAATTTTGTAATATTATAAATCATTGTATCTAATATTATCCACTGGCAGTACTAAAAAAACCTACGGTAGGTTAACTACATGATTAGTGGACACCTTTGAAGCTGATGTGCTGAATTACAAAAGTAACCTTAGCTACAATTGACTTCAAAGTTTTCTGAAGGTGCGGTCGCTCACAAAGACCTAAAGAATCTACGAAGTCTAAAAGTTCACAGTATTCACTTTGGAGGTGGTGTTATAGCTTAATAATAATATATAGGCATGGTTAATGCAACCTCAGTAGGTGTAACGACCATAGTCTAAGCAAAAGATTCGTGTAGAAATTAGAAAGATTAATGCTCAAATTGATGTTTAAACTTTACTAAAAAAATTCAATTAGATATCAAAATTCTCGTTTCCAACCAATTAAACCTCTATCTTATTTTTATTACGTACATGTGAAATGTTTCCCATTTGGTGAGTAGAAGATAACATAAAATGTACTTTTGGGTACTTTATTAAGTTTTAGTTTAATCAAGTATAAACTTTAGACTACAAGTTATGTTTTGAAAAAGCAAAATACATAAATTTTTAATTTTTAAACTATAAGCTCTGTATTTAATATTTATAACAATTGCGTTGATAATCTTAAAAATAAAATAGTTGTAGATGATATATGATACAAATTCTGTGATATAATTGCAGCAAATAATGATAATGAACACCAAATACTGATGTAATATTGATTTTGCAATTGGTATGTATTTTATAATTTAAAATAATTGTTTAATTAAAAGATAAATTATATTTTAAATTTGAGACTTTATAATACTAATTAAGATATAAAAAAATATTCAATTAAATATTAAAAATTCTAATTTGCAATTTGGAAATAATGATTGTAAATATAACTTATAATTAATTTTAATTTTAATGTAATCATCATGCAAATTTGAGTTCTTGTAGATGGCGTATGAATATTAAAATTTTTAATTTGTAAGTTGAAAATAACTTCGATATTTTAATATTTTAATTACTAAATATTTATATGCTCTCTAATAAATCAAATTTATATGATGATTATATTAAAATTAAAAATTAATTATATGTTATTTTCATAATAAAATTAAATTTTTATTAATATATTTTGTATTTTGACTAGTATTAAAAAATTTTAATTTAAAATATAATGTATCTTGTAATCAAAAATGAATTTAAAAATTTTATTAATCAACTTAAACTGGCTAATTTAATAAAAGCTTTGAGTAAGGGATGAAGATCTATTTAGACCTTATAATCACAAAAGTATAGAAACGGAAATAAAATATTACTTATGTTTCTTACGTGTTGTTTTCCTATATCTATTACGAAAAACCATTCGTAAGTTTTCTCTGCAAATGCAATCATAGGGACATATACCGACTCACTGTCCCCCCTTGCGCAAATTCTCTCTTAACCAAACAAACCCATACTTCTCAGACTCTCCAGTTTCTCCCCACTTACGCACCTATCCAAGTCATGTCTCCGATGAGCCTTACAGTAATTGTTTCTCTTCTCACACTCTCACTCTTCACCACTCCAACCACCCAAGCCGTCGACTCCTTCGTGTACGGCGGCTGTTCTCAGCTCAAGTACACCCCAGGCTCACCCTACGAGTCAAACGTCAACTCCCTTTTAACCTCCCTGGTCAACTCAGCCACCTTTACCACCTATAACAACTTCACTATCAAAAGCTCCTCATCGCCTGATATACTCTACGGCCTTTTCCAATGCCGCGGCGACCTCACTGCCGGGACTTGCGCCTCTTGCGTGGCCCGCGCCGTCAGCCAGTTGGGCACCATCTGCCTGGACGCCGCCGGCGGTGCTGTCCAGCTCGACGGCTGCTTGGTCAAGTACGACAACGCGACGTTCTTGGGGATGGAGGACAAAACTGAGGTGCTGAAGAAATGTGGGCCGTCGATAGGGTATGGTTCGGATGCGTTGACCAGGCGGGATGCGGTGTTGGACTTTTTGGGAGCGAGTGACGGGTCCTACAAGCCTTACAGGGTTGGAGGGTCTGGGGATTTTTCGGCTGTAGCGCAGTGTGTACAGGATTTAAGTGCGAGTGAGTGTCAGGACTGCTTGTCGGAGGCCATTGGACGACTCAAAACGGAGTGCCCCGCCGCTGCATGGGGCGACATGTACTTGGGCAAATGCTACGTGCGGTTCTTCGCAAGTGGGTCCCGCTCCCACGGTGGAAATGGTAAGCTGTTTCACCACCGTCTCTGGCGGTGGTGGTGGTTTGTAGTTTCTGGATTTTGGTTTATTACTTCTCAGTTAAATTTGGTCTAAAATCATTTTATGTTTAAAGGTAAAATGATATTTTGACCATTTCAAATTTAGGTCGACTAACTTAAAGTTTTATGTTTGAATTTCACGTTTTTTGCGTGGTGATAATTAGGTGTATTTAAATAATTCAGGGTTTTTTTTAATTCTTTTGTTTTTTTCTCGTCTTCTCTCCAACTCTCTATTTCTTGGTCGATTTAAATTTTATTGTGTAATATAGTGAGTTTCTATCAAGTGTGAGGAAGTGTGAGGATTTGTGATGTTGTGACTATTTGTTGTATAAAGTTAGTTGGAGCAAGGAAACTTGATTCGAATTCTTCATTTCTGTTCATGCCTTCATAGGTATGGCTAAAATGCTTACAATTTTCTTTTAGATTAATGGTGTAGCTATTTAATCAAAAGTTGATGATGGGTATGTTACTGTAGGTTAGCTGCATTCAATATTCATTAACTTGATGTGATTGTGTATGAATAACATGATAGTTAATTTAGGCAAGAAAGTGCGATGAAATCATCGTCATTATAACTCTTTGACTAATTGAGTGGTGGAAACTCTGCCCAAAGACTAGGACTTTTCTTGTACAATAAACATAAGCCAACTCTCAAGCACCTGCCCCCCACCATATGGTAAAGTACCAGTTCTACAAATCAACAAGGAATCCAATGTAATCAGACTTAATCATGGCCACAAATGATAGCTGTAGCGTTCAAAGTGTTTGAAAAGCTACATATTAAGAAAGAGTATCTCTCCGGATGATGTCAAATCCTAATATACACAGCACACATGTAATCTCATCCCTCGAGGTGGAATCAGGAAATTCTCACACCTGGTAAGAAATAATGAGAAGAAACTTTCTCAAACGTTGTTGAACTTTTCATCAGTGCTCATGCGTATGATCAGCTTGAAAGTTCCCAAGCGATAATAATCACTTTATGATTGATAGTTTTATTGTCTGAAGTTACTAGGATGATCAATGTTTTTGCCTAATTTTGAGTTGTTTCTGCTTTTCTGTAGGTAACAATAATGATGATGAGATTGAGAAGACATTGGCAATACTAGTTGGCCTAATTGCGGGGGTTGCATTGCTTATTGTGTTCCTTTCTTTCTTAAGAAAAGTATGCGAAAAAGGAAAAGGTAAAAAGGGCTCTTCTCTTGTTCATACTTTTTATATATGAATAACTCATAATTTCTATCTTTTTAGACTCTTAAAAACTGTGAATTGTGACTCATGCTTTATGCTTTGTTTCAATGTGCAGGTGGTAAATGATAGAATCTGCATATTATCAAGAAGTATGCCATCGTGTCTACTATTTCCTAGTCAGCTTGGTAACTAGCTTTACTTTCGGTGGCCTATTTGCTTCGCTTTTGCTTGTGATCTCACTTTACGAACTTTCCCTTTTTTTGTTATGTTAATCTCTAAAGAATTGTTGGAAGGATAGGTGTATAGATAGATGTTGGTGGAGACTCGAGGACAGGGGCACCTCGAAATAAGTGAAAAAGAAAAAGTAGCAATAAGGTGGTGAAGGTCTAAATATTCCACACTCAATTCAGCCCACTCGAGTCTAATGCCAATTAAAGTTAGCTTCGTACCAAATTATTTTTGTACAAATGCTGAACACTTAATGTTGTCGTGATCTTCGTGGTGATGCTCTGGTTTGTTGGGTATTATTGCAACTTTAATGTTGATTTACGTCAACATAGTACCTGTTAACATTTATGTCAATTCATTATTCACTTTTTTACATATCCATAAGAAGCGCTCATCCCTATTTTTAATATAGTAACACCTTTGTTTGATATTGATAATATGATTCAGCAACGTCCAAAAGTTAGGTGGAAAGGCAATTTTCTAGTAGAGACTACTCTCATCCATGGTATTGCAATATGTTTATGTCCTTTGGATGAATTTATGTTAACAGTTATGGTGATGAGATAAGAACATGTTTTATCAACTTTTTTTCTTTAAACATTAGTATAGGTTAAATTCAGCAGTTCTTTGAGATTGGACGAAGGGAACTTGTAACTAATCGGGAAAATCATCCCAATTTAATGGCTGTCCATTGAAATTTATTACATATGGAGATCATAATTGCAGTTAATATACATATATATTACTCCAATCGTAATAATCATTAATTAGAAAAGATGGAGTGAAGATAACTACAAAAGTGCAAAATTATTTTCAGTACATAAGGCTCTCATTTTGCAGGATCCTCTGTTTCCTTTTCTTGTCCTTATCTTATCTCATTGAATCTCAGTCATCTATTTATATGAGATATCAGTCATCCATTTATATGGGATCCACATAAATAAATGGACGAGATTCAATAGGACAGGGGAAGGGAGACAGAATTTGAGGGCCATTTTGCAAAGATTTAGAGAGGGTTATAATTACCCTTATAATTTTCCTAAGAGATTGTTTCTGTTCCTTGAAAAAAAGGAGAATTTGAACCCTAAGGCAGGAGAGGGTTTTTAACTCCCGTTGTATCATGCTCAAATACTTTAAAATTTGTATGTTTTGGCGTGGACTTATTTTATACTTTGTTTTCTCTAATTTTATGTTGAATGTTTTTTTTTAATTTGGTGATTGAAGGATATTTGGTAATTTATATCCATTAATTTTACATTTATTGATTATTAATGATAAATTTAAATTTTTTGATTTATTAAAATAAATTTATTTATTACATTTAAAATATGTAACATAGTCAATACTGTTTACCTACTGTTTTTGTATAACATTTATGTGTTTTTATATATCTCTTAGAACTAGCATTTGTATATTTTGTTTATTCTGTTTTGTCCTGTTTATAATATTTATGTTATGTATATTGTATTAAATATCGAACGGGAATCTGCGAAAGTGTTCCATTAGCGTAAAAAACACAACCTGCTATGGCGGATTTATTTAGACTTAATCCCAGATTCTTAAATCTCTAAGCACGGTGGAGTGTTGGACCAAATCATATTCATCGTATAGCTTTTCAAGAGCAAATTACAGACTTAAAATCACCAATGCAATCGGCTAAGCTTATCATGAAAAGTAGCATTGGCTTTCATATGGTTACAATGATGAATCCTATGTTCACTCCATTTTTATATATCCTTGAGAAATTAAAAAAAAAGGGGGAGGGGACAATTAGAATGGGTTAAAAGAGGACCATGATTCTAATGAGTGAGTGATATTCGTGAACTTTGTGCGCCCTCTCTTTCTCTCTCTTCTATTATCTGTTGTTGCTTTAGCAATTGCTTTCAAATTTGGAGACTCTCTACAAGGTGGGGCTGTCCCAATCTACCCCGTCCTACCTCACAAGCATTCTTGAAGAGATTCTCTCTTTTTTAAGCTTCATTTAAATGTCTTCCTCTAATCAAGATTTTAGCTGATTTGACTCTCCCATGCTGTAACAAAGGAATATTGAAAACCAAAAGAATGAAATAAGGCATGTCTGTACTGAATTGATATTTTTTTTGTAGTTGAAAAGATTAAACAAAGTATCTTCATTTACCCTTTAAATTTTGAATTAATTAGCTGTGCTTTCTTATTATATTATGACTATCGTTTTCATTATCTTATTACTAACCCACCTGCAACCGCAGACATTGGTCAATTTTTGAACCAATCTATATGTTATCATTAGGTCTCAAAAACATTTGTCTCCTCATGTTTATCGAGTTGTCCAAGCAAATTCCGTTTGCTATGGCCAGTTTATGAATAAAGTTTCGTGAGGTTGATTAGGATGTTCTTTTATTGCCACTTAGAAATCAGCCAAATCAGGGTGATAACTAGATGGAATTCAACAGTTGTCACTACTTGTCCAGTAGTCAAGAACTCCTTAGAGGTTGACATCTTTTTGTAGATCTGGGGTGCAATGGTCCCTTGATAGCAATATTTCCTTTTCTTTTTTCAATCTACTATCGGAGCTAACAGTCCAATACTACAATCAAAATTAGTTCTGCTCCTTACTCGTGTATTTGGCTGTAACTTTTTTGGATCAATGATGTCTATATGTGAAAGCAAAGCATAATCCTTTTAGATTCAACTAAAACCGTGTGTGCTTGCGGCTGTAAGTGAAAGTTAATTCAAGGATCGCCTAATTGCTAAGGTAGATAATGTCTTTAAGTCAAAATTCGGTGGGTGAAGTCTCTTAACTTGGATTAAATTTCCAAAACCAATTTCTTTAACAAATAAATGCATTATTGTAAGCGGTTTGGTAAAATGCTTCTAATTCCACTCCAATTGAAGCCAACCTCTCATTTTCAAGTGTATATAGTCCAATTGAATCTTGCCAGCTACAAGCATAGACTTGAATCATAAAATATAGGAGAACTGAAGTCAATTGGTCAAGATACCAAGGGAAGGAAGTATTTGCTTGAACCCTTACTTGTCTTCACCGTATACAACATTAGAAAGTTCAATTATGAGATTCATATATTTCAATATTCTTTCTCAACCACCAATTTTTATATGCATGGCATGCTTATCTTGGTTGAAATTTAGGTCCAAATTACATCCAACACCGGATGCCATGTCTTGAGGGGTAATTATAAATACTTAAATAGGAGTCACTCTTATTTATTAAATAACGAAGGGTTATTGAATCATTTATTGAATAACAAGATTTTTTATAATATTTAAACAAAATTAAATTTCTTTTGATAATTTTGCCTTTTGTTTTTGTGAATGTTTAAATGGGAAATTTTTTAACCTTTAGTTTTATGTGAATGGGATAGAGAGGTAGAGAGAGAAGAAAAGAAGAGAAAGAGGATTAGGTTGAAGGATGTTATTAACTTTTCAAAATAGTAATTATATTAAAGCAAGAAAAGAATTTACCTTATCCTTATCTATAATTCTCCTGTATGCATCTCTCCAACAATGATAAGAACACTAACTTTAAAAAACTAAAATGAAAACTAAATATATATTCAACGGATCAAATTTATTGTATATATTATTTTATTTTGTTATATGGTTATGTATGACGTGACTGAGAATATTTAAAAATATTTTTTCATAGAATTCATTGTAGGGAAGAGTTACCTTTTCTTTAAATTAATTATTACTCTTTGGCCAAGTTGCAATGTCAATTTTCTTTTAGGTGAAGTGCATGCAAATTAATTTAAGTATTCTTATAATAGATATGAAAACAAACTGTCTAGACTATTGCCTTATATTTTGATGTTTATTTTACAAACTCTCTCATATTTGTCAATGCACTCAGTACACATAAAATTTTTCGTTTTGTGGGAGTTTAAGAAGAGTCATAATATATGCAACCTTCTTTCTGTAAGTTATTTTCGTGACTTGAACCTGTTATTTAAGGTCTAAAAGAGTAATTTTGTCGGTTACTTCAAAACTCTCACATATTTCTATTATAGTTGAAAGTTTAGAAAAATTCAGTAGATAGCATTGTTAATAGTTCACTTTCATCAAACACTAGTAACAGTGAGAGACTTGAATACAAATGCTAATTCTAACTAAACAAGGATT
>JANSVA010000216.1:8176224-8193034 GCA_025504915.1 Erythroxylum reticulatum | reverse complement strand
AGTGGAAGAAAAAAGGAGCTCATCACTGCAATAAAACCGCCGTCGTTACCCACCTGTACACATAATAAAAAGTCGACGAAAGTCGAAGCAAATAACGCAAAAAAAAGGGAATACAAAAGCATACCGTTACCAAGCTGTACACATAATAAACACAAACAAAAAGAAAAGAAAAGTCCACGAAAAAAAGGAGCTTACCGCTGAAACTAAAACGCAAATGGCGAAGACAGTTATCCATGCTATAAACAAAGCCGCCGTTACCCAGCTGCACACATAGACATAATAATAAAAACTCGGTGTAAGATATCTAGGGAGCTAAATAAACAACGAGAGCGGAAAAAAAGGACCTTATCACTGAAACAAAACCGGCCCCTTACCTAACTGTAGGTAGAGGCATGCTATAAACAAAGCCGCCCGTTACCCACCTATAGACATAGACATAATAATAAAAATTCCCTGTGAGATATGCAGGATACTAAGAGCATGCTATAAACAAAATCGCCGTTACCCACCTGTAGACATAGATATAATAAAAACTCCCTGTGAAATATGCAGGATGCTAAGAGAAAAGAAAAATGAGAGAGAAATGAAAGAGAGATATAACCTTAACATATGACATATGATAAAAAAACTCGGTATGAGATACAGAGAGAGAGAAACAAGAGAGAAATGAGAGAGAGGGAAACGGAGAAAGCTAAATACACAACCAGAGAGAAGAAGAATAAAAAGAGAAATGAAAGGGAAAAAAATACATATGACATATAGAAAAAGAAAGAAAGAAAGAGAAATGAAAGGGAAAAAATACATATGACATATAGATCGGGGGGTAATGACCGTTATATTAAACGAACGAAGGAGATGAATTCTGTGATCGCCCATCCCCTCTGTCCTTAGTATATACATATAATGATGAACTCAGACATAACAATCTTAAATTTACATATTGCCCCTTGGGGTTACTTCCAAGTGATTAGAGGAGGTTACTTGGAGCATTAAATCCTGGATTCAAATCACATAAGACTCCTTAATGACTAAGTATTCAAGTTTTTAAAGACTCAATAATTTATGTCTTCAAATTAACGACTATTTATATTGAATATATTATGGCTGAGTGTTTATTCAATATGTACAAAAATTAAGTAGGTAAGTTTATTAGACCCTGAGAGTCTGGACCTCTTCACACGAATCAAGTTTAATATTTTCTTTAAATTGGATACTCATATTCTTACACACTTAGAGAATAGGAATTGCATGTTCTTCTATTATTAAAAAAGAGACTTTTCTTGTTTCAAAAGTTATAGAAACACACTCAAGAAGGACAAGTTAATTTAACTCCAAACCTAGTTTGTTTAAATTTATCATTAAGCCTGTTAATGTGAGCTTCTCTACAAATTCTACGTTTTGTGGGCTAATGTGAGAAAGTGGTGAACGAAAGTAATTGAATGGTGCAGGAACAGCAAGTCCTGAGCAATGTACTGGGCTAGATCCAGCAACTCATTTATTAATAATATTTTCATGTTTGGACTTGTGATCCAACATTAAAATCTCCAAACAAATCCAAGGGTGTCAAGGTCCAACCCAAAGTCCATTTGATGGTTACAAATTCATCAGGTCACTAATCCTACGGTCTAGATTCAGGACAGTCAACACGTCCTCGTCTCCCCCTGTCACCAAAGCATCCCCCGTCTCTCGTCCTCTTTATTCTCGTTGTTCACGCAAATCAAAGTTCTTAGTCCCTAAGAAAAGAAAAGGCACAAAACCAAAAACTGAAAAATCAACGATTCAGATCTAGGGTTCCGAGCTTTTGATCAAAGTGACATGGCGTTGGAATGGGTTGTGCTAGGCTATGCCGCAGGTGCGGAGGCTATCATGGTGCTCCTCCTCACAATCCCAGGCCTCGACGGCCTCCGCAAGGGCCTGATCACTGTCACGCGCAACCTCCTGAAGCCATTCCTCTCGGTGGTTCCCTTCTGCCTCTTCCTCCTCATGGACATCTACTGGAAGTACGAGACGCGGCCAAGTTGCGACGGGGAGTCATGCAGTCCGTCGGAGCACCTCCGCCATCAGAAGTCCATCATGAAGAGCCAGAGGAACGCGCTCTTGATCGCCGCGGCGCTTATTTTCTACTGGCTGCTCTATTCCATCACTAATTTGGTGGTTAGGATCGACCAGTTGAATCAGCGCTTGGAGAGGCTCAAGAATAAGGATTAAAGATGCGATGGCTGTATCCACTTTTTGGAGCTTGAGATAAGTGTCTGCTACTGGATTCTTATGTTCTTCCTTTGGACGAATTTTGTTTGTTCCTATTATATGTGAGATTTGTTTTGTGTATTCTATGATGGATTCAGTATTAGTAGCAAATGATGACTCGTGGTTGAGAGATGATTACTTTCCGAGTATTATCAAATATTGAATGGTTAATTGTTGACCATAGTTAAGTAAATTGCAAATCGAATTGGTTACAGTTAGCTAACAAAACATTTCAATTGTATTCTTCTTTTCGTTAAAAGTATATACCACATATAAACTGAAATTTACAAACTAGCTGGATTTATTCAATCCTTGGAATTCAATTCAATTCTACAGTAAGACTGATACCGAACAAGTAGCTATCATTCTCATTGAGGAAGATGCCCAGGACTTGGTAAGAAATGGATGTGGGCACCCTGTTGCCTAGTAAGGTGTACTGTGATTTTCTTTTCATAATGCACTTGCACTTTTTGGTTCTGTTGCTCATCCTATAATCTTCTTCAGAAAAGAGATTTTATTTGTCGAAGCAGGAGCACTTCCTGTCTAATAGGCTGCCCTTGACATGATCTCTAGTGTTCTGCCCATAGATCAGGTGCTCTTGGGAATCTCTAAGATTTATTTCATGCTAGGATTCGATAGGTGCAGGGATCTGTTCTTGTTATTTACCTTTGTTAGCTGGAATACGTTTAGGAAACGTTGCCTTTGTTTCTGTGGACGTTCTCATCTGTCAAGCATATGACTCAAACATTGGAAATTTAGGTTCCAGTGTACACTGTACTGTAAAAGGAGTCGTTATGATTTGTTTTTGGTATTTGCTTTCTGATAAAGATGGGATTAAGCGCTTTGCTCTTCCTTTTTGTTTTTTCCTTACTGTAAATGAGAGTGGCTTGGTTGATCACATTCTTAGGCAAACATATGGGTGCTGTCATATTTAAATGTGGTGTCAGGCAAAGGAACTTCTATGCCATGATATTACCGCTGTAATTCGCTTGAGTTTGAACCGCTAAATGGTGAGATGTAGTCAGGCCAGATTTCTTGGTTCTGGGCTTCAAATGAGTTCCCTAATTTAGAATAAGGGAGAATTTTTAGCTAACATTATTACACGGGTGGCAGTATAATCACAATGCTATGGTGTGAGCTGAATCTTTCTCCTCTGAGGTTCATAGTGACCTTATATTTAATAGCAAAACGTTATTTGTAAATTTTAAGTACTTAAATAATCCAGTTTTTTTTAATATAATAAACACATAAATAAAAGTTATAAAACCAACCCTAAAGGAGCTTTCAGACGGTCATAATGATTTGTTCGGAGTCTTACTTTAATCCTTGGTAAAATTATCACAAGCATTATATTGACTCGTGACTTGGCCTAATGACGGGCTGATCGCCCGTGGCCGGTCGGGTGTATTTTTTAAGACCATAGAGTATAATAATGCTCAATTCTATGAAAAAAGGAAGAAAACTATGAATTGTAAATTTAAATTATTCTCGTATATTTAAGGATTAGTTAATCTCATAAAATATGATGGATTGTTGGATTTCATAATTTGTTCATTTTGGAGGAGACCTGGTCCATATATATGGTTCCATTTCAATTTAAAAGATGATTTAACCTTTTTTCATTTTACCTCTTAATTTGAAAATTATCAAATTTCTTCTTATGTTTAATTATTAAATCTAATAAATAGAATATAGAAAGATATGATATTAAGCCACGTAAGAAAAATTAGTAATTAAACAAAAACAATAATATGTAAATTTATTGTTATATATTATCGTTATTCTTTAAAATTTAAGGAATAGAGTAAAAAAGAAAGAAATCTTTTTATATATAAATTACTCTAATCATTTTATGTGACTAATTAACTCTTTTAACACTTTCTTTGCTTATAAAAATTATTAATCTACTACCTCTCCACCTTTTTAAAGTCATCTAACTATATTTTCAATTCAAATTATAATATTTCATTATTTGATAGTTCTTACTTCATTTAAAAAGATTTTTACTTGAATTTTATGTTTGACAATAATCAAAATTCTTTTTCAATAATTTTTATTATAGCTAAACATATTATTATCGAACTTTTTTATTTTATAAAATATTTTTAATTTTATAAGTAGATTTTATATTAATAATTAATAATTTAAAAGTCTATTCAATTTTGTAATGTTAGCTAGAAATATAATTTTGTTAATTAAATGTTTAAAATTTTAATTTATTAGGAATATAACCTACCCTTAATTTTATTATTGATATTGATGTCATGAAAGTATAGTAGAAAAGCATAAGAGAAGAGAGAGAGACAATGAAAGGTTGAAAAGAAGTGAGAGCCTAAACTCAATCCACATAATTTTTAATCATGCTTTTGTCCAACATTTTTTCAGTTTTATTCTCGACTTGCCTGAAATAAATAAAAATAGAAATTCAATAGGTTTACTTTTTTTTTTTCCAAATTCTACTTATTAGCAAAATTTATACCTGATGTTATTATTTAGATAATAAAACTTCATTCTATATCAACATAATATGGGTAGTAGTAAAATTAATAAATAAAAATATTTTTTTCACAATATGTTAATAAATTAAAATGGCGTAAGTACTTTAGTGTACTAATCAAAAAATGGTATGGCAGATATAAATTTCAAATCAAGCTACTATACCAAATTTTGGCTTTTTTGACTATTACTGATTCGTATTGGATGGTACTTAGAATATTGGTTTTCTATCAGGACTAAAATAAACTTTTGTGAAAGTTGAAGGACTAAACTTGAGAAAAAACATAACTTTAAACCTCCTCCCACGCGTCTCCCCTCCAGACTCTAGTCCTCACAAGTCATAACTCTTTGTCTCTTGCTCCTCGTTGCCATTGCCGCTTATCGCCTCTCTTCACTGCTCGTAACCTCGTCCAATGCCAAGCTCCAAATCTGTCTGGCAGCTCATCAACTTAATGCCTTGAATGTGGTGCTTTAGCTCCTCTCATATAATCTTTTCAGGCTCCACCACTAAGATATATGCCACTGAATTATATTGTGTACCAGCTTAGTAATAGTATTGGGTATGATTTGTTTTTCATTTAGAAGAAAGAATGAGAGAATTATTTATTTCTTCTCTTTGAAATATTTTAAAATCTAATGGGTAATAATGAAATATAATTAACAGGATTGAAAAATATCTTAACCGCGGAGTTAAAGTGGACCATTGGATCTTAATTGGAGGTATAAGTTTACTCCAACGGGTTTTCGTTGTTGCTGAATTAGAGGTTCTACTGTTTGCATATCAACAAATATGAAAAATAAATGTTTTCTTATATAATATTTTCTTTTCTAGTTTTTCATTAGTGTCTGTAAATGTACAAGAAATTTAAGGCTTTTTATATGTTACCCGTATGAGGAACAACAACATTTACAGCTTGCTTCCATATAAACCAAATTATTTCTTTTCTCCAATATGGTTAGCTAGCTCAGGTTCATTTGGTGCATAAGTTTGCATATGTGAGTTAAAGGTCCTATGATAAATGGATCACTTGCAAACATGTAGCCATCCTACCTTTTTTTTTTTTTTTTCTGGTCCGCATATATAGTCAAAATACTATACAAAACTAGACGAATGAAATGACATATTTTGCTTGTGAAACATCTTGTAGAAGTTTGTGTTATATATCTTTTTGAAGTTTATTAGATAAAATTGTTACTTTATGTGCTTGTAGCTAATCAGTTGGTTGCAATTTAATAAATTTTTAATTAGTAGTAATTTATGGAGTTGGTTGCAATTTAATAAATTCTTGATTAGTAGTAATTTATGGAATTTTCTAGCTAGAATAAATTGACTTTTGAAAAGACGTTTTTAAATATCAATTATAAATCAATTACTAATTAGCAAGAATGAACATGATTGGATGAAAAGAGTAGACACTATATCTATACTCTATCAAATAAAAACATTAGATGACAAAAGGATGAAAATATACATCATGACTATGTGTGAACAAGTTAAGTCAAATCACTTTGACATTCCTAATATTTGAGTGATCATGACATGTTGCTAGACTTCAATCTTAATCTATGATTATAAATTATTTAATTGGAGAATTAAAATAAATTTAACAAAAGTTTTAATATATCTTATTCTAATTGTGAATTAGAATTAAAATTTACAATCATTGCCAATATGTTAGGAACCTAATAGGTCACCTAATAAAGAGCAGTTTATAAAGAAAAAACAAATTTTAATTAAGTTGAACTTAATTATAAAATTTGAGAAATTCTAGAGATCAAATACGAGATGTTTAATTTTGTTAAAATTAAATTAATTAAAATTAGAGTATGACTTTAATTATAATTAAGGAAAACTAATTTTAATAAAAATTACAAAACCCTAATGCTTTTTCTATAAATAGGAAGAAAGCATCAGGGAGCTAGTACTTCTACTTGTTTCCTCTTCAAGTGTTGAGAAGCTTTTATATGAATATTATCAGAGGCTGGACAAGTGAACAACCTGTTGTTGACAAATTGGAAAATCTTTCAAAGGATTTCAATAGGAAAAGCGAATTAGGTACGATTTCTTACTTTATGATTCATGTTTTATTATTCAAGTTACTCAATTATTATAATCCAATTAGAAACCATAAAAATTTTTATTTTCCACTAACCCTGTGATTCGATCATGGTTGGTTTCCAATAATGGTATCAAAGCCTCCTTTAATTGTTTAATTTGAATTAGAGGCTTGATTGTTATTGGTTTTGATAAAAATTAAGGTTGTTATTCCAATATTTTTTATTGTTCTCTGTGGCTGTTCATGTTTTTCATTATGAAAATTTTGATTTTTTACCTTGTTCACGCATTCTAAAAACAAAACTTTTGAGTGCATATATATGCGTATTTCTATAGTGTTGTTGTATATGGAAAATTTTATGCACAATTATAACCTCTGTTCTTAAGTTATGGGGTCTAAAAAATGCATGTTCCTTATTCATGTTTTTGCATTTTTGTCTATGGTTGTGATTTTATCGCCTATGTGTTTTGCCTTCTGAAATTTGGTTTTGAATTTGTTTTATTCTACTGCTCCGTATGACTATTATCTTTTTGTGGAAAATATTCTGACGATTGTTCCCTTTTTCGCTTCTGGTTTACGACTACTAGATCTAAAAAACCTTGATGAAAAACTTGAGTTTATTGTATCAGCCACCAGCGGCTTAAGCCGTCATTGGTGAAAGACAAACCAGTAGGTCGTCGTTGGTGGTTGTGAAGATCAGTGGCAAATGGGTTACTATTGCCCATCTATGGTAGCAAATGACAAAGGTAGGGGACGGTGGAGACCATAAGACAATAGAGGGAGACAACGATTGAGAAATGTGAGAGGCACTGGTCGAAGAAACGTTGCAAGAAAAAGGAGTTGTGGTTGGGAAAAGTGGGAGACATTCTCGGGAAGGCGATGGGTTCATGTGAGACACGAGTCCAACAGTAGATGTGACTGACGCGTGCATTAATCAACGCTCCTCGTTGAATTTGTGGCGCGTGCAATAGTAAGGCTTTGACGCGTGCACAACCTCCTTTCTTTTTCTGTTTGATTTTAATGATTTTCAAACCTTAATTTCACTTAAATTAATTTAATGGAAATTAAATTAGTTTATATTCCTAACGAAATTGAAAAAGGTTTTTTCTAATTTTTGAAAATTGTTTTAAAGGGGTAATTTTTATTAAGACTATTTTGGAATTTAGTTTATTTTTTCAAGAGTTGCATTATTAAATTAAATTATTTATCAAATCAATAATTAGAATCAAGCAAATGTTTTGAATAATTTCTTTCATAATTATATTATATTTGAAATTATAAACATAATGAGACTATATTATTTTGATGAGAAAAAATTTTCTTGAATTTTTAAATCCCTTAATTAAATATTAAGTACAAATTAGGAATATGATAATTGTCTTCCATTATTTAAGTATGAAATCAGAGTTTTGTTTATTGCTTAGCTTGTTGAGTAAACTCAGAGCCACTTTAACTTAGATATGTTTTATCTTAAGTTAATGGGTCCTACTTAACTAAAGTTATATGATTTGGATGAGCAAACTCATAATCATAAGATTTAGAGGCAAGGTTAGGAATAATATATATGATATATTTTGGCAAAGAGTTGTCATCTAACAGTTCTAGGAGTTACATGAGATATGATTGATAAAGAAAATATCTACCTAATTTAAATTTAGTTAGTTTGTTGAGCAAATTCAAGATCAATTAATTTTAAATGGGATCCTAGCATACTAGAAAATTATTTGATAATTTCTTGATTTAATAGTGAGGGCTATTATTTTGAATAAAATACTGGGAGTAATCAAATAATTTTAAATTCCTTATTTTATTTGATTTTGGATGCAAACTATTACTTGCTCCTTTTATGTTTTTCAGTGATTGAATTTGAATATGAGTACAAAATTAATGTTAAGGAGCATCATGGATGCTAACAAGCTCACTGAACCTAACTTTTCAGACTGGTTTTGAAATTTGAGAATAGTTCTTAGGTAAGAAAAGAAATTATACGTTCTTGACACTCTTACTCCACCAAAATCTAGTTCAGATGCAGCTGATGAGTTTGAGAGAGGTATTAACTTTACATTGATGACGTTAAGCAAGCCACATGCGTGATGTTGGCTAGTATGTCTCCAAAGCTTCAGAGGCAGTACAAGAACGTGGATGCGCGTACTATGATTCTACATCTCAAGGAGTCATTTGGTGTATAAAGTAGGGTGGGGAGATATCAATTCTACAAGGCACTATTTCAATGCAAGTTGGCAAAAGGATCTTCTGTCAACTTGCACGTGCTGAAGATGATTGGGTATATTGAAAAATTAGCCCAATTAGGTTTGTTATAGACCATGAGTTGGGCGTTGATCTAGTGTTGCAGTATTTAAGTTCGAGCTTATCACAGTTCGTCGTGAACTTCCATATGAACCAGAAGGACATGACATTGCCCGAATTGTTAAACATGCTCAAGACTGTGGAAGGATGCCTAAAGAAGGAACTTAATTATGTACTTACTGTAGGTTCTTCTAAAAGAAATAAAAAGGGCTCTAAGAAGAATAAGAACAAGAAACATAAGGGTTATACTAATGTAGTAAAACCCAAAGGAGGTGTCCAGAAGAGCAGCAATGACAGGGGCACAAGCTTTCACTGCAGAGTCAATGGACATTGGAAAAGGAACTGCCTATCTTATATTGCTACCTTGAAAGATAAGAAGCTCAAGGAAGCTATCTCTTCAGGTATGTTTATGATTAAGATCAATCTTTCTACTTCTGTTCCACATACTTGGGTATTAGATACTAGATGTGGTTTTCATATTTGTAATAACACTCAGAAGTTAACATGGAGTAGATCATTGAGGAAAGGTGAAGTGGATCTATAATTTAGTAATGGAGTAAGAGTTGTTACATTAGTTGTAGGAATTTGTAGTTTAGTTTTACCTTCTGGCCTTATATTAGAACTTAATAATACAAGTAACATCATTTCTATTTCTTATTTAGATTTGAATGGATTTGTCTTTATTATTAAGAATAAGAGTTGCTTTTTTTTATAAAGATAATGTTTATTATGGATCTAGATTACTTACAATTGGCTTGTATGAGTTAGATCCTGAAAGGTCAATTCTTAACATAAATAGCAAGAAAAGAAAGTTATGCGACCAAAATCCATCTTATTTATGGCATTGTAGGTTATATTATATTAATGAAACTAGAATCACAAGGTTACATAAAGAAGGATATTTGGATCTTTTTGATTATGAATCATATGAAAACTAACCTTTAGTGGAAAAGGAGAACATACTAGTAAGTGAATAGAGCTAATACACTTAGATGTATATGGGCCTATGTCCACCAGTACTGGAGGGGGCTTTTCATATTTCATTATGTTCATAGATGATAATTCTAGATATGGTTATGTGTACTTGATGAAACTAAAGTTTGAATCATTTGAAAATTTTAAAGAGTTTACATTTGAGGTTGAGAAACAAACCAGTAAAAGTATTAAGACATTTAGATCATATCAAAGTGGTGAATACTTAGACCACAAGTTTCTTGGTTACTTAAAAGAGAATGAGATTATCTCACAATGGAATCCTCTTACAACTTCACAACATAATGGAGTTTTTGAGAGGAGAAATCATACACTATTAAATATAATACGTTCCATAATTAGTCATACAGTCCTTCTTGTCTCCTTTTGGGGACATGCCATTGAAACCTTTGCTTAGTTTTTAAACAAAGTTCCATCCAAATCGGTTAACAAAACACCATATGAGATATAGACTAGTAGAAGATTAAGACTGTAACATTTAAAGATTTGGAGATGTGATACTTATATGAAGCGTGCTATGTCTGATAAGCTTCTAACTAAATCAGACAAATGCAAATTTGTGGGGTATCCAAAAGAGAGTTTCAGATATTAATTTTACAATCATGTTGAGCAAAAGGTGTTTATCTCAAGACATGACACATTCTTAGAAAGAGAATTTATTCTCAAAGAAAGTAGTAGGAGTGAGGTAGAACTTAGTGAAGTTCAAGAGTCATAAATTCAAATCGAGACGAAACAAGAACCTCAAGTTGATACATATGATATACAACCAAAATTTAAAGAGACATATAATATGCGATGCACTAGTATGATACGTCATCCCCCATTAGATTAAATCTACATATTGAGCAGGGGAAGGGTAATGTATCGCTCATACATGATGGGTACTAATTTTAAAGAAGCAATATCTGACGTTAATTCTTTAAAATGTCAAGAACCTTGAGAACTAAAATGGAATCCATATACACTAATCAAATATGGACTTTGGACGATGCATGATAAGTGTAAATTGCTTCATATTTTAGGGCTTAGTTTGATATATGTTTAGCTATTAATTCAATCATTTAGTATGTGTTTAGGTTAAAATTGTCTTAGTTTGGTAATTATTTGTGTTTTAGGTGTTTTATGGGTTAGTATAGGTCTTTGAGCTTAAATATTATATTTTTTAGGTACCTTGATGTGTTTGTTAGTACTTCAAGGTCAACATCGAAGAATGGAGGAGTATTAGGGACATTCAAGCTGAAACAATGACCCACAATTGTGGCACAATAGGCCACAATCATGACAGAAGCACCAGAGTTAGCCCACAATCGTGACAGAAAACCAGGACATGGCCCACGATCGTGGCCTACATGCTACAATCGTGACAGAAGTCTCGAATGTAGCCCACAATCGTGGCCTACATCGGGCAGACATGCAGACACTAAAAAAAATCAAGTTTTGAGAGATTTTTCGAACCTTTCAAACCTTGAAAAAATCCTATGGCCGCTCGGAACACAAAGGATATTTAAAGAATAAGACAAAGAGGTAGAGAGAGCTTTTACATTAGTCATTTTTAAGAAACCCTAGAGAGAATTTATTGAGAGATCGAGAAAGAGAAGAAGAAAGAGAGAAGAGGAGAAGAAGTTGACTCGACATACTTCCTAGATCAGGAGTTTCCCAACGTTACTACCTCCCATCATTCTTTCAAATCGTATTTCCTGTTTATTTTCAGTTTTATTATTGTATAGAATTCGAACTGTAGTTGATGATAGGAATTTTAAATGTTGAAGATGTTCTAAACTCACTTTCGGAGTTTTATCTTTGAATTAATAAAATCTCCTTATTTATGTTTTATTAGATTATTGTGATTTAGTTCTGCAATTACACAATTTGATAATAAACCGAGAGGGTGAATCGAATGAAAAATAATTAAATTGGGCTAAGAGAGTTAGATGATTTAATAGAATAAGAATTAAATCAAATCGGTAAATTGTGCGAATAGAGATATTACATAGGTTTTCGATAGTTTATTATACAACTTCAGAACTAATTAGGGTTTTAGATAAGTTGATAATTGAGAGATTGCAACTTTCATAATTTGATTAGGGTTTATGAATTATGGTTAATGATTATAACTCGAGAGAGAGTAATAAGCCTTTGGATTGTCTAAAACCAATAATAGGGCAATTCATAATCAATTAGGTTAGCATTAAGGATAAGTAAAATTCCCTTTCTCTCATTTGATAATTTCTTTAGGTTGATTCTTAGGTGTGTGTTGTAACTACTGAATAATTAAATCATGTTCGATTCTTAATTTAATTGATTGAATTGAATTCTCATTTTAGTTTTGTTATATTTGAATTTTCACGATTTGTTATAACCTCCTCAGGCCCCGCTTCACTGCGGGATTTCAGACTGGGTGCGATGATGATGATGATATATTTAAATTTTCACGATTTGTTATAGCCTTAGATTTTAGGATTAGATTATCTCTCCTCGTGGGATCAACACCTTAGGTAGTATGTTAACAAATCGTGCACTTGCAGACTTGCGGATTATCGAGAGTATTATTAAAACTACACGCATTAAAACCTGATCAATTTTTTGACGCCATAACTAAGGAAACGATTAATTTGGTTGTTTAGTCTAAGGCTTTTTCACTATCTTTTGTTTTAAAAAATAAAAAAAATAGAGAAAGAAGTTTGGCGCATAAAGTGGGGACATAACAAGACATCCTAGAGTGAGAATGAGACATTTGAAGATCTAGATGCCAAGAAAAAATGGAAAGAACAATGATGGAAGATAGATATTATAGGGAGCAAGGAACTTTTGCAAATTACAATGAGGTACAATATGGTTGGGGAAGTAAAGATCCTTATTGGAATATGTACACTTCGGTGTGTTAGAACCACCCGAATTTCTATTGGTCTAACAATGTAAGGACTCAGTTAGGACATCAAGACCTATTTGAATTTTAGCAAGATGAGTCCAGTTCATGGGATTCCAAATTGGACAAAATCATCAATAAGTTAACAGATATACAAGAGAACCAGAAGAGATTGGAAGAGCAATTTGATCAAGTAACAAAAAATCATGTCGCATCTATTTAAAACTTGGAGATTCAAGTAAGACAGCTTCCTGTGAATTTTGTAAGAGAAGTATGGAAGACTCTCTGAGCAATATGGAATTATATCAATGAGAGCAATATGAGGCTATCACCCTTAAAAATGGGGCAGAATAAGAAGAACTAGCGAAAGACCATGTTAAACCCTATCTTATAGAAGACTAAGAAATCAAGAAAGAGGATGAAGAAAAGGATGAAAAACCCTCATATTATCTGCCAGATCTTGGTATACTATGCTTGAACATTAAAAAATCTTAGGGAGATGTCCATGAAAAGAACCTTATCCTTCGGATTAATGATGACCAAGTGACATTCAATATAAATGATGTATTAAAGAATCTGAAGGATAGTAGCTCATTATAGATAATTGATGTGTTCGAATCTTCTAAAAAACAAAAGGGATGAAGAATAGATGACAACAAACATCGAGTTTGAAGAAGCTATGAAAGTCTCTATTCGTGAAGAGGAAGAAGCAGAGGAGACAAATGTGATTAAGGAAGAAAGAGAACAACTCAACTTCTTACAGGACAAACTGTTGGATTCGATGGAAGATGCAGGGAGTTTTGTTATTCCCTGTTTTGTTGACAGTTTACTCGAAAAAGGACGTTATTGAGCTTAGTTGGTTTTCATAATGTTATCAATATTGTCCTTCTGATTATTTTGCAATTTGTACCTTACTTACAGGCTATAAAATCGATGTTGAACAAAAAAGGCGGAAGTAAACCACTCATAATTGATCCCAGCTGAGTTTTCAAGGATAGAGGATCAAGCTACTAATGTTAAAACAAGCACTACATGGGAGGCAACCCATAGATTATTAATTCCATATTATTTCGTTTGATTTTTAGATAGTTTGAATTCTGTAGTTAGGTTATTTCGTGTCCACATAAAATCGGGAAGGCGTAGGACTTCAACATGAATTAGATGATCAAGGAAGTAGGCAAAAGAGAGGTCAAAGAGCTATAAAGTGTTAGGAAGTGATATTAGGAATATGGAGAAGCACAAAAAAGAGAAAGATAATAAATTGGTGGAAATACCACGATCGTGGCCTGCAACAGGGTAAACTTTTCCCACGCTATTTTTAGTTTAAATCTTTACCGTTTTACCTTTCATTCACCTATATATTCATTTCTTACTTTACTTTTTCCCTCATTTCATTTTAACTTTATCTCTCTAAGCTTAGAACCTTCAAACACTCTCACTTCTCTCTAACTAAATTCCAAAGCTTCCATTTTATTACAACTTCACCTACTTACAAACCAATATGTCATGCATGAAGCAGTCAACAAAGCGCGATCAATCAACGGGATAAAACTAAGTCTCGGGATGAGGGCGAAGGAACAGGGCGGTGGACTTCAGAGCACCCTCCCGATTTACACAGAGGAGGAAGGTATTCATTTTCAATCCCTTAATGCTAAACAAATTGTAGTCCTAAAATATTTTGATATTGATATGCTTGATAGGCTAGAACTGCGAGATAGGGTAGAGAACCTAGCAAAAAGAATTAAGCGGGCGAAGTTCATACACTTCCAATATCCTGTTTACCAGGAGCTCACTCTAGAATTTTTCACTTCCCTTTATTACGAACGTAGTAACCCTAAGGAAATGTGGTTTAGGTTGTGGGGACGAAATTATGAGCTAAACATCAAAATCATGTGTGATATTTATAGGTTTCCCAAGTCTTCCATTATCAATCAACATGATGATTTTCATGCTTCTCATTATTGGAATGATCTCACTGGGTTAGAGTAATTTGACGCTAAAAATGGCCACAACAACATCATAAGAACCCATGAGCACTTGTTATTAAATAAATTCATATGTCAAATAGTTTTTGATAAATCAAAAACCAACAAGTGTTCAACAAAAATCTTTTTCTATTATGGTGTATGGATCATAGCATCCCAGTGTACACCTCCACATATATGTTGAATGCTATTGTTGCAACGTTATGTAAGAGGAGAAACAATTTAGGCATGGGGTTCTTAGTTTCTACCATTGCTGAGTATTATGGCGTGGACTGTAGTGATTTAACCATCCACCTCCCGGATTTTCTAAATCACCATCATTTATAGCATGCTAAGATCTTTTAAGTCCCATAACATGGAACTTTGGGACATCAGCCAAAAGACTGATGTGAAAATTAGGGCTAGTTAGGCGAGTTCAAGCATCACGCCGCCTCAGCAGGCAAAAGATGACTTGACTATTGAGGAGTCCGAAAAGGAAGAAGACACAGATGAACCGGGCTAGAATAAAGTGCTCAATACAATCTCCGTGAACACCAAAGTAATTACAGATATACTTACGGAGAACTCTAGAAGGATAAAGGGGATGACTCGAACACAATGACATCAGAGTCAGGATATACATCATATCCATTATTACTTCGAACCTTAAGGCACCCAACAACTACCTCCGACACTATCCTCACCTCCATCACCATGAGACTTTGTTTCTAACCTTTTCCTTTTTAAATTTAGTCTTTATTTTATTTTTTGTTTTATTTTAATTTATGTTTCTTCTTTCCATGCGTGTCGTGTGCCTCCTTCTCATACTGAGGACAATATGTTGTTCAAGTGTGGGGAGGGTTATGTGTTTTGTTTTAAGTGTGAATTTTATATATTATATGATAGTTTGTTAGGTTACATATTGTGAATTGTGTCAATGTGTCAATTGCTTAGATGGATTGTTAATTGATTTAATTTTGAATATAGTCTATTAGGTTGTGAAGAGTCATTAGCCAACAAAATTAGTGAATTGGTTTCTTTGGCTAAATATGCAAGTTAATTATGATTTAGTGTTAGTTTGTCACCCTCTAAATTGTCACATTTATTCATAATTTTAGGTCTTTTGACTAAAGTAGCTTTTCTAGTATTTTTCATGAAAATGAGTAGCTTAAGCAACAAGGTAGGCAAAAAAAATTGTATTTGTTAATTTTAAATAAATAAATACTCTGCTAGCTTTCGGATTATGAATAAAGCTAGTAGCCAGTTGAGACGTAATTTAGTTGAGTAATCGGATTGACACACATCACAAATGTGTGCCTCTGCGTCAAAAGACTATAATGACATTTCATCCAAGGAACTTAATAAAAACATAACTTAGTCAAGTAATCAGATCGACATTCATCACCATTGTTTGACTCTGGGTAAAAGACTAGGTCCATGTCTACAAAAAATTAAATAAAAAGTAAATAAAAAATAATTTTAATAAAACCTAACGAACTTGCAAATAGCTTGCCTTTTCATGAAAATGTACCTAGTAGTTACAGAGTTTGAATGACCAAAGAATCATTAATGTGTGTGTAAAATTGGAAAGGGTAAGTAACTTGACATTTGAGTTTTGATTAATATGTATGTTTAGTCTAGAGCCCCTAAATTTCGATTTTGCGTGTTAATGATTTGAAATAACTTGAATGAATGTCTTTATAAATTTATTTCATGAAGTTGAAGCCATTGTCTCATTACTGCATTGGGTGCTTTTGTGACATTTATGTGTTTGTTTTTTTGTTTACTTGAAGACAAGCAAACCTTTAAATGTGAGGATGTTGATAAGTGTAAATTGCATCATATTGTTGGGTTTAGTTTGATATGTGTTTAGCTATAAT
>JANSVA010000216.1:8141018-8156825 GCA_025504915.1 Erythroxylum reticulatum | reverse complement strand
CGTCTCACTGTCTCCAATTTTTGTTCCGTTCCGTCTCCGAATTTCTGTTCCGTTCTGTCTCCAGTTGTCAGAGACGGTAACCAAACGTAGCGTTAAGGTCTCGCCACAAAATATTTCAATTGCCTATTAATTTCTCTCATTAGCTCTCACTTTATCTTTTTCATTATGGCCTAATCAATACTCCCATCTATTTCTAGCTTTCAAAGTAACTTAACCAATTGAATTCAAAAGTCTGAAGTACATATAGTTAAACTTTCTTTAGTTTAGGTACTACTCAAATAAAAACACAAAATTTAAACCCTAAAAAAATGTTGTCTATTATAAGTCTTCAACTATAACCACATTTTCATATCAAAACACGAAGAAATCATCAACATGTTTATGTTCTAATAAACTTGAGAATATAATATTATAATCTACCGTAATTTGAACGAGTTGATTCCATAAATCAGTCAAACAATCCTATAAACTTTAATCTGAATAATTCAATAGAAAATCTTAGAATTAGTTGTTAGTAGACTCAAGATCAGTTATTAACATATCATAGGAATTTCTATGGTCCAATAATCAATGAAACAATTGCATAATAACATATCAATTTGTTAAGGTTTTAAAGGGATTCGAAGCCTAGGCATTAACTTTTGATATTGATAAATTTTGAAGTGCTTCCTTAATTCTCTATTCAATTTTGTTACCTATTTTATTTTACTTGCTTAATTTTATTTTCTTTTAATTAAAAATATAAAATCAATCTTTAGGTTTGATAATAGGAGAAGAGTAATTATTAGTATTCATCGTCTTCGTAGGATCCACTTGTACTTACTAGTACTAGCTACAGTTACATTGTGTACTTGCAGTTATTACAATATTGATTAACTCAAAATAAGTCACCTTCAAGTGTCTACTTCAATTTCCTTTTTATCCCACAATTGAGAAAATATTGAATAGACAAGTCTTAGTCTTAGTCAATTACATCTCCATACTTGGAATTTGTTAATTAGGTTCATTGTTGCCTTCCATACGAGGGAGATGACTCTAACCTTGAATTATTTTAGTATTTATAAAAAATCTGTCTATTGGGATTGAGAGTGGATGTTATAACCTAACTATTAAACAGGGGTATTGAATGCATATAGTTCCAAATGGGCTACACTTTTGGAAGGAGAGGTTAATCTTTTTATGGAAGGATTTAAATGATAGGTTTCTCCGATGAGATAAGGACAATGCATCTCTCGTAAACTTGTAGATCTAATTATTCCTTTTGTGTGTCAACGGGAACTTGTGTATGAAAAAAGCTTAATCTATTTATAAATTTCTTATAGAGAGAGTATCCCTATAGATTTTTATTCTTTATTCTCTGTTGCTTAGTTCTTTTAAGTATCTTACTAAAAAATATATTGTATTTATAAAATCCATAAATGCCTAATAATACTAACAATGACTAAGGCAACAAAGGAAAGAGTCCTACCTATGTGATATTCCAAAGAAAGGAATAAGTAAAGGGTGATGCATAGTGATGAGGTCATTGTCATCAAGCAAACCAAATGGGCCTAACAATGTGATCTTCCAAAGAAAGGAATAAGTAAAGGATGACAAATAATAATAAGATCACAATCATCGAGCAAACTAAGCGTATTACTCGGATTGTGGGATTTTCGGGTGGCTGAACCCCATTCTCGGGCATCGCCCGATGGCATCATGCGCAAGGAATCGTCGACGATGCATCCTTTTTTGTTGAGTCGGTTTTGGCGCGCGGTTGCTGTTTGGCAGATCCGAGCGTGGGTGTCATCCCCCCACGCCGTGTACTAGGACGTACCTGGGAGTGCCGAAGGGTTGGCTTGTTGATAAGGATAGGCGAGGAATTCGATCACTGAACCGTGACGTATCAGGGATTACTGAAGGTACGTGCGAAAGCGTTATGCTTGGGCGAGTTTTGTGGGTATCTTCATCTCTTCACTCTTCTTATCAAGTGTAAAATGTAATCATCCTCCCTATTCCAAGTAGGTATGTAAGGGTAGAAAAATGCTTCTTCCCTAACCTTATAGAGGACATAACTAGCATTTGCTTACATATGTTTGTTAAAAAGCATCTTGCTAATGTAATTCACTTAGCATTTTATGTTTTTTCCACTTTTTCAATCTTGAATGTGAATTTTCTCAATCTATCGCCTCTATAAGCATAAGCTATTAAATACTTTCTAACAAACTTATTAGGGTTGTCCAAAAGAAGGAGTAAAAGGTTAAGAACATAGTCATAAAGGCCTGTGGTGATCCTGAGTTTTTTAAGACAAAAGAAGGAGGCTATTGAGGAACAATTGTTCTAGTGTCTTAACAAGCTTGAGAGGGAGATTGCAACACTGAAAGGTGATGTCATTAGCCTAATGGGTAAAAGAGATGGTCTTGAAAAGCAGGTAAAAACATTATAAAAGATAACTTTAATTTTACTTTCAGTTTTCATTATTATAGTTTCAAGTGCTTTAAAAATTAAAACTATGATAATCTCATAAGTGCAACATTTATAGAGTTTGAGGCCAATAGGAAGATTAAGCTAAACAAGTTTTTAAAAACATCCTTTATAAATATGGGTATTATTGATGTGCTTGGTGAGCTTAAGCCTACTTAAATTAAAGGTCGTAATAAGTTCTGTAGCATTAATGGAGAGGATAAGGTCACTAGCTGTACTGGTGGAGTATCACCTAACCTTAACAGTGCAAACCTTGCTTTCTTCAATAATGCAGCTCTCTCGATTAAGGTCCTTAGTTTTGTTTCCTTTTTTATTGGGGGTACAAATGCATAGATGATTGAAGGAATTTAATCCATTTATGCTTTTATTTGTAAAATTTTTCTTTTATTAATTTTTTAGACTTGCTTTTATCACTGATTAACTCTTATCTGGTATGTATAAATATCTTATTAGGCTTGCGAAGTCTAGCTCTAATTACTTAAGCAATTTTGAACAAAAGATGAATATAACAAATATACAAAGTCTAGCTCTGATGTGTTAATTAATTTTGAATAAAAGAAGAATTTGATAGGCTTATGGAGTACATCTCCAATGTCTTAACCAAATTTTACGGAAAAAAAGAACATGGCTACCTAAAGGAGTCTAGCTCATCAACTTTCACAAATTTAGAATGTTTCTAACTTGATAATTTTAGGCGTAAGAAGTTTAACTGAAATGAATTAATCAATCTGGAACAAAAAATGAACATGACATGTATATGGAGTACATCTTCAATGCCTTAACTAATTTTAAAACAAAAAACAAATGCAATAGTTATGAGGAGTCTTCTTATGTTCCTTAGAAAATTTTTAAGAATTTAAACCTAATGATCGCACGCCTAAGGAATCTAGCTCTTATTCCTTAATCAAATTTGAACAAAAAGTGAATATGATAGGCCTGTGGAACCAAGTTTTGAAACAAAAATTGAATGTGAAAGCCTTGAGGATCTTAGCTCCTTAACCCTAATAAATTTGGAATACTTTTAATTTGATGATCATATGTTAAGGATACTATCTCGTATTCCCTAACAAAATTATAATAACTTGAACCTATTCCTCATACTCTTAAGAAGTTTAGGTCCTATTCCTTAAAAAATTTTGAGACTTTAAATCTAATAACTAAGTGACGAGTAGCCTAACTTATTAGGCTACAGAAAAATTTGAAGAATTAAACTTGGTGATCGCAAGGCTATAAAGTCTAGCTCCTTTATATTGGCAA
This sequence comes from Erythroxylum reticulatum, assembly GCA_025504915.1. Classification (NCBI taxonomy): domain Eukaryota; kingdom Viridiplantae; phylum Streptophyta; class Magnoliopsida; order Malpighiales; family Erythroxylaceae; genus Erythroxylum; species Erythroxylum reticulatum. The sequence continues at coordinate 8,153,105 of JANSVA010000216.1, read as the reverse complement.
AATGAAATTTCTATCTGGTTGTTCTTCTATAATTGCTTATAAACCTAATTTCTCTTGATTGTTGATTATTTATTTAGCTAGGGAATAAAAATATACTTTTCTTCATCTTAAGGTTTTTTGACCTGTAAGTTTTTATTTTGTATCCATGGAGATAAAAGGGAATTTTCCTAAACCTAAGGCTTTTAGACTTGTAAGTTTTTCTTTTTGATCTAAGGAGCTTAGATTACTCCTTTTAAACTTGAGGCTTTTAAGCTTGTTGGGTTTTTCTTTTAAGTTAAGGAGTTAAGATGACTTTTCCTTAACCCGAGACTTTTTGATTTGAATGTTTTTCTTTTTGGTGATTGAACCTAAACTTTATGAAAAAAATAAGACACATTGTTGGTGATCATGTTTTTGAACGTATGAGTTTTTATGTTTTTTTAGATAATAAAGTACAAAGTTTAAAACCTTTTTTAGATATTTTTCATTTTATTTTCTAACCTGTTAAATTTTTTAATTGAATGTTCAAACTTTTAAAAATTGGATAACTTAGTTCAAAAGGTTATCTCCATCATGATGATGTGGTTGATAAATTAATGTAAAGACTAATATTTAGAGGGCTATGTAACATCTTCTTCCTTACATAATTTTTAACATCAAGAAAGTCCCAATATTTTAAATATATAACTATTAATATGTTTGCTCCATAAAGCTTAAAAATTATATTAACAAAGAAGTAGGGTTATATAACCCTTCAAATATTAGTCTTTACATTACTTTGTCAATCACATTAGAAAAATATTAATGGAGACAACCTTTTAAATTGAATCTTTGATTTTTAAAATTTTAAATTTTTAATAAAATTTTAAAATATTGGTTATAAAGTAAAAAATCCAAAAAGTTTTGACGCTTTTTTTATCCCTTTCATTTTTATACTTGTGACATACTTACGCTCTTTAATTAGGTTAAGTTTGTAGTTAAATTGATCATCATTAGCCTAAGATTTATATGCATGTACATTTAGGCTTAGTAATTTCAAAGCAACAAAAATCAAGACTTTAACTTCAAATGCAAGGTTGAAGGGAATTTCTCTAGTAGAAATTCTTAATGTGTTTAGTATGTCTATTTGATATTGTAAATCTCTTCAACCTAAGTTCCTTCAACATTTTTGACATTGGTTTTCTAGCCTTATAGTATTGTTCTATTCGTATGATTAGCACATTAGCCTATGGATATGCAATGGATGCAAAGTGATGCTTAATTTCTATTCTTGCTAAATTCTTTACAGGTAATGCTACCAAGTAAGATCTCATTAGTTATGATTATTACTAATGAGTAATAATGTCTTGCATTTAGCCTAAATATTTACTAAGTAGTATTTCCTCTTTTTCTCTTAGTTAGTTAGCCTAAATATTTTCTTACAATGGCTAGTGGAATTTATTTACTAACTTGTTTTCTTTCATGTTTGCATATTTATTTTACCTTGTTTTATGTTTACCTTGTTTTATATTTATTATATTATTTATTTTTATATTTTTATTTATAAAAATTTTTATTTTGTTGGTGGTGTTGGTGTTAGTGTTGGAAACCTCTTTACTAGTTATGAGTAAAATTGCATACTACACGACCTCTCTAGACCTCACGTATCAACGGGACTTTAACTGGGTTATTGTTGTATTAGTGAGACTATGTATCTTATTATAATTTTTTCCTTAAAAAGCCTTCAAATGCCTTCTTATCATGTTGACTAAGGGTTTTGCCTAAATTTATCTCATAAAATAGTTAACCACAATAAGAAAGAATTTAATTTGTCTTATTCTGGGAGAAATCGTTGAGGACATTCATTCTCCATTGGGTGAAAAGGATGACACTTGATACTGTAATATAGTCAACAACAGGTGAGGAATTCATATTAGAATACCTTTAACACTCATTACATTTTCTCGGTGAAGTCGTTAGCATCCCAAAAAATTGTAGGTTAAAAGTATAAATGCCTTGAGAATCTTTGGACTAAGGATGATACTCCTTGATTAGCCACACATACCCTTACATAAATCTCTATAAGGACAAATAGTAATTGAGTTTTAAATATGTATTTTGGATATCAAAAAGTGAATAAGCTTTGGTACAACTACTCGTCTATAATTCAATGGACTTAGTTATAGAGTTTTTAACCTCATTTTTTCATTAGGTAACTTTCCCTATTGTAAGAAATTTTGGATTAGATATATATAATCCACTTCATCATCTGCTATGGTAACTACCTAGTTGAGTTATGTTATCATTAGCTCTACTTGCTATTTATAAAATATTACTTAAGGGATTACATTAATATTGGCCCTTGTCTTTGATAGATGATTGACCTTATAGTTTTGTTTCCTAGGTTTAGCCTACTTGAATATGATCCTTCATTTATCTAAACTTTTCTTTATATTTGGCCAACTTTTGACTCATAGGTGTTATTGAGTTGGTTGACCCTAAATTAGGAGTCTAAACTAATGGTCATGAACTTGATTTAAAGTGAACTAGTCGTCTTTAGTCCAAAAGGTAAGGCTTCATACTATACTTTATTTGTGGACAGTTTGAAGTAGTTGCCCATTATATATTGTATATTTATTCCCATTTACCCTTTTAAGCATACGATTATCCTACTACCATTTTACACCATCTACATATATGCTTGTTATTGTACATAGGGTTATCAAGTCTTCTAGGGTATCAATATTTTAAGAATGAAATCCATTATGAATTGTGATTTTAAGGAAAATTTTGAGATGTACTTGATGTCAAACTCCTCAACTTAGTTAATCATTTCACAAGTCTTCTTCATACATCTAATTTGTAAAAAATTTTCTTAATGGTAGATATGTATATACGTTAACTGTGTGAGCTTAGAAGCATGGTCTTAACTTTCTTGTGCTAATAAGTAGCTTGCATGTTGCTTTCTCCATTCTTAAGTAGTTTAGATTTTGGCTTTTTAATGTCTTACTTATGTAGTATATTAGACTTCAGATGTTATCTTCTTCCTTGATGAGTAAAAAATTGAGGGTTGCTTAGAAATGGTAATATAGAGGTATAACATTTCACCTATATGTGTATTCGGTAATAGTGGTAGACTCTTAAAATATTCATTCAATTGTTTGCAAGCCCATTGACATGCTTAAGTCCACTTAGTCTCCTTAGAGTTTTAGACTATTTTAAAGAATGATAGGTAGTAACCATTACATCTCAAGAGGAATCTTAATAAAGTTGTTATCTTGCATGTTAATCTCTGTAAGTCTTTCATATTTCTAGGTGCTTCCAAGAGTAAAATGGCCTTAATTTTTTTGTAGGTTTACCTTTATCCCTATAAGGGTGACTTTGAATTCAAGAAACTTGCTTGCCTTTACATCAAATATTCATTTTTTAAGGTTTTAACTCCATATTATATTTATGTAGGATTATAAAGACTTCCTCTATATCCATTATATAGTCTCCTATAAGTTTTGTCTTCATAATCATGTCATTCACACATGAATTCTTATTTATCTAAAACAATTTATAGAATACCAAGTTCACTAACCTTTGATAGGTTATCATGTATTTTTAAACTAAATGGAATGAATTTGTATCAATAGATAACCTTATACATAATAGAGGATTTTCTTTTTTTGTTAGCCTTATTCATCTTGATCTAATCATATCTGAGTAAGCATCCATAAAGCTTAGGGTCTGGTGTAATAAAGTGACATTCTCAAATTAATCTATTTTTATAAGGGATAGTTACCTATAGGATGCCTTATTTAGATGTGAAGTAGACAGAAATCATTCTCTTTTCATTGGCCTTCATGTCTATGAAAACATTGGCACAAAACTTAAGGTAGTTAACCTCTCTAATAAAGCCTGCATCAAGGAGTTTAGTTACATCTTTTATGGTTTATTGTCTTTCTATTATGAAGTTTCCCTCTTTTGTTTTATAGGCCTAGGAACCTTTTGCTTTCTTGTTATAATAAATGCATCAAACTAGGCTTGCAAGTATAAATTTCCCCTTTCACAGTATATATAGCCTTATGTTGCCTTATTATTAAGAGAAGGATAATCAAAATCATGATCATTACTTGGTAGTAAAGAAATTGAATATAAAAGATCATAATTTTGATAATAATATCATTATAAGAATCAATGTCTTGATAATAAATTGATAATGTTATGGTAATGTCTAATTAACTGCTTATTTGTTGTTCCTGAAATTTGATTGCAGATTATACCCATACCCATAAAAATTGAAATAACATATTCATCAGTGCTAAATCTTTTAGTTTTTTCATTTTAGTGCCAAACCTTTTAAATTTTTAATTAAGTGACTAACCTTTCAAAACCCTTACAATTCAATTTAAAAAGTTACTTTCTATTAGTTTTTTGTTGATATAGTTGATGGAACTACTTTACATTTAATATTTGGACATCCATGTGAAAAATTTTGGACACATGGACACCTATATGGATTATCCATAACCTATAACCAATGACTTGTAACCCACCCATTTTATTCCAAAATAACCCATATCTTTGAATCCTAATTTTCACCTTTAAACGGAAAATCCATTGTCATGTAAAAACACTTTTAAACTTTTGGTTGCTTCCTTATTCGTTTATGGGTTTCATTCATTAGGTATTAGTTTCACTCTTCGTTATAAGTTTTTCTGGGGCTGTTAAGAATAATGAGATACTTTAGCAAACCATGTAGGGACCTTTCTCTCTTTAAGTTCTTAAAGTCAGTGAAGAACTCATACAATAGTGCGCATTCGACCACCTGGTTATTTCAAGTAAGTGTCATATTTTGGACTACATTTGTGAAGTTTTGGATAACCCTTAATATAAGTTATTCACCCTTGTATTCTAACATAATTTATTATATAATTGTGTTGTTGGTCTTGCAATAAGTGGTTTATATTGGGATTTTGAGTGATTTGTAAGATTAATTATTGAGCTGCTAAAAGGCCAAGGATTTTGGGGGCTTCTAAAATCATTTGTTGAATTAAAAGCTAATAAATTTAACATAGGTACAGTTAATTGGAAATTAAAAAGAACTAATATTTTTGGAATGCATTTTTTCTCTACATATTAGAAAATTATCTGGCTAAAAAACCCTAAGATTATTTATGCTTTGATTATTCTTTGTTATTAAATTTAATATTTTAACAAATGGCAATTTCGTCTTCTTATTATCTTGGATGAATTGGAACTTTATAAATGGTGATTGTAGTAGCTAAGTAACATATTGGTTTCTTAATTACTCAAGCAATTGGTAGTTAACTCATTTCCTTGTCCAGGAATCTATCAGCACAATAGGGTAGGCTCAAATTGCCTGTAGGATTAGATTAAGTAATATGACATAACCATTAATCATCAATGCTTTTTCAGCATGTGACAATTTCAAAACCATTGTAATGTGTTACTTTTACTTTATACTGTACTAAGTGAATTTTCTTATTTGAAACATTTATATATTCAAGGAAGTTTTCAACATTTTGAACCAAATGTGTAGATAGGCATGTAATAAATGAATTTACCAAATGCATGCTTATTTTCAAATTTCTCTTTTTTAATTAACCTGAAAGATATATATCTTAAAAAGATTTTAACCATTACATCATTCTTCAACTAGTATGTGGCTTGTTCCAAACAACTAGTATACTTTATCCTTTTGGAACTTAAAATATCATGACTTATGTTGAAAATAAATGGAAGGATTCGGAGATTTAATTATAGTACCTTCCTTGTATTAAATGAAGTGCTTGTCTTATGCCTCATCAATAAAGTGCTTATCTTGTATTATTTTTCTTTATGATTAATGTAACATTGATATTTGTATATAGGTAAACAAAGATGGATGGTTGGGATAGGATGGGATGGGAAATTAACTATGTTCTATAATGGGAAGTTTGTATATGAGTGATGCCATATGCAGTGTGAAACAATGCCAAATCGGTTCTGGAAAAAGTTTAAGAAAGTTTGGAGTAGTTAGGTGATCAAATAGGTTCAGAATGTGGGATGGATTTCTAGGAAGATAGATCTAGAATTTGAGGTTATGGTGCTTAATGAAAGTTGTAGGTATGTCTGTCTAGTTTTTAGAAAGGTATGGTCTTATACCATTTTTAGTGGTTGATGGTCTGGCTAGGCATTGAAATGGAAACTGTTGTGGAAATGGGAAATTTGGATGGATTCTGGAAAAGAGATTAGAATGAAGTTGTAAAGGAGATGATGACAAACAACTTTGTTTTAACCAGAAGTTGAATTAGTGAGTGTTTTTAAGATAACTAGAACCGAAAAAAGGTGATGTTGGGTGGCAAGATGGAGCAGATCAAAATATCAATTGATAATTTTTGGAAAATTATAAAACCCAATTGATTGTTTTTTGGAAAATAACAAACCTAACAAAAAATTATGCCAAAGAAGATAATTGATTGTTTTTGGAAAATAACAAACCCAACAAAAAATTATGCCAAAGAAGATAAACTCACACTGGAATTCAATATCTAATATATATTTTTTTATATTTCCAGCTAGCTATTTATAGACAAGGAAAGTATAAGGAAGCTTCCTCATGTTCTAGTCATGTGTTATAAGCCATCAAAACAGAAAATTAAATTCAGTCACAACTAAACATTAACTCTATTTATGAAATCATAACTTAAATACAAAATTAAAGGTCAAAACAAGTCAAAGTTCATAAAGTCACAAAGTCAATAACTCAACAACATCATGTTTTTCAAGAGTTATTGGCCAATCTCCTTCTTGATGTTATGGGCTTTCTTTGGGCTGTGGTCACTCTTCATAAACATAAGTTTTGACTTCACTAAAAGGCTTTACTAAGGCTTGGAATTGTAGAAAATTGTTGAGTCCAAATTCCTCTTCTCCAAATGTTGTAGTCGTGGGTTGTGGAGGCTCTCTTAGGCCCATTGCTTCCATATCTTCCATTGTTTGCTTAGATGGTCCTCCTTCATCCTCTCCTTTTTGAGAGGTCGAGTCATCATCATTATTTAGATTTGAACTTGTGTCTTCCTTATATAGTTTCAAATCACTCACACTGAAAGTGTTGGAAATGTTGTAAGGACATGGCAACTTAATTTCGTAGGCATTGTTGTTGACTTTCTTCAACACTTTGAAGGGTCCATCAGCCTTGCCATCTAGCTTTATCTTCCTTGCTTTTGGGAACCTATCTTTTCTCAAGTATACCCATATAAGATCTCCTTCCTTGAACTCAACCACCTTCTTAAGCTTGGCTTGCTTTTTGTATGCTTCATTATGCTTCCTAATGTTTTCCTTGACCAACTCATGGATTCTTACAATCTCTCTAGCTCTCATCTCGGCTTTGGCACTCTCCATTGGGTTGTTTGACACAATTGGGCTTAAGTTAATTAGTGTTAAAGGGTTGTTGCCGTATACACCAAATGGGGACATGTTTATGGTTTTTTTTAGAACAATTATATGCAAACTCCACATGAGGCAAGAGTGCATCCCATTTTTTAGTTTTTCCCCTCAAAAAGCTTCTCAATATTCCCCACAAAGGCCTATTAACAACCTTGGTTTGCCCATCGGTTTGTGGATGGAAGGAAGTACTAAATTTTAATTGTGTTCCCAATCTCCTCTATAAACCTCTTCAAAAATGACTCAAGAATTTCACATCTCTATTACTCACAATACTCCTTGGAATCCCATATAGTTTCACAATGTTAGAAAAGTAAAGATCCATTACATTTTAGGCATCATTAGTTTTTAAACAAGGAATGAAATGGGTCATTTTATAAAATCTATCAATAACAACCATTATGCTATCAAACCTTTTATTTGTTCTTGGCAAACAAATGACAAAATCAACTCTCACATCCTCCCATAGGCTATTTGGTGTGGGTAATGTTGTGTATGGACTGTGGGCTTGGCTAGTCATTTTGGCCTTGACATATGTGTTATAAGCACTCACCAATCTCACAACATCCCTAAACATTTTTGGCTAAAAGAAGCTAAAATAGGCTAAGGCACATGCTTTGTCTCTTCCAAAATGACCAGCTAAGCCTCCCCCATAGACCTCTCTCAAGATTGCCTCTCTCAAAAAGCATTTTGGAATGCAACAAGAACCATTTTTAAACAAGTAACCATCATGTAAAACATAATCCATAAATGCACCATTGCTTTGCCTCACTTTAGCAAATATCTCATCAAAATCTCTATCACTCTCGTATAACCCCTTAATATTATCAAAGCCTATAACATGTGAATGTATTAAGCTCAAAAATGTATATTTCCTAGACAAACTGTCGGCTACTACATTATTGGCCCCTTTCATGTACTTGATCACAAAATCAAAAGATTGTAAATATTCAATCTAAGTAGCATGTCTATGTTTTAAATGCGATTGGCTTTGAACATATTTCAGTGCATCATAGTCGGTATATAAAACAAAAGAGTTAGCCATTAAGTATGATCTCTAATGTTTAATGGCCCTAACAATTGCATAAAAATCTTTCTCATAGGTGGAGTACTTTTTCCTAGCTTCATTTAGCTTCTCACTAAAATAAGCTATCGGTCTACCTTCCTGGCTAAGTATGGCTCCTATACCTACCCCACTTGCATCACACTCTAACTCAAATGGTGCATTGAAATTTGGCAAAACCAAAACGGGAGCTTTGGTGTCTAAGTTTTTCAAAGTTTTAAAGGTTATTGTAGCTTGGTTAGTTCACCTAAACTCTCCTTTTTTTCATGCATTTAGTGATTGGAGCGGTTACAGTACTAAAGTTTCTAATGAACCTCCTATAGAAAGAGTAAAATCCATGAAACTTCTAACCTCAAAAAGTGTATTAGGGGTCGGCCACTCTAGAATAGCCTTGAATTTGTGAGATCCATTCTTATTCCTTCATAGCTTACTACATAACCTAGGAAAGTTAATGAATGATTACAAAAATGACACTTTTCCACATTAGCATATGAACATTCGTGATCTAACACCTTAAAAACCATTCTCAAATTCATCACATGTCTATCTAAATCTTTTGAGAAAACTAGAATATCATCAAAATACACTTCCACAAACTTATGAAGGAATGGTTTTAATACCTCATTCATCAATCTCATGAAGGTTGAAGATGAATTGGACATCCCCATTGGCATCACCAACCACTCATAGAGCCCCTCCTTTGTCATGAAGGCAATTTTCCATTCATCTCCTTCACGAACTCGGATTTGATGGAATCTATTTACTAGTTCCAACCGTGTAAAGATTGAAGCTCCATATAAGTTGTCAATCATGTCATCAAGTCTAGGAATTGGATATCTATACTTAATGGTAATCTTATTCACGACCCTAGAATCTATCACCATCCTCCGTTTTCTTTTTTTTTTTTCACCACAAAAGCGGGAACCACACATGGACTAGAACTCACTCTGATAAAACCTCTCTCCATCAACTCATTCATGCAATCTTGTAAAGCTTCAGTCTCCTTTGGACTCATCCTATAGGCATGCTTGTGACGTATCAGGGCTCCGAGCACAAAATTGATCTCATATTGGATGCTTCTCAATAGAGGAAGACCTTTGGGCAAAGTTTCGGGAAATACCCGTGGGATCTCCTCTTTCCATCTCCTTAGGCAACAATACCGTTGACTTGTCTTCAACTTCCACATCTAATTGCATATAAGATGGCAATTCCTCTACAATGGATTTTTTCTAGTCTATGGCTAAAGCAATTTCACTTATAGTCTCCCTTTTGAACTGCGGCTTCATCGGTGTAAGCAAAAATCTCTTACCCTCATGCCTCAAGGAATAGATGTTTGCTCTCCCTTGATGGTTCACATCTCTGTCATATAGCCATGGCCTCCCAAGTAGCAAATGACAAGTGGACATGGAGATAACATGGCACCATACTTTATTACAATATTTTTCAATTACAAAGGGAACTAAACACCTCTTAGTTACCTTAATTTTGTGATTGTCATTAAGCCATGTGAGCTTGTATGGATTGGGAATTGGTTTAGTTTTGAGCTTAAGCTTGCCCACCATTTTGGTTGAGGACACGTTCTCACAAGCTCCACTATCTATTAACATATGTCACATTTTTCCACTAGCAATACACCTTGTGTGGAAAAGTGATCTTCTCTTCCAATCTTCTCATCCATTTTTTCTATTCAAAAGCCTACATAACACAAGCATTTCAATACACATATTTTCTCCACTAGCCATAATTGTCTCATCACTCTCATGCTCCTCTTCTTCATTAGCACCATAAAACATCTCAACCCTAAATTCAACTTCATCAATCTGGTTATCATTTTTCTATTTAGACAATCGATTGAAAAGGGTCATAACCTTGGCATTTAAAACACCTAAGCTTGGTTTTTGGAGATTATTAGTTCGGATTTGGTACAATTTTTGGTGTATAAGTTGTAGTGTTTGGCCTTTGGTTCAGTGGAGGTGAGTAGGGTGGGTTTGGTGGTGTAGTGTTCGGTTTGGTAGAATTTGAAGGTGTGGTGTATAGAGTTTGTGTTTTTGATGGTGGGGTGGAAAATTTTGATGTTGGTCGCGGGGTTTGAGATGACTTTAAGCTTGCTTCACTTCTCATTGCAAGCCTCTTCAATTTGCTAAAAGTTTTATATGGGTAAAATCTCACCATGTTTTTAATTTCCACTTTGAAGCCTTTATGAAAACGGCCACAAACTAATTCTTCACTTTCTCCAAGATCACATTTGATTCAAAAAATGTTCAAATTCACCAATATATTCTTCAATGCTTCTACTACCTTATGTGAGAGACATCATTTGAGCCAACAAATTTTACCTATATTGAGGCAGCATGAATGCATCTTCAAGCTCGACTTTCATCCTTTCCCAATTGTTGATTCGTTGCCTCCCTTCTCTCACTATTCTTCTTTGAAGATTGTCCCACCACAAAGTCGCATGCCCCCTAAATTTGAGAGCCACAATCTTCACTTTCTTATCATTCTCAACATCTCTTAATTTAAAAGCTCTTTTTATGATATATAGCCAATCTTGGTAAGCATCGGGATTTAGCTTTCCATGAAACTTGGGAATGTCTAATTTTAAATTAAAATTTTCACTTTGAGGCCTCTCTTGCATAAACATTTCTTGAACATACCTTCCTCTACGTGGGTCAATTTTGCCCCCTCTCCCTCTTAGAACTTTCGGTTCGCCCATAGTGTAAAAGGCACCATCATCTTCATATGGCGTATCTTCTCCAAAGGTAATGCCACCATCAAAAGTTTGATGGGGGTCCGACCTAATCGGGACTTCAGGGATGTATGGAGTGCTGGAGGATGGTTTAAACATTTGAAAGGCTTTGTCTTTGACTTTCAAGGCGGCTATTTCAAGGCAGAGTATGTCAATTTGAGCGACCATCTCTTCTTATGTAAGTTGTGGCTTAAGTTGATTAGATTCAGACATGGCTTATGGGAGATGTACCTGGATCTGGCTCTGATACCAAAATGATGGCGTATGTAGTGTGAAACAATGGCAAATGGGTTCTGGAAAAGGTTTAGGCAATTTAGTGATCAAACAGGTTTGGAATGTGGGACAGATTTCTAGTAAGATGGATCTAGAATTTGAGGTTATAGTCTCAATTAAAGTTACAGGTCTATGTGTCTAGTTTCTGGAAAGGTATGGTGTGTTTGAAATAGATGACTGGTTTGAGAGTTATGTCATTTTTAATGGAAGATGGTCTGGCTAAGAACTGAAATGAAAACTGTTGTGGAAATGGAAATTTTGGATGGGTTGCGTTGGGATTATGGAAAAGAGATCACAATGAAAGTTGTAGAGGAGATGGTCACGAACTACTTTGTTTTAACCAAAAGTTGAATTGGTGAGCAGTTTTCAAGTTAACGGGAATAGACAGAAGGTGATGTTGGGTGGTGAGATGGAGTAGATCAAAATATCAATTGATAATTTTTGGAAAATTATCAAACCCAATTGATTGTTTTTGGAAAACAACAAGCCCAACAAAAAATTCTGCCAAAGAAGATAAACTCACATTAGAATTCAATATCTAATATATTTTTGTTATATTTCCAGCTAGCTATTTTGTAACATCCCCTCACCAATAGGAAGGGTATATTGATAAATT
>JANSVA010000216.1:8128881-8140918 GCA_025504915.1 Erythroxylum reticulatum | reverse complement strand
GTAAAATTATTACAAAATATAAGGTTATAAAGATCCAAATTTAGAACAAAATGTGGATGATCTTATTAATTTTGAGAAAGAAGTTGCAGATGATGTTATTATTATTGAGCAAGAAGATGTAGATGTAAGTGACGGTGAAGTTAATCCAGTTGAGGAAGGAAAGGATTTATTTGTTGATGTAAGGATTACAAAAGAGTTTGATTTGGGTTTGTATAGTGAAGAGTTGGAATTGTTTAAGTATTTAACTATTTTATTTTAAAAGGGACAAATAAAGAAAAAAATCTAGACGAATGCCTGCATTATACAACATAAAAAGGGAAAGCTACAGAAAAAAGAGCAGTTGATGATGAAGATGATAATGGTGAAAATGATGTGTAAAATGAAAACATAGCAGATTACTTCGAGTCATCTGACAATTGTAGTTTTGAAGGAGAAGGTGGTTCAGATGTGGATGAGAAGTTAAGACTTAAATAAAAAATTTGTAGATTTAGCCCTCATAAGAAAAGGATTAACATTAGGTTTAGTATATGGTTTGAGGATTCTAACTAATTAAGAAAGGACTTCACAAGCTTGTTATGGACAAAATAGAGTTTAAATTTATAACAAACATTAAAATATTTATGGGAGTCAAATGTCTGAGTGACTACTGCATATGGTACATTTTATCTAGCTAGATAAATGATTTGAATAGTTTTCAAATAAGTAATTTGAATTTTTCATTTATTTTCAATTTAGCGATCATTTGTATTATAGACTAACTACTCACATATATGTATATAAGTGAGACTTTTTAAGCAGAAGCACACGTGCAATTATGTACTCCACAACAGAAGTGTGGGTTCAAAGTGGCTTGGTAAGAATTACTTCAATAATTTCCTAACAGTCAATGCATTGGAACTAATAGATTGGGGTAAGTTTGTGAAGAAAGATTTTAGAGTTAATGTGGGCTATAGTATATGTTATAGGGTTAGAAAGTTGGACATAAAAGAAATGCAAGGAGGCGTTAAAGCACAATATAGCAAGTTGTGGGATTACAAAATGGACTTTTAAGGTCAAATCCTAGTAGCAAAGTTGAATTGATCGTTAAAAGGCCATCAATTGGAGATAATTTGCAGCCATCATTTTTGTATAATTTATGTGTGTTTTGAATGTTGCAAGGAGGGGTTCTTAGATGGTTTTAAAAGGTTGATAGGACTAGATGTTTGCCTTTTGAAATGTATTGTAAAAGGTGATATATTATCAATAGTAGGAAGAGACGAAAACAATTAGATGTTCTCTCTAACATGGAATATGTTAATGTAATGAAATGTTTGACATTTAAAGCTAGCTTTTAGAGTTGTTAAAGAAAGAATTGGATCTTAAAGATGAAGGTGGATGGGCAATGATTTTAGATCAACAAAAGGTTTAGTATAAGCTTTATTTTCTTTTGTAATATAAATTTACTAGTATTAGTTACTAACTATTTTTTGTTAATTGAATGTTACAAAAGGTCTTAATTTGTTAGGCAACTCCTAAAGTTTGAAGTAAGGTTTTGTGTAAGACATGTTTTCTAATTGGAGATAAAAAAGGATCATAAGGACTCAAATTCCAAAGACTATCTTAGAAATATTGTAAGTCATTTAATGAACTTGACTTACTTTTATATTTGAAGGAGTTACAAGATATTCATAGGGACTTGCTAAAAATTCCAAAAGAAAAGTGGTAAAGAGCATATTTTAACATATTATTGAAGTATGATATTGTAGATAATTATCTTTGTGAAGTGTTTAATGAAAGTATTATTAAAGCCCAGATAAAGAAATTTATCATAATATTTGAGGACATTAGAGTGCTTGTGATGAAGAGATTGGTTAAGAATAGATATCTGTCAATCAAATGGGTAGATGAGATTATCCCAAGAATAAAAAATAAATTGAAAATTAACAAGAAGTTAAATATTGATCGTGAATTTGAGAATAATGCTACTCGGGCATTTTAAATAATGCAAAAGAGGGTTAATCATATTGTGAATTTAATATATAGATCATGTAGGTAAAAGTTGATATGTTTCAAGAATTCCATGTTCATATGATATTGCTACCATCAACTGCAATAATGAGCTTCTTGAAAAATATGTTTCACTTTGGTTTTTGAAGGATAAGTATTTGCAAGCTTATCAATATATGATGAAGCCAATTCAAAGAGAGAAATTTTGGTCCTAAAACTGAACATGAGCCACCATTACCACCTCCATTTAGAAAAAGTGGAAGGTAGGCTAAAAAAGAAAGAAAGGAGATCTGGGAGAATTCTACTACAAGCAATAAGTTATCAAAGAAAGGGATGAAAATGATTTGTCAATCATGCCTCTAATAAGGATATAACAAAAAAGAGAAAACATTCCCAATGAAAGTTGTATCGCAATAAGCTTCAACTGAAGGCCCAGTCAGTTTGACTGTAAGTTCACATAATAATTTTAACATTATTTGTTTATATATTAATTGTATATCTTGATAATTTTATTTCTTTTATATATGTAGACTACATGTTATGTTGAAGCAAATTATACCATTGTTTCATACCAATATTAAAATCAAATAAAAGAAAGAGACAGTCCACACTTGAACCACTAGTGACTAGATAAGAGTCATAACTTGTGAAAAGTTACAAGTGCCAAATTCAAGTTTAGAATTAATTTAATAATTAGATCAAGTTTTTAATTATTTATTACTGTTTTTATTAGGAAACAACAAATGCAAGAATGGGGAGGACAAGATCAAAAACATCATATAGTATATAACATGTCCTAACATTGACTTTTGAATCATTTGGGACAATGTCAACAATAGCTATTATAAATATTACAAAATTTAAGATAATGTCCATGACATTGACTTTAGTTATTTTTATTTGGTTTATTTTATTGATCGAAGAATATGATGTTTTTGTAATAAGTTTTAGCTAGTAGCTACAACCTTTATGATTGTTATATAAAAGTTATTGCATATATGCTTAATCCTTGTTATACAGCTACAGACAAATCTTTTGATCCTCTTAGAAGCTAATTCTTTTGCCATTTACTTGTTTGAAATCTTACAATGTTGAGGTGCTGTAAAAGTTACAGTCTCTGAATAAATTTATGGATATTCACTTGCTTTTATGGTGAGTGGCATGGTTTTAGAATATATGTCTCATGTAAATCGTTTTAAAATGGCTTTCCCTTAAGGCAAGCAAGGTTTTTTTACAATCCATCATGATTTGAAATTTAAGATATTTAATATTTCAATCTTTCAGTAAATTAATGCATAAGTTTAAAATAAAATTAGTTAGAAATTTCTAACTCGTATAAAATCATAAACAAGTTTTTTTTAATTTCATAATTAGCAACATTAATGATCAATGAAATACAAACCAATCTTTCTACTTTTACATCCATTAACAATTTTTAATAACAATCACAAACAATATAATCCTTATAATTTTTATTTTTAACTTCAACATTTCTTTATATTTTTTTAGCTTGTTCATCTTCTTCAGCGGATCAGGTACGATCCTCAAAGCTCTTTCACACATTAGGGGATAAATCCATTTACAAAATCTACAACTTCAATATTGAAATTAAACATATAATGGAAAAAGTTAACAAGATTATCGTGATTAAAATGCCAAACAACCTACAAAACCAATTAGTTATATAACTTACTCCACATATAGGACAAAAGATAAAGCATCCTTTAGGATTTCTTTTTGCCTAGAAAGTCTGCATAACACTTATTAACCCACAAAACAGTAATTTTATGGATCCAATACAGTTGTTGAACTTAGGTTTGTTTTTCGAATCATAATTCTACAAACATAAATGTTGTATATAAGTAATATGAATACAGTGATGAGTGTTGAATTGCTTGCAATAAGAACGGGGCTTCGTATTACTTGGGATAAAAGATTTAAACAGGTTGCTTTATTATTAGATTCTATGGAAGCCTTGAGATTAATTAAAAGTATCGATTGTTACTTCCATCCTCATGTAAACCTAATTGAAGATATTAAAGTTATGCTCAACTGGAATTAGGATGTGTCTTGTGATCATATTTACAGGGAGGGTAATAGCATGGTTGATATTTTAGCCAAAATGGGCAGCCATGATAAGCTGCCATTTTAGTTTTGGTTGTCTCCCCCAAGCTCAGTCCTAATAGCTCTTGTTAGAGACACTGTTGGTGCTTTAATTGAGAGAGCACGATAGTTGGGCTTGGTCTTCTATTTCTTTTTTTTCTTTTTCTTTGCTTTGTTGTTTTAAATTTCCATTACATTAAAAAAAAAAAGAATACAATGATGGGTTTTCATAGTATTTTTACCACATCATTTGAATTACTTTACAAGACTTGAACTTATGCGTTATTAAAACAGGTACATCCAAGAACCATTAACTTATCCAAGAGCACCTCATAACATTGAACTTGGTCCCTGGGTGGCTCAATTTCGTGAATGTCTATAGCTAGTAAACATAATGCCCATCTTTAATAGTACAAAATGAATGCTCTACTCAACACACAAATCTTTCTGTTAGAAATTACTTTGGGGTTGATTACCAAGTTGATGTTCAACTCTTTTCTCTTAAATGAGGTCATATGGTTAATGACAAGAATTCAGTACTGCATATACATGTAACTCCCTAGCATATAAATTATACGAGAATGTATAAAGAACATAGAAACCATTTATTGTGAGGCTAACAACACAAACATATCATAAATTATGCTAGAATACAAAGGTGAACAACTTACTGTAGGAGATATCCAGAACTTCACAAATGTAGTCCAGAACACGACACTCACTTGAAATAACAAGATGATCAATTCTAGTCTCATTATTATATGAGTTCTTCATTGACTTGAAAACCTAGAGAGAGGAAGGTCCCATTATATATGATTTGTGATAATGTCATGTTATCCTTGGTAGGCAACTACTATAAAACCAAAAAAAATTATAATCAAGAATGAACCCAATACCTAGTGAATGAAACCCATAGCCGAAGGAAGCAACTGAGAGTTTAAAGGTGTTTTTAGATGAAAATGGATTGTTGTTTGAAAGGTGAAAATTAGAGTTCAAAGGTGTAGGTTATTTGGAATAAATGAACGGATTATGAGTCGTGAATTACGGATTAGAGGATATGGGTTATAGGTTAAGAGCCAATCTATGCAAATGTCTATCTGTCTATAAATTTTTGACGTGAATATCTAAATATTAAGTAAAAAATAGTTCTATTAGTCACATCAATACAAAAAATATTAATATTTTATATTTTATTAATATTTTAAAATGAATTGTAACGGTTTTAAAATAAAAATTTAAAAGGTTTGACATAAAATGAAAAAATTTTAAAAATATCACTAATGAATATGTTATCCCGTAAAATTTAAAAAATGTTTAAATTCCATTCCATTTTTATTATTTCTTAATTTATTCATTCTCAATGAGGATAACAAATATGCATTCTCATTTAATTATGCATTCTCATTTCTATCTTCTCATTGTTACTTGCTCAATAATTACTTAATATATAAAGCAGACAACTCCCCAAATGAGGTACGTTTTTCGTCAAACTTTGCCCTAGATATGCGCCTAACTTTGGCACAAAGTCAAGGAGTAGGGAAGCAAGTAACCGAAAAAGCTTCCAAGTAGAACTAGCATTAAGTTGGCACCACCTGTCAGAAGCTGAAACAAAAGGACGCGTTGTCATTCTACTTTTCAACGACGCCGATAAACGAGGACCTAATGGCCAAAAATATGCCTCCAGGTGAAGATCATATTGTAAATCGGCAACAGGCGACAAAAAATTTGGCGTAGTTATAAGAGCAAACTCGAATTTTGACAGAGGTAACACTAAGCAAGAACACCTCAACTATAGGGGAACGCCTTGCAGTTCAATAGACCGTGGACTCTTTGGGTCGAACGATGCACCACTTGTGCACCTTCAAATATATCGGACGAACGACGTAATCCAAATCATGGCATCCCGTTGCTATCACCAACGTTTAAGCTTCTCTTCTTGAAATATATAATGACTAGATGGACATAACAGATCATGTAATATTAGAAGTAATAGATTTACATGGGACCTCAGATGCCATACTTCAAATCTATATTTAATCTCGCACAATGGAGACCTCGTTTCGAGCTGTATTTTAAGCGGGTTTAGCGATTTGTGTCTTGTTCTATGCTTAATGTTTGTTAATACCTAGGCTTTCGTTTTTACCTTGTTTGGTTCTCTGGTATCATCTGTGATTGTTTCTGCTGGAATAAGAGGGTCCAACGATAATGAATGTAATGAAAAATAAGTCTCGATTCTGAAGGGTTTTGTATGTGATAATTATGAATACAATGTTTTGTTCGTCTTCATCTGCACCACCAATACTAGTTAATCCGATTCATGCTCACTAAGCTAGTCTGATAATCTCAATCCACTTTGTGCAACTTGTTCCTAGATCAAATGATGGTCTCGTTTACTCCTAGGCAGAACCTATTTGCATGATGGTTAATTAAGTTGATTAGTGCGACTTTGCTCCGGTGCTAACTCCTAGAAAGAATGAAGAAGAAAGAAGGGTGGGGTTTGGAGAACTAAAACGTAATTTCCTCTTTCTGGTAAGATCCACAATTACGAGGAAAAATTTGCTATTACAGCTTTAATTTATTTTGGTAATTATCTATAACTGGAGATCTCTTTTCCGTACTTTGCTCATCTTGTCGATGACCCAAATGATGAAAAATGTACCAACATAATTAGATTATATTTCTTTAAGCCGACATCAAACACTTTCAGGCACCGCAATCCATAGAAACCCCCCAAGTCACCTATCAGATTCACACTAGCAGAATATATACCTCCCAACCAACCTCTTGAAGCTGTGCCTAGATCTTGTACCAAATCGTCACCAACTTGAACTGAACAGCCAGCTCACCCAATATGTCAAGCCTTATTACAAACTGCATTGAAGTGTCAAATGGAGCAAACTAAAATGAACCCTCCAATTACAACCCTTATCTTATTATAAAAGCTCATCTACTCTAATATAAGATGAAAGAATCAAAATAATACAAATGTATATGATTCGGTGGAATAAAATTTACGCTTGCTTTTTAGTTGATTCTCTTTCTTTCTTCATCTGTTCGAAGAGGCTTCCATCATAAACAGCTCTAATTGTTTCTTTGTGAAGCAAACCATTCTTGTCTTTGCAAAGAACATAAAGGACCTTCCATTCTGTATAGCTAGCAAGCCTACAATATGCAGCAGCAGCCACATTTTCAGTTTTTCACTTATTCCCATTATGAAATATACCCATTTTCTTATGCACAAACGAAAATGCACACAAGAGAAACACAAAAAACTGACCATCCTGAATAGTTCTTAGGTTCTCTGTTAGCCTTGAGCATTCCCTTCAATTCGTCTGATGTTAAGGCATCAGGACGAGAATGTGCATGCTTAGCGAAAATTTCTTCAAACTTTGCTGGAACAAACCTGTAATTCAGGTACAAAACTCGCTCTATTATTTAGCCACCAAAAAAGAATTGTAACATCAGAGACTTTGCAAATACTACTTTTGTTTTTATCATTTCTGGTGAGTAATAGCCATACCCAACAAGGACTTGAGCATGAACAACAATCAAGGGCAAATGTTATTCAATTTTATTCTTTTGACCAACCATTTAATTTTCCAACGGTGATATAAAAGTGATCACTCAATGTCCATTCTAAAGTAAAATCTCAATTAAGAACACGAAATGACCCAATACTACAATCTTAACTTAAAACTTGTTATATTTACGTTATAGTTACATGGAAGGGACAACAGTTAGCAAGATCAAATATTATATATAAGTACATAACAAGACTAAATATTAAAATTAGTACACAAGTAGTTAATTGTGTCATTGAATCCGTCATTTGTTGTCAGGAAATATTTAATTGCTAATTAAATAATATATGCTTAATTCTTTATACCTTCCTTCTGTGTCATAAACACCAGAATCACTTCCGTGTTTGGCTCTGTGGATATTCTTTATCTCAATAGGAAATAGCAGAGAAGGAAACTTTCCCTGCAGGACAAAGGAAATTGGTAAATGGAAATATGAAATACGAAAAGGTGTAGACTTTAGACCAACTCATACAGAATACACAACACCATCCATGGAACTAAATTTTGTTGACTCAGGCTAAGTTTACACCTCTCTCAGCTTAAAAGAATGATGTAGAAGTGACAAAAGCACGAAACACCACAACTTGCTTATAATGATAGGTTTACTGGAATTATAATTTACAGTTAAATCTGGTATTAGTCCACACATGTAATGATAACAAAACTAAAAAATACCCATTTTCACAAGCTTTGGATAGAGTTCAGCAGAAACATAGAAATCGACTCTAGTGCCTTTTTCACTTTTCATTGGTACGCCAAAGCACATGGCAGGCGGTGTTTCACTTTATTCTGTTATAGATCAAGTCACTTCATCATGCGTTAAATGGAAAAAAGCTAGCAAGTATCCTCAGATAATTACTAATTCAATCTTAAATTAAATATATTTGTCTTAGTAAACAACGAAACCCTTAATTACTTCTTTCCCTGTGACAATTTTGAGTTAAAAACTTTTTGATACGCAACTCTGTCGCTGGAAAGTTAACTTTTTTTTTAAAGTAAGTTGGGGGGTGGTTGTTTACTTTTTTTTTTTTGTTGAAAATTACAACAAAAAAACAGAAGAAGCGAAGAAGCAAACGGCCTTTAACTTTTTGATAAGAAAACAAATGATTGATTGCAAAATGTTAAGATTGAAATTTCCGAAGTAAGGCGATAGAACAAGACGGGGATATTTAGGAAAGAAATTATGTAGAGAAATAAAGAGGAAGACATACAGGGCGAGTCTTCTGGCTGAGAGCAACATTGATGAAGATGGCAGCAGCGGTAGACAACAGTAGACCACTCCCAATAGCCCGAAAACCTGTTAAAATCCCAACAAGGAACAACCACTTTATACAATATTCCCGAGAAACAATAGCAAAAAGTAGAACAGAGCACAGAACTTATGTGCATAAGCAGAGAAAAAGAAACCACCTCTGAAGGTCTCCCATGGGTAGACTATTCCATCTTGGTTCTTGTCAAAGAAGAAAACGTGCTTCTGCAAGACGCTGACATCGCTCGGCACAAATTTCCCTGCAACAACATAGTTTCAAATAAACAGAAAGTTTACGCTTACACGTCCAAAAAACGAGACGGTGAAGAGGAAAATCCACCAAGAACAGAAAGATGATGAATTGGGTTACCATTATTATTGGCGCCTGATAAAGAAGAAGTGGAAGCCATGTCCAAACTTTGAAGGCGTATGAAGTTAATCAGGGATTGTCGAGGAACAAAGCAAAAGGTTTGTTCTTTAGGTGGAGGGCTGGAAATTGGAATCTCGATGAAGAACCGAGTAGAAGATTGCTGAATATAAAGGAAAGAAGAAGGAAACTTATTCCCGGCTGCTTAAACCTGTTTGGAGTGCGAATATAACTTGATATGCAACAGCTCAACAACCTGTGGATAATATATTATATACCATAAAAAGGATGTCTAAAAGGTTACATTGCAAGTGTGTGATGTGACGCAAAAGAAATTCAATGCTTTGCCTGTGTTCATATATCTTTGAAACTTAATGTTAATACTATGCTTTCGGCTGTAACGGCAACATGAAATGAAGCAGTCTTTGTTTTGTTCCGTTGTGCATATTATATTTTAGTTGTTATTTATTTACAAATCCCCCCCTTCCCATGGTTCAGCTTCCGCGGCTTGGTCGCACATGGAATACGGGACTTTGTTATTCTAGCTTCAGGAGTGATCGCCGCTGCTGACGCGATCGCACAAAGCATAATACTTTTTATTTTTAAAAAAATTTAAAGATCAGAATTACATTAGATAATTATTATAACTAACTTGAAGTTCTCTAGAGGACAAAAGCAAGAAAACGCGTTGGCCACAACCCCTAATAATTCTGAATTCCCAGCACATCATTTATAAAAATGCGTATGTACTGATAGAAAAATCAAATACATACTTACCACTAGTTCTAAGCAATGACGATGTTGTAATTGGTAATTTGCCCATAAAAACATTAGTTAGTATTGTTACGTGCTATTTTTAAAATCTATATATTGATTATAATATTATTAAAACTGAGAGTATTATTTTAAAAAGTGGTTTTAGAGTTCATTAAATTTTTAATCAAACCAAGATAAGTAATGAAATAAAGTTACATGGGGTCACAAGAGAAACTTTTGTAATTCATTTACTCCTTTTCAATAACACAAAATATGAATCATTTCTTATTCTTACTAACAATGTTGGTTGAAAAGAACAGTTTTATCATTTTTCATATGCAAAAACAGTGGCGTATCAAATTTGTCAAAGAGACAGAAATATACATATATGTATAGAATAAAGAGCTTATCAAAAATTAATGTGCAAAAAGAAAGACCTTAGCCAGAATGTGTCAGTTTTGAACATGTCTATGCCAAATTGCCAATTAAGCAACCTTTCAATCATCAATCATCTCATCAACGAAAAGAAGGAACACAGATTGCGGGGAAAGATAAAATAAAAGTAACGTAGAAGCAAATCGGCATCTAAATATCAAAATATGTGCACGCAAACGCCTTCCTTTTTCATTTTCGTTTCTTTTCATTTGGGTATTCTTTCTTTTTTGTTAATTAGTTGGCACCACACGCAATGCTTTCCCGGCAACAAGGGATTGGAGTTTTCAGCTGCCTCATACGTTCCCACTAATCATTGTCCACAAATTTTGAATTATTTCAATTAAATAATGATAATTTAGGGATGCACAGATCATAAACGTGAACACTGTGACTTTTGCATTTGAAGCCTTTTAGTAGTATTTTGAAGGGAATTCTGTCATGTTAACTTCAAGAACGTAACAGTATCGATGTTGCTTTTGATAATTTATAAGAGGTTAATGCAAACAATAAGTGTTTTGTTAAGATGTCCACGTTGCCTTTACATTATTTATCATATTGACACACTTACCAATGGAGGATAAACGACACATTATAAAATATTTATCAATTTAACGTGCTTAGAAGAGAAGAGCCTGGATTTCTTGCCCGTTGAATCATTTTGAGGTGGCAGTCTGAATCTCACCGAATAACTTACCAACTCTTGAACGTAAACGGTTAGAGGTGGAGGCAACACCAATGGATGTTTCCGAAACATGTCGAACATGCAGACATAAAACGTGGCTGAGATCTGTTGGGTCAAAGTCTACATACGCCGACTAGATATACATTGTAGTTTTGCTATTTCGAGAAAACATTCACTTGTCTTAGATCACCCACTTTACTTCTTAAATTTCTCTTTTTTTCTCTTATAAGTTTTGCTATTTTTAATTTATCAATAATATTAGTCACCTTTAATTTGTTCATTATTGTTACATTCTTGACCTTATCTTTTATAGAAAATTTTTAATTTAAAAGTAAACATGTAATTAACGAGAAAATAAAATTATATTAGACAAAGTATATCTATGGACAATTAAAAAATGAGGTCTTTCATACACATATAATGCATAAAGAAAATTATTGAATAATTTATTTGAGGTCATAAGTCTCTTATTTCTAAAATATTTGAATGGGATACTATCTTTGATATTATCAACTTATTTTATTTATCGAATGTTCAAAAATAAAGCTTAGTTTGGTGAGATAATTATGTCAATGGACAGAAACAATTCATTTAGAATACATATATCTGCAGTTGATTTAGAAGATAAGGGTGTTTATATTTTTAAAGTAAGACAATTATTTAAGTTGAAAGAAACAACTTAATTAAAATGAATAAATACTGTTTGAATTTCAAAATTAATACAATTAGTTGAAAAGATTAAGGTAGTTAGACGTTTTAAAGATAACTAACTAAGTAAAATGAGTCAATTTACCTTGAATAATATAAATATAAGAAAAAGAAAGGGAGAAAAATAAGAAGAAATAGAGAAAAACAAAAAGAAAGTTAAAACTTAAAAG
>JANSVA010000216.1:8091357-8103680 GCA_025504915.1 Erythroxylum reticulatum | reverse complement strand
TCATTAATAATAAAAATATAACTTGATTGATATTAACAACTAAATAAGTTTTTTAAATAAGTTTTTTATTTAAAAAACAGAAATAAAAACAAAAACGAAAAATACAACAGAAAAATAAAAGTCAAATCAAACAGTCCGTAAATTTCCTCCTATACTTCATATATTAGAACCACTCGCTTTATATACTTCATAGGTGTGTTTACTAAAAAAAACACAATACAAATCAAAATGCTTTGCATAAATACTTTATAATTATTCACGTACTATCACTTTATTTTTCTTTTCTTCATTTAGTGAAAGGCCAAAACCTCAAAGTTAGGTTCAATAGTAATATACCGCATATGAAAACTAGAGTCCATAGAACAACACTAAGGAAGCTTGGAGTTCTTTATTTAGTAGGTCGGGTAGGAATATAGGGTTAAGATGATTTAAATACAAAAGATGCCTGGATGACTATGATTATGAACTGGAAGATCAAAGCCTACAATAGAAACTCACAGATATTTTTATTGCAAAATCA
The DNA here is from genome assembly GCA_025504915.1 of Erythroxylum reticulatum. Classification (NCBI taxonomy): domain Eukaryota; kingdom Viridiplantae; phylum Streptophyta; class Magnoliopsida; order Malpighiales; family Erythroxylaceae; genus Erythroxylum; species Erythroxylum reticulatum. Next base: position 8,103,160 of record JANSVA010000216.1, on the reverse strand, counting down.
GGCATGCAGAAGAAATAACTACCAAGGCTCTTGAATTAGAAGCCTTGCACGCTATACCATCAGTACTTTGTAAACAGATGCCACATGAATGAATTGTTCTCAGGCTGATAGGTCCTCAAGTAGAAATATTCGATCAAATGTTGAGTCACATTTAGTGGCAGAGCAAATCTTTTGAAATTGTTAAATCCATTCACAATTCATCAATACTCCAACTTATTTAGCCACGGATTAATTAAACTAAGATCATCTGCTCATAAATAAGGTTACATATAAATGGTATTGGGCCGGCAGAAGAAAGAGGATATTTATGTACAATATCTTGTTTACTCAGCTTTCACGTCTTAAAGAATACAGCACCTCAGCACCAGTCCCTTTTGATCCATCCTTGAGTCTTCATTTCCTGCAATAAAATTTGACATGAATACTGAAAAAATAAGCAATATGATTAGATGGGAAAGAAGTTTTAGAGTCCGGCTGCCGATAATGCCCCAACTATCATCTGACCCTATTAGTTCGGAGTTGACGCAGATCTTCATAGGCCATGAAGAACTTGTACTTACATCTGCCTCACCCTTAAAATCTTCCTGACTAACCACATACGGATACCTAACATATTCACTTCAGGTAGAAAACTACCGTCCATTACTAGGACATCTTCAGAATAAGCAACCTTTTCTCATTTTGTTTAGTCCTTTATAATTATCTGTTCTAAACACCAGCTACATCCCTTTCATAGAGTTAACAACTATGATTTATTGATTGTTTTTTCTATTGATTTTTCCACACCTAAATCAATTTTAGAATTCACTATGGAAAAGGGAACAAGATGGGATAAAGTAGATTTAAAAAAGCTATGGGGCAGGGAGGCTGATTTGGAAACTATGAGTTGCTAAGTTTATGCAGAAGCAGATATGAGATACCTTCAGGAGGCTGAGCTAGCTTCCGGTTTTGTGGTGACATCATTTCTTTCTTCAATTGCATCAATATATCCTCCATTGTATACTCCCTCTGCCAATTAGCAAGCATTGGGAAAAGGCGTGGTTCAACCTAATAATGAAATCATCAGCAAGGTTAAGATCAAACCACTAGTGAGGAAAAAATGAACAGGCTAAAATCACCTACCAAACCAGTTTCAGGATTGACACATGTCATATTAATTCGAGTTTGGAACCTCACACTTGGTGGATTATCGGGATAATCCTTGCCACAGAACAGTTTCAACTGATAAATGCGCCCTTCATGTACAGTCTGGCAACCAACACAATGAAATAACTTGTGCTGTTCTACAATATTATAAAGAGTGAAGACAGTATTGCAATACAATCAAGTTGTATGTTCATAGACAGGAGGCATTACAGAGGAGCAATGCATACTCCAAAAACTTGATTTCCCATGTTTTTCAAAGCACTGCTTTGACTTGACAAGAATTTGGCAACATTTAACTGAGCACTAAAGTAGTACAATGGGAACAGTCTCTAAAATGGGTTGAAAGCAGGTTTAGATTCAACAATCATCTTGTTATAAACCGACCCCAATTTGTATAAGTGTCCTATACGAGCTTGTTTCTTAAAGAATCACCATTTTAGAAACTTCTTTAACCAAAAAAGAATCTCTGCTATGGTTTCTTGTGACTGAGATCTAAATTCCATGCCTGCAGTTTAAGAAGCTAAAAGCAACATGCAAATCTTTACTGAGCTTCAACATCTAGATTTTCGAATCTCTGACAATTCCGTAAAGCTTATTTTTCCTACTCTAGATTGGACAAATGTAAGACAAATTGCATATTCCCAAAAGTACATTTCTCAAAGCATATGATCCAGATTCGGAACAATAATCATGCAGCTGGCCAATCTAGATATCTGCTGATGTCTTTCTGCATGCACACAAGCAAAATTTGTACCCCCAAAAAGGGCATAAAGAAAGAACAACTAGCACTAGTTTTGTATAACAAGTTTAAAGGAAAATTTAAGGAGCTCCTAATCCTAAAGAACACCTCATTCCTAATCTAGCTAATTATCCATGGGTGTTATGGATTCCCTGCTTATGTACTGGAATTGAACACAGATATGTACATCTGTGTTTTTGCACCATCATATGTGTTTTTGCACCATATTAAGCATGTATATCTGTACATGCTATAAGAGTATGTTCCTGTTCTCATTTTGGGTCATGATTGAGATTTCCAGTATAGTTTATCTAGCTAACTGACTCATAATGTTAATAGGTTTACCGGTAAGGAAATTTTCACCAGATTGAAAACCTGGCTTTCTACAAAATATTACCTTTTTAGAAGACAATGTTTTTCTAATGAATTCACAAATGTTCATTATATAAATAAAAGAAGTAACTGATGAGAAAGAGTTACAGTTGGATATCACTTAAATAATTAAAAAAAACACACGTAAACAACCAAAGCTATGCTTATTGAATTATGCATTATGGGGCTAATTTAGAAATCATCTAAAATTCAACCTCCTACTCCAACCTTGTTGCATAAGATACAATGATAAAGTAAAAATGACAATATTCTAGGAGAAAGGAAAAGCAAAATGCATACACTGGGGGGACCAATAATAGTTCCTGTCCATGACTGCATGTAGACATCATCAGCATCATCCATTCCGTAGCTGACAGTTCCATCACCAATTCCCTTCTCCCCTCTTTCAAGCTCTTCCAGCAATCTGAAGTTTCTAGGCACTGTAGAGGATGGAGAGTTTCTATTAATTAAGAGAACCTTCATTTCAGGTTTAATCACCTTTAAGAAAACAAAACATGAGAATTTCCCAAACATGAGGTGCCAGTAAATTGCAAACAATACCAAGGCTTATATTACAAGTTAACTGATATAGTTCCAAAAATTATTTTCAAAATGTAAAGGCATGAAGGCATGCAAATCCAAAATATCAGATGAATCAGATGGCAAATATAAGCCAGACCTTCAAGACAAAACTTCATGATCACAGCTATAAATGTCAATCCAAACCAAACTCCGAATATTTTGCTCAAATCAATATCACACCGACACAATATGCTACCTTAAACTTACAAATTGTTAGTCATTCTGTTCATTCAGAGTGAGCAATATCCAGATGCCCGTACATTGAACTTCGCCATGTTAGGATTACTGTATCTCTAGCTTGAGAACTGTTAACTAGATATAAACATGATGTGCTAAACTAGAAGTCTTGAACTAACTTACATAAGATTTGGAAAGCTAAATAAAAAAGGATACAAAAGCAACTCAATCACTTTGAAATAAACAACTCTTGCAATCATGAATCACATCACAAATAGAGCAGTTTAAGAGTTTATGGGCCCCCAAACTTACTTCAATCCACTTAAGCAGGTAACTTAAGCTCCCATAAATTCCGTAAAATATCCTGCTTGCTACAGGAATTTGTTATATTTTCACTGTGCCCAATAACGTTCCTATCACCTTTCATGATCTACTAAAGCAGTTTACTATGAACAAGAAAAAATTCTCATAGTGAGAAAATTCCTTAGGTTTTCATTAATGTTTGAGTTGGGACAGCATAAGTGGGCAGAACAAATTGAAAATAGTTAAGAAAATGGATGTTTGGAGCCAATCCAACATATATGATTAGGACAGGCTTACGATTGACAGATTTAAAAAGTAAGTCGAAAGAGTTTCAAGAGATCTTTACAAACTGAAATGAGAAAAGGTAGTGATTTCCGAGCGAATTAATTAATAGAACCTGTGAATACTAGTTTCAAAATCCTCGACTAAACCTCAAGTAAGTCGGAGAAAACAAATTGGAAATATACCTCATTTCCTCAAAAGCTTGACAATATGAAAGCAACTCTAGCTTCTTAGCAGTTATCATTCTTATTTGGGAATTTCCCATTATATTACAAACCATTGTTACCGTAGAAGCATATTCAACTAGAACCTCTTCTAATCCCTTAAATGATCTCATCATCACAAGTTTGCCAATTAATTATCTAGTCCTGCACATCAGCAACTACATAACCCATTCACTTTAAACCAGTAATCAAAAATTACCGAAGACTTATACTCTCCTTCGACTTCTATTCTCCATGAGGTTATACCTTGAATTCTGACACATACATTATTAGGCGCAGAGAAAGATCTCACACAATTCCAACGTCAAACACCATTATATGCACAGTTTCACTAACAAAAGGTAAAAAGCAAGAAAAAATTTCAAAGATGCTACAAAACCCATTCCCGAAGGCCATCGATAGCCATAAAGAAAATAAAGTAAAGACATAGATGGAAGCCTACTTACCAACAACCCTTGATCCTTCACTACCCATCGCCCTCCTGAATGTAGAGTTGACAGAAATCGTGCTAGGGTTTCTGGTTAAATGGAATACAAAATAATTGAGGAAGGTTAAAGAAGGAAAGATCGTACAGAGACGCTGTAGGTGCGGAGTCCGAAGTCCGGACTATTTATGTTTCCAACAACCACAACCTTAAAGTCCACTATTAAGGTCCAAGTGGGACTCTGTCTAATGCTATAACTGAAAGAGTTCTATTTATTTTTAGTTTTTTACTCACGAAATCAGAAATTTGTTTTTTAATCAAACTATGATATCATTATAAATAATATTGTCTTATTTCTTAATTAACCATCAGCAGTAGAAGTAGTATTTTAATGTTTATTCTAGTATTCTATTTTAATTGAAACTATAAAACTCTATGAAGAGTTAACTACATCAATGAAATCTATTAGTTTCCTGAAAAAGAAAACACTTATGTACTCTTAATTGAAAAGAGATTTTTAAAAATATTTTTATTTAAAAAGAATTATATTCTTAAGATATATTCTCCAGAAAATTTTTACTAACAGGTGTTGTTGTGGTAACCTAAATCTAAAATTGCAAATCATAGGACATTTATGGACAAGTAACATAGAATATAATTTTTTTTAAAACAAAAAAAATCTATATGTGGAAGTATTATATTTATAAAGTTAAATTTCAAAATTAATAATAAAATAAATAAAGAGTAAATAATGAACAATTTCGATAGAAACAAATGGTAACAACTAATAACCGATCATATCTATGATTCGCTGATCATGAAGAATATAGAAGCAGGAGGTTCAAGTGTACGAAATAAGCATAACACGTAAGTTTTATTACAATGTGACCTAATTAATAGGCTGCATCATCATCTACCATGTTTCTGCGATTAACATACATGTTATAATTATTCTCCCTTGGAGACCTCCAAATGTCAATTGGTTTATGAGACCCGACCTCTAGCCCTGAAGCTCTAGAGTATGTCCTGAATTCCGCTGTGGACCGATCACGGAACTGTCGGATTACAAGAATTGATGCTTGCTGCGCGAAAGAAGAAGTCAATAACATATCTCCAAGAGCTCCAAGGTCCTCATCTTCACTCCACTCCGATATTCCCAATGTCAACGGCGATTTTACTTCTTTGCCTCGACCAACAATGTACAGATCGAATTCATCATACGCTGATTTTATGGTTGTAATTATTTCATCCCCATGGCTCACCAACTTTTCTACATAAGTTATGGATTCGTCACACATTGTCCTGAACCTGAACTCGTTGATATACTCATCGTCAAGCTGTCTTTCAAGTTCAATGTCTTCCATAAACGAAGCTTCTTCCTCATCATCCAGGTGGCCTCGACTTGTCATCGCATTTATTGCTTCTTTGCTTGGAACGAACCGAATAACTGTTAGGTTCACTTTATTATTACAACTTGTAATCCTGGAACCGTATGACAAGGCTTCGCGATCGTCAGCTCCGCCTATGAAAATGACGGCGCAATTCTGTTTTGATGTGTTCTGGTCAGAATCCTCATCATTACTGATAGAGCTAAGGCCACGGTCGATGAATAACCCTATGGTACACGGAGCATTTGCGAACAAGTTCTGGTTAACAAGTTTGACAGAAGCGTTCTCTTCTTGGAGCATACCATCACCACCAGGTTGCTTGTGGAATGGGATTAGAAGGAGTGACACACGTTTGTCTTCAGCCAGGGTACAAATGTCTTCGTGCATGGTGGTGTAAGGGGACACCACCGTGAGAGGCTGAACGGAAACTGCCTGGCCTCGGTCTTCGAATCTTTCAAAGGCATTGATAATGACCTCGGACTCTGCACTCTCGCGGGACTGGTGGACATGGTTATGGTTGCCACTTCTTTGAGCGTCATGGACGATCATCATTGCCGAAGAACGTCCGGTGAGCTCCACTAGGTGGACCGCAAAGACGCAGATGGGTGATTGCTTAGTGGGATTAGATATTTCAAGAAGGTTGATCATTCCAGAAACGTTACGTCGGTCATGAATACAGACCAGGGTTCGCAGCTCCGAGTGAGGTTCACTTCTCTCCAAGGTCCTGCGCTTGTAACGCCTAAAGTGCTTCCCATACTTGTAAATCATAGCAGGAATTGGTTTTACAGCAGTCATCATTACAATAAGTGTTAGCACAGTTACCACAAATGCGCGATTGTTCATCCACTGCGTTTCACCAAAAAAAAAAAAAAGTATTATAAAGTGAAAGTTACTATCTTTTCACATGTTCTCGAGTTAAAACTGCGTACCCCTCTGTTTCGGCCGGCATTAAGGACAATCAAAGCTATAACGCCTTTGGTGTTCATAAGAACTCCAAGGGTTACACCTTCACGATTAGGCATTCCATAGAGCATTGAGATGATGAGAGAGCTAACCATCTTGGCAGAGAAAGCCACGGCAATAGCTAAAACTATGAGCCAAGGATTTCTATTATGTTGTTTGAGGTCTAGGTAGTTGGTTCTGATCCCAGTAATTAAGAAGAATGCAGGAAGCAAAACGCCGGCCACAAAGTCTTCAAGTTTCTGCATAAGTTTCATGGAAAGCTCACCCTTGGGCATAATAAGACCGAGCATGAAAGCACCAGTCATGGACTGTGAGCCACAAAAGTCTGTGATGAATCCACACAGAACCACCCCAGCAAGAATAAAGAAGATTTGGAGATCATTGCATTTGCCTTCCTTGGAAGATGTTTTTTTAATGAACCAATGGAGTGCAGGACGTAAAGCAAACCAACAGAAGATAATAAAAGCCAAGGTAGATAACACAGAGAAGTAATAATTATCTTGGCCATTAGAAAAGGTCACTGCTGCGACAAGAAAACCCCAAGACATTAGATCAGAAACCAAAGCTGAGGACAAAGATGTACGACCAATGTCAGTGTGAAGAAGCTTGATGTCTGAAAGAACTCGTGCAAGATCTGTGAAGCTTGTAACAGTGAGAACAAGACCACAATGGAAAGCACCAAGGACAATTTTGTGCATAGGTTCTTCCTTCAATAACTGGCTGAGCCCGCTGTACTCCGTCTCTTTTATCAAAAAAAAATAACCAATCCCAAATCCGAACGGAAGCAGGAACCCGAGAATGGCATTATATAAGGACTTCTTTTCAATACGCCTTAGCGCTCCCAGCTCCATCTCCAATCCCACAAGAAACATGTAATAAACTAAACCCAGATTTCCCATTGTCTCTAGGGTCTTGGTTGTTTTCAAGGGCTGTATGTATAATCCGAACCATTTACCTCCTCCTAACAGCCCAGGACCCAGCATAAGAGCAGCCTATAGACATATGTGCAGAAAAGGCAAAAGATATACATTATGATAAGGTACATGTAATCATGACATAGGACGATGATGAAAAATCAAACACAAAAAGTGGGGATACAACTCACGATTAATTCAGCAGAAAAGCGAGGTTGACGAATTAGATTCAGGCCGAGGAAGATAAGGCGGATGACCAATATCGTGATGCTTAGTTGGGCGGCAAAGAAGGGGATAGATTTGACCAAAGGATTTGCATTTTGCCAAAAGGTCGTATCATTGAGTATATCTGAATCATTATAGCATGCCCGCAGGGAGCCATTAGCAAATATGAGTTGATAGCCTGCAAACGAGTCTCTATTATTGCCTTGGGGAACAAAGAAGCCACCTTTCATCATTTTCCTCTTTGTTCAGAAAACAAAGAGGAAAATGTGAAATGAGCAAAGGGATTCGAAAGGAGAGATGAGGGATCAGGCAATGATCTTCCAGAGACAAGGTGGGTCTAATATAAAGCCATGGAATTTAGTTCATTCCTCTAACTAATCCACGGGTTGTTCATACCGTTGTCTGTAGGAGGGTTTGTTACGAATTACTAAAAACTAATTACATCAATTTTCATTCCAATCATTATTAATTATTTGGAAATTGGTCATAAATAGCAACGACGATACATGACTTGCAGGACATACGGATTAAAACTACATTACTGCACGATTTAGTTACAAAATGAAGATGAAAAACTTGTTCTTTTGCCACCCTAACCTAATTACTCTCCTCCACACGTTAAAGCCAGATAATAGCTTGCACTTTTGCTTGGACCTCACAATGCATAGTCATTAACCTATTAAATCGGCATCCACATTAATCGCGTAATATTCATTGTAATTAAAGGTTGGAAATAAAAAAATCCAACTTTTCAATTTTATTTTGCAAAATATTGTAAGTAGGCTACATTCTTATTTGTGAAACTGAATTATCATTTAACTCCAAAAAACCTAATTAAACTCTACAAACAAATAAGTAGTGAAAAACCGAAGGGGGTTAATTATTTCGCAAACTTTTCGCAAATTTCTTTGGCACCAATAAAATAAAAACAATCAAAACCAAAATAATAAAAACGTCAAAAATTTGATAACGCAGTTCGGCACACCTTACCTACGTCTGCGGAGCCCTCACTCAGCTTAATCACTTTCACTGAAGTATAATAGTTTTACCCAAGGCTTTACTGAGCCGACATCACTCAACCCTTAGCACTATCTATCAACCTCACTTCCCGTGAAAGAATTTCACACCCAATAGTACAACCGCCTTGTACTAACCTCAACGGAGGATTTTTCTCAACACTCTTTTGAAACAAGAACAGTAACTAAATCATTCAGGTAATTAAACGAACAATTCAACACTCAAGAAAATAATAAATAAAAATAGAGAAAGACAACTTCCCAGATTGATAAGCTCTCCAGAAATAGATCTGAAGTTGTTCCACAATGAAACCAAGTAGCTGTACTCACAAATCACGCATCCATCAACAAATATCCTCCCATGTGCCACAACTAGTAACCTTCTTCAAAAACACAGAAAATCAGCAACTCCAATTGACATACGTGAACTGCTTATTCAATGTTAACAGTGGGAAAAAGTGCCGCCCAACAAATCATACGCAGCCAGTAAAACTAGGAAAAAAACTTTGTTCCATACGTGACCCGCACAACCTCACATAACTCAATATCCACGCACACACAACAACTCAATTGTCGCACGTTACCCACTGCAGCAGTTTCACCACACAAAGGACTCACACACGAGGGACTGCAGCAGTTTCAATCAGCTCACACACGCACACAGCCACCACCATGAGACCAAAAACAAAAACAAGATCGTTATCTCCCCAGTATGCACATATACGCAGCCAACAATATATGTTTACACACATACAAGTGACTTCCCTTCTAAGGCTGCACCCACGCACGCACAATAAAACGTAAGACTCATAGAAGATGCATTATATAGCTCTAGTCATCATCTGCATAGCCAGCCAAACTTTTTTTAATAGATATGTGACTCCCACTGTGAACAAAGCCATTCACTTTTTAATTTTTTGCCGCAACCCTCTAGGTTTTTCTTGACTTGCGTAAATCACTTGGATGTTTATCAAAACCAAGAGATCTACTCACATGTATTGGATAGACTTGAATATTACATTAAAAATAGGATGCATGTATTGGATAGGATTGCACAGCAAATATCTTCTCAATTTCCATCAAAGATGCAATCTTCAATCCATATAATAATTCCAATTATCTTATATGTCCAATTTAAAATGCCAAAACCAAACAAAGAATATATAAAATATATTCTAACAATCTCCCCCTTTTTGGCCTTTTTGTCACAACTCTAGCACTCCACATAAATAATCATACTTGGACATATAAAGATGAAATTCACAATACTCCCCCTTAATCAAATAGCAAGTTCCAAAGAACATCACAATTATCCAATCATCCAAATTTCTCCCCTTGAGACAAAAAGATGCCAAAAAGCACGACGAATAGTCACGCATATATCCTAAAATCTCCCCCTGAATAGAATATTCACCATAAACAATTTGATGTTGCCTCCTTGGGACAAAAATATAATCATAATAATCAACCATAGGTGCAGCGGAAAAATCATAAGCATGTCAAGATGACAATTTACCACCATTCAAAACATTGAAAGATATGCCCGAAAGAGAGAGAGATACCCAAGAGAGATCCATACTTATACGAGCTAAAAAGTCTTCGGTAGAGCCAAAAAGAAGTCACAAAGCAAACTACTAAAAAGATTAGACGACAATAGCAACATAAAACTAAACAACTAAAAAAATAGATCTTTTCTTTTTCGTTTTTTTTATTTTTTGTTTTAACAACACTCAAATAAAACTTCAAAAATGTAAAGCACACTGTCCTTGTGCCCCTCGAAGAATCTCAAACCTGGTGTTTTTCTTTGGCTCAAATGAAGATGTGTAACACAAGTAGCCTGCAAGTTCTCGATAATCAACCCTTTATCTCTCTCTTATTTTTCTTCTTCCGCTCACATTCTCAATAACATTTTCTGCTGGATGGTTTCTTCAGATTCGAGATGAAGAATCTCGGTTCAAATCAGCTTTCATTGTTTTAGTTGGTTTATCATCTGAAGTAACTGAAAGTTCTTCATTTTTTACAGTTACTTGCTCAGCAATAACTAACTGTAAACCACTTTCTATAGCTACTCCATCTACAGTAACTAGCTGTAAGTCACTTTTTGCAGTTACTTCATCTGCAACAATTAACTGCAAATCTGGACATTTTCTTGTTTTTTCTTCACTACGTTTTTGTGCTTGTACTTGACCCATTCCAATCCAAGCTTGCTTCGATACCATGGGATGCTACTGAAAATTTAATGGAGAGTGTCTAGATTTTTTATTTTGACCCCTTTGAAACATAATTTGCAACAACTTGTAGCATCTCGGCCTTATGTGCCCGATAACTCCGCAAAAATGACACGTCGGTACAAATCTTCGATTCTTTCTTAATGTTTCTTCTTCTTTGACAGATTTGGATATGTCGTCTTTCTTCTCATTCACTTTAGAGCACTCACCCTTATAGCCAAGCCTTGAAGATCCCCTTTAACTTTACCAATTTCTAACAACTTTTCTAGCTTTTCGGTACCTCCATTTAACATTTTCAATCCCTTTTTGGTACTTTACTAATTTAATTCTAGTTTCACCAAGCTCATCCGAAGTCAACATCAGCTTCTTTTCTAATTCTTGTACGGTATTTTTCAGGCAAAGATTCTCTTCTTTCAATTTTTCATTCTTTTTATGCATTTTCACCCATTTTTCATACAAAGCCTTGTAGTCCTCGTAAATATCCTCATTTTTATCATCAAGACCACTTCTGTCACTATTATAGTCTGATATAAAATCCCGAGCTGAACTGATTTCAAAATCTTCAAATTTTCTCCTTGTTTTACTGTCAGTTACTGTTAAACAAGTAACTGGACTTTTGTTATGTAATGCAACTAATGCAGCATTATTTGCTATTTTTTCTTCGCTTTCGGATTCGTTATCACTCCAAGTGCTTGTATAGGATTTTTCTTTTCTCTTCTTCATGGTATTAGCACACTCCGCTTGAACATGTCCGAAGCCTTAACACTCATGACATTGAATTCTCTTTACCTTTCTTTCTTCTTTCTGAGTTTTGGCTTAT
>JANSVA010000216.1:8072323-8091257 GCA_025504915.1 Erythroxylum reticulatum | reverse complement strand
TCGGGAAAAGAAAGCATGCCATATTTAGAGAACCGGTAGATTTCAAAACTTTTTAGAAATCTTATTTATAGTGGAAGCAATATATCCAAATCGTCATGCCAATATATACATGATATGGTATAAGAATAATAATAAACATAAACAAGATAGTGATATTACCAACATAAATAAGATAGTGATATTACCCACTCCTTCGCTACAGCTTTAATTCCTTGCTGCAATATCCTCTCCTTCATCTTATATCCAAAGCCTTTTCTCTTAAATCCTTTCCTTTGTCAATCTATCCTCTCTTCGTTGTTGTATCCTTAACCAATTTGATTTATCTCTTGTTCTTCCAGGATAACTTGGGTAACAAAATCCTTTGGTGGGGTCTTTTCCAGAACTGCTGCATGTTAGCCAAGTTTTCTTGTTTAGAGATGATGAGGAAACTATACTTACAAGTTTTCTTGTTTACAAATTGCTCAGGTCTAATCGCGGGAAGAATTGCAGGTCATAAAGCTGAAGAAATAGAGAGGTTTTGGCTAATAAGACATGGCGAAGTGTTTGCTAGTCGCAGAAAACAGCTCAAGAAATCCAACTCAGGAGTTTCTGTTAGCTTGTTAGGAAGATTTAATTAATTTGATATATTAACGTGACTCTTCTTTTATTTTTTTTCAACTTTGTAAAACACTAAAACTTTCCCTGTCTGTGTTTGTAAATACAAGAATTTCAAGCACAATTGCATTTCTATCCAAATCAATGTAAATCAGAATTATGCATATGTCTTAAAATTCAATTTGACCAATCTGATAATATATAATCTTCATGTTGTTGATGTATGTGTAAACAAGATTAAGATCTTACTGCTCTTAATTATTAAAATTAATGATATATTAAAAAATTGAAGAATTATTAAATAAAATTTATAAATAAATAATATTGAATAGTTATTAAACAAATAAGATTAAAAGAATTGTATTTTAAAAAATAATTATTAAATTAATATGATTTTGAAAAAATGAAAAAAGGAAAAATAATACAAATAATAATAAAAATGTTGCGGAAGACATTCCGTGACGTTTCTAAAAACGTCGCGAAAGCCATTCTGCGACGTTTCCAAAAAAATACCGTAGATTCCTTCACATTTTACGACGTTTTAAAAACGTCATGGAATGTTAGACAAAACGTCGCGGAATGTTCAAACTTTCAGTGATATTTTTATAAACGTCGCGGAATATCAGTGTTTTCCGTGACATTTTACATAAAACGTCGCAGAAACTTTTTACCTACGCCACATTCCGTAATATTTTTTGTGACGTTTTTGGACATTCTGTGACATTTTAAAAATGTCGCAAAATATCTTATTTTCTTGTAGTGATAGTACCTAAATTAGGTTAAACAAGAATTTGTCAAATGTTAGCGTAAGATAAGGGAATTTTTATTTTATATTAACATTGCTAATAGTATTACATAAATTTGTAAACTGAAAATCTTAAAAACGATTATGTATTTTACGATACATAAATCTTTTACATTTTATTAAAAATAATTATTGCATTTTTAAGTGTCACATAGGCATTAAAAGTTACTAATTTTTAAATCTTATAAATACATTTCTAAAATTAAAATTTATAGTCTAAAATATCTCTCTCGAGTTATCTGAAATTAAAATGAAATGAAACTTGACTTAGATTTATAAATTAAAGACCTTGCACTTATTTAGTTTTTTAACTATTAAAAATAGTTATAATTTTGAAAATGATAAATCAAATGTTATAATAAAGTTAATTGATTTATATGAATTACAGTAAATTTAGTAAAAGAGACTTTCCTGCTCATTTTTCTGAGAAAATTTTAACTATGAATATTATATGTTAAAAATTATTTAGGTTAATTCCTTCATTATGGTTAATATAAATTCATACCATTTGTTATTCCAAAAAGATAAAAACCTACAGAGATATATGTCCTTTACTAAACTAAAGATTCAAATAATTATGTTAAATTGTTTATATTAGCCATAAATATATTCACATTTTTCTATTTTTAATTAAATTAATGTTTATAACATATTTTTTAATGAATATAATATTGGTAAAACAAGAGATATTTCTTAAGGGATCATTTTACATTTATTTTTCATATATAAGTAAGCTATTAGGGTCATTTATGTATTTTCATTGACTTAAAGATGTTATGTTTAACTTCATTAGAATAAAAAAAATATGAAGCTTTTTTGTTTTATTTATTCTAAAAATTAATTTTATTGTCTCAAATTATCAAGAAAAAACTTACGTATAATATAAAATTATAAAAGCACTTATAATTTTGTGCATCTTTTTTTTAAAGGGTAAATTAGAATTTTATAAGATGGGTGGCCAAAATGAATACAAGTGTCAATAAGTTAGTAGAACAAACCAACCATGCTTAATGTTTTAATTATATCGCTTTAAGTAGTACTCCAACGCCGGATATCTAGCTAGAACAATACAAGAGAACTCCAAGCTCTCAAACCAAAATGCATGATAGCTAACACTCAATATAAGCTAAGTTCTAATTACATAACAGAGAGGGGCTTAAAGCAGTTCTTCTTTTTGCAATTGTGGCTTACTATATCCAATTAATCAGTTTAGCATAAAAACTATGGTGATCTAGCTAAATGTTCTTAAAAATATGATGATTCTTATATCTCCAAATTTGATATACCAAGCAAGAAAAAGCATTTGAAAAGAGATTGGTGCCCTTTACTTAACGCTTTAAATTTTGAGCACCAATCCTCAATATAGCTCCGTTGATTTAAATCATAATTCAAGTTTTAAGTATTGGCAATTAAAGAACAAATGGTCCACTGATTCATCTCCATTTTATAGAGGGAGCATAATGGGTTTAAGGAGGTTTTGTTACTAACCAAAGCATAAAGGCTATTTCAAGGATTTTATTATGCCAAGCTCGTCTAAACCAGCAAATTATTGGATGAGGTCTTATTTGTAGGTTTTTGTAAGATTTACTTAGGAAAGATTTAGATTAGTATTAAAATCAAATAAGAGTGTCCTCTTGTTTAAGGTTGGATTTGGAGCTACAGAGTTGTCTTTTATTAGTAAGTCTCCTTTAAAGGAGTGTGTTGGTCATTTCTATAAGCCTGCTTTTGTGATAGTTGTAACCTTCGTGTTATAAGGTAAACTAACCTTGAGAGAATTGTACTCTTGAAGCTTATGTAAAAGACTAATTTCATGCCAATTATCAAACGAAAAGTAGGTATTTTTTCCATTACTAATTATATTCTTGAAGGCATTACATACATGTTCTCTTAGCTTTAGAACTTGCTTGAAAGTTCAAAAGGTGTTTATCTTTGGCCTCACTCTCCATATGTTGTCATCCCTGAGGAAGTAGATATTCATCCATTTCACCCAAAGTGATTCTTTATTAGCGAGCAACTTCTATTGAAAAAAGAACCTCGTTCATTGTTTGATTGATGTGATTCCCGATCCTCTTTTGTCTTTTAGCAATCACAGATCATCTCATTTTACTTGGCACTTGTAAATCTACTTTTCCAAACCTGACCATAAAAAGTTCCCCAGTTGCTTTCTTTGTGGTTATTTCCCTGGGAGTTGATAAATTGGAGCATCAATATATGTGTTATTGCTAAGGATTAAGATTATCAATTGTAGCCTTCCAGTATAAGACGACAATCTATTCTTCCAACTCCCAATCTCTTGTATATTATCAATTAGGGGTTAACAATTCCTAAGTGTTAGTCTTTTTTAGTTTCTAGGATCCTTAGGTATTTAAGTAGGCGAGTCTCATTCCCGAAGTTAGTTGTTAGGTACAATAGCTCTTCCTTCCTTAAGCAGTTCAAAGATAAGTAAAAGTTTCTCTTAGAGGGATACAAATTCCAGGCATGATATTTCTTTGAATTGATGCAATGACTAGGTGGAAAACTGAGCTGATTCTAGCTCTACAGAGAAGAATAAGTTAAATTGCAAAAATAAAAAATAGATTCTCAACTTATCACATCTGTAATGATACTTAAATTTGTGCTCCTTAGTAATGTTCCTTATTATATATTCTGATGAGAGCGTCCATGCTCATTGTGAATAGATATAGAGACAATGAATCTCCTTACATATCCTATTTATTCCTTTGAAGATTGGCGTTAGTTCTCCGTCGATTAGAATAAAGTATGAGGTTATGAAGGCACAATGTTCAATCTATCTCACCTACATGAAGATCCTCATAATCAAATGCCTTAGCAAAAGTTTATTTTTAGGGCGTAACTCTTGATCTCCTTCCTCCTCTGTTAGTTTTTAAATAATTCCCAAGCAATGAGGATGTTATCACATATATTCTAGCAATTATATAAATGCTTCTTGGCTTGTTTTGATAATATGCATATGGATATTAATAACTAAAGTGAGAAATAAGAAAATAGTAAAGAAATACTAAAAAAGAGTGATATGTTACTAACAAATTAATAATAGAGTGTAAATATAAATATTAGATGTTTGGCATTAGAAATTGTTAATAAAAGAAATATAGAAGTTAGAATGTTGGAGTAGATGTTAGTATGTATAAAATAAAGATTAAAATAAATATCAATATTATAACTTGATGGGAAGCAATGCTAGTCCACTACAAATAATTGCATTTACAATGAGAAAAGAGAAGTAAATGAAATAATAACAAAGATGAAGTAAGATGACTCACTTTTATTTCATTAAAATATTATGAAGCATAAAGACGTTTGAGGGCATAAGGGTTTATGATTAAAAGATGTTTTTTATTCAAAAATAAGAAGAATAATTTTATTAGAGGGTTTTAATAACACAAGAGAGGAGCTTTGTGTGGCTTTAGATAAAGAAAGAAAGTCAGAGTTTTTTTAAGATCAATAAATAAGAAAGAGCTTTAAGAAAAAGAGAGAGAACAGAGTAAAGGAGGATAGTCTAAGGAAAGGATTGCTTGCCTCATTCATACACTGGGTAACTTTTGCATACAGATAAGTGTCTATTTCGGTAATTATAATAGCAGAGCTTCTTATAGGTTTTAGTTAGAGCATCTTACAAATTTTAGTTAGATCATCTTGCAGTTTTTAGGCTTCAGTCTTTGTCGTATTTAGGTGCTTCTTATAGGTTTTGAAGATTTTAGTCTTTGTCATTTGTTTCTTACGGTAATGAAGTTTTTCTTTATGTCCCTGCGTCAAGGCTAAATCCTCTTCATCTTCAAGGTGCAAATCCACTTCTTCTTTATTACTTTGTGAAGCAAATATTGATTAACATTTTAAGAATTGCTTCATTATTTCAAAACATTCTTCTTCTGTTCTAGCTTTAACTAATAAGACATTCATATTTGATTTTTGCTGTAGGAATATGGTCGGCTCACTATTTTGTGTTTAATGGGCTGAGAATTTCAGTCTAACCACTTTAGCCTAGTTGTTTATGGTTTAATGGGCCTAGATTGTTTATAGCCTGATCCCTCCCAAAAAACCTATATTTTGTCTCAAACCCAACCTGAATTGTGATTGGTCTTAGATCATACGACAAGATTTATGAATAATTAGGCCAATCTCAAAGCCTAATCAAGCTAAGCCAGGCCTGAAAATCTTGAGCAAGGAAAAAATCCCTTATGTTATATATTAGGTTGAGTCCATAAAAAGCTCAAACTTGGCTTGCCAAAATTTATTTTGGCCAGATTTGAAACAATATCCTAGGCATCTTTTTAACAATGCTTAGAATTCTTAAGAAACCATTTTGTTCGAGGTATAAAATTATAGAAAGAGAATTTTTTGGGTTTTTTAGTCACTTAGTGTTAAAGTCATGACTTTTAAGGCAAATTTAGGGAGAAATTGCTAATGATTAACCAAGTAGACATAGGTCCAAGTATTGGGTTATGAGTTTTCATATGTAGAATTGGAAAAGAAAAGTTAAGAAATGGAGAAAATGGTTGTATCATTGTGGTGGTGCAATGTGAAGAAGTTTTTGGAGAGGCCATTGTCAATTATTGCATATAATGAGACTTAAGCCTATGGACAAAATAAAAATATAAAAAACAAGATAACCCAACCATTATATGGGTAAAAAAAACCAAGCATATCTTAAATTTTTGTTCAAAGTTGAAAGAGGACAGTATTGTTCTTATATGATTCTTGTTGCTAATCTCTCCAACCTCAAAAGTTTTTTTTCTTTGTTTGAGTCTAGTTTTAGCCTTAAAATTATCGCTAAATAGCATCGCTTGTAAGGAAACATGATGATGTTTTTTGGTTTTCATAAACATAACAACGTTGCTTTATTATATTAATTAAGAAAACAATGTTGTTTTATGTTATTAAAGAAGGTTAATTTAGTATGGGATGTAGAGCACGATTTTGAGCTCAACTTGAATATTAAATTAAAAAAATTTGATATTGGCCTAAAGCTCAGGTAACTTAGGTCAATCTTGTTATAATTCAGGCTGGATTGTGCAGGATTAGGTTGGGTTAGGATATTTTTTTTTCCCATACCTAAGCCATTCTTCTACAACCTAGGATGAAGCTTTTATGACCTTTAGTGAATTTATCCCACCATTTAACTTTGAATCTTCTTTACATGATAGGAATATTTAGCTATAATTTTGTTTATAATGATATGTAAGTCATCATCTATAGGATAAAGAGTTTTGAAACTAAAAATAAAGACGAAGTATATAGGTCCTCACAATCATTGAGTTCATATTTACATAATTGAGGCATCAATTTGTACCATTTCCAGTAATGTATAAATAAAAAATGAAAGTATGTGTAGACCCATTATTGGAAAAGGATAGTATGAATAGTGGTTTGTTATGTTTTTAAGGAGGTAAGTATTTAACTAAATATAATAGTTATATGTGGGAGAGTATGGTAAAATAAAATTTGAATATTATATGTGGACCCAATATTGGAAAAGAATAGTATAAATGGTGGTTTGTTATATTTTTTAAGAGGAAAGTGTTGAACTAAGCTTGTTGGTAGTTATAATAGTTATATACGGGACAGTATGGTAGAATTATTGAGAACTTAACTTCAAACCTTTTGGGTTTCTAGGGTTCTTGCCCGCCCCACTACATAAGGTAAATAGTTTTATAAATTTAACAAATGGAATTGGAAGAGGTAGTTTTATTGTGCTCCATAAAACGATGCTTTATTTTATGGAATCAATTTCATTTATATATGAAAATAATATGTTTGAAACTTTGATAAATCTCATGGATTATAATTTCATCCTTTTAGGAAAAAATGTGTATTTCTTTAAAAGGATTGACATTTTAAAAACTATTTTCTATTTTAAAGATGTTTTAAAAGGATTCTTTTTCAAAATATCTACTTCAAAAAGGAGTTTTCTAGGAAGGAACTTTTAAAATTTTCTAGTGATTGTTGGTTTCATATTTTGAAATAGGCTTTGGTTGGTGTGAGAAGGTTTTGTGGTTTTTTTTTTATGAACTTTACTTTTAAGGGCTTTTACCAAGAGAGTATTTTAGAGCTGCAATTAGTTCTGGAGTTATCGATAAGTGGTCTACCTATTCTCGAATGTTAATTTTGGAATATAGGAGTGATAAAACTTCAAGTTGGGTTTTACTAGACATGAGTAGGATAACCTCAAACCTCGAACCTTAAACCCAATTATAATTATAAAAAGAAAACCCTAATTTATGGTTCACCACACCACAGCTCTTTTATAATTACTATTTCTTCTTTTTGATCTCATAAAACTTGAAAAAAAAAAGGTTTAGAAGTAGTGTTGTTGTGATGAATAAACACAACATAGGGTAATTCAACTTGTCCCTGTATCCTTTTATGTTCTGCTCTTTTCCGGAGTTCTTATCTTTTTCAAATTTTGATGAAGGATACTTCTTCTTTATGTTCATTTGTTATCTAGATTTTAAAATCAATCTTTAATTTTGGTGTGATATTGTTAAATTAGTTGAAAATTACGAGACTTTGATAATAACAAACCTGAAATAGTGAAAAGAGGATAGTAAATTTCATATATTGGGGTATGACAAAACTTTAGGTTTTGGGTGAGCTTTGGGCCTCAAGCAATATAAGCTAAGCATGATTGACCTTTGGTTTAAGCTTAAGCTACATAGCCAGATTAGGTTGGGCCTATAATAGGTTCAACTTGACCCAACCTAGCCTATTACCATCTATATGTCATATTTGGGTTTAGTTTTCAGTTGAGGAAGGAACAAATAAAAGGATTTTATAAACATAAGTTGTAATTCAGATTAAAGGCTAAAGTTGTTCGATGCTTTAATTATAAAGTTAAAGGGTACTTTAAAAGGGATTATCCATAACATAAAAATGGAAACGAGAATGGAAAAGCAATTATTAATAACAAGAAAAGGAAAACAGATGGAAAATAAGTATCGATATAGTTTAGAAGAGTTTTGATGAAGAGGATAGAAGAAGCAATAATGTTTTAATGCTAATTATTTTTTATTATGCAAATAGAATAGTGATAGACATTAGTGTTGCTTATCATATAAATTTTAATAAGGACTAGTCATTTTCTTTTAAAAAATGGAATGATACTATTAGGTTGAGTGATGATGGAAAGCATGTCATTAAAGGTAATGGTTTAGTGTATATTAAGATGCATGATGGAATTATTAGAACATTGAATGTCTAATATGTTTTTGAGCTTCAGAAGAATATGATTTTTATAAGTACTTTTGATAATCAAGGATATAATTTTTCTGGTGATGATAGGCAACTTAAGGGGGTAGAAATTCCATTAAGTGTGATAAAGGGAAAATTACAGCATAACATATATGTCTTAATAAGAAAGCAATCAATGGGATCAGTGGTTATTTCTCAATCTTAAAGGAAGAATGTTGATAGTACTGTGGTATGTATACATATAGATGAGTCATCTTGGTCAGTAAGAGATGATAGAACTTTTAAAAGGGAGCTTATTAAAAGATGACAAACACAGGAACTTGTAAAAAATCTAAGGTAACCTTAAAAGACTAGTTTATGGATTGACATGTAATAAAGAAAACATACAAAAAGGTCGTATTATAGTTAATAGTCGACAATACTAGTTCAAAGATGGTACTAGAATAACCTATAACATATGTTAAACAAGTTGGAAATTCTAACTTAGCAGGTAGAATAATATCATAAAAAAACCATCAAAACAATACAAGCAAAGATAAAGTGAGAAGGATCGTCAAATAACCAAGGAGAAATGGTTAGGGAGACTCGATCGTGTATGCTCTGACCATCAATGACGGGGATAAAGATGACTTTTATAAGACTATGGAAAGGTAGGAGAAAGATAGACAAATAAGGGTACATTAAAGTATGTAAAGTCTAATAAGATTGGGAAATTGACCGCATTTGATCAGATCTTGCTGAAAAAAGTCCGCACTTCAGAAGATATAGCTAATATGTTGATAAAGTTTTTGCCTACAACAAATTTTAAATGTAGCTTAGACTTGGTGAATGCTTGCATGACTTAAATTCTTTGGGGGCTTATGTTGGCTAGGAGTGTTTCTTGATTAGACATTAGATAGTTCAAGTCAAGGTGGAAAATTGTGATATATACCTTGAATTCTAGTGAAATTGAATTTCAATAATCTTAGGCTTATGAGAAATAGAGTTTTAGTGTCATTAGGCATCTATAGGTAAACCTATTCTATAAATAGTTTGATCAGAGTGATGACTTCAAAGGATTTAGTGAGAACCTTTAAAGAAAAATTTTGGGAAATTTTGTAAGGTTATTGTCATCTACTCTCCTTATTTCCTTTTTCTTATATAAATAAAAGAAGTTTACTCCTTACCCGTAGATGTAGGTCACATAAGTTAGTCAAATCATGAAAATTCTATTATTTTTACTTCCTTTTCCCTATTTTGCTTCCATTTTTAATAAGATAAGTTAATATCATAACAATTAATATTAAAGCAATTGATATCAAATATCATATTTTTGTAAATTTATTTAACTATTTAACAAAATTAGGAAATACAAGTTTGAAAGCTTTATGAATTAGGAAATCCTATTCTCCTTTTGTAAACCATAACTTATTCAAATTAGAGTAATCGATTGAATGTGAGAATTCTTAATGAAGAATGAATAGGACAATTGAATCATAATACCTACAAGCTCAACATTGAGAGTTGTCTATCATCATTAGTTAAAAGTTCTCAATTTACGCACAACACACTTCGAGGTTAAGCCTCTCTAAAGTATCCATCATGTTAATGGCTTTTATGGTTCATAAGAATCTTTCTAACATATTAAAGGATATGGATAGTGATAGCATTGAAGAGCATGCCAATCTTATTATTGCCAACAAGAAGATTACTTTTGCAAAGGAAAATAAAAAACAAAAAGACAATAGCAAGATATACACAACTAGAAATAGTTGGAATCATTGTTCATGTTAACTTTGTAAAGTTCACCAAATCAACGAAGTATTACTCATGATGCTATTTAAAGTTTATGAGCAAGGCTTTGGATTATATATGATAATGAACATCATTCAAAATCCGAAGGCTAAGATCACTTATCATCATCAAAATGTAAAGTCGAGGAGTGTTGTTCAAGTAATTGTTATAAATAAGAACTTTAAAGTTATTATTTAGTTTCCTGCCTTGAAGTAGTTTAAATTGGAAAATTGGAGTAGAATCTCATCTTACACGTACCAAAAGAAAAAAGCTTTTGCATTTGAATTATCAAAAACTAAGATAACTTTAAGTTATATAAAATAATAAATGCATAAATATAAATCGTACCTTATTATGAATCTTTATCTTTTAATATAGCTCCCCTTAAACCAATTTTGTAAAATAGATTCATCATTAGCATTGTAGCCATATAAATGTCTAGCCTATAATGATTTCTACACAAACTGGTTGAGGGAACTCTATAAGTAGTATAGAGAGGGGTATGTAAGAAGTGCTAACTCATTTAGAGCTTATGCCTATTTATAATAAGGATTTGATTTTTTGGTATTAATTGAATTATAATTCTAATTTCAATTAAATTTTAATTATAATTAATTATATTTCTAAGTAAATATCAATTAGGTCTAAATAAGATTAATTATCTCATATTATTTCTTATTTATTAAATATCTAATATTTAACTTTTAAAGTTTCTCAAATTTTACAATCTAAGTCCAACTTGATTAAATTACTTTTTCTCTCATCAATAGTTCTTTGTCTGTAATCAACATGTTCCTAAATATATTGAAAATTGATATAAATTATAACTCTAATTGTATTTAGGATTAGACAAATTAAAATTATTTAATTAAATAATTTATATCTATAGATCAAGATTAACATTTAGTAACACATCATGACTATCCAAATATTAGGAATTCAAAGTGTTATTGACTAATATATATATTGTACATATTTCAATCCTTTTATCATATAATAATCTGACTAGATATAAAGTATGAAATTATTGTCTACTCCATTTGAGTTCAATCATGTTACTTCTTTACCATTAGTAATTAACTTTGTTAATAATTTGAAAAATATTTTACAAAGCGTCATTTCAACTTGGTCAAAGATTTCTTCAATCAATACTAATCAAGAATAATAAAACATTCTTCCTAGTATAATAAATCCTAGATTGATTATTCAACTATCTCTATATGGTTCAAACTATATCTAATGACTACTAATAAGTCATAAGTACTACAAAAGCATAGCAATTCCTATGTGGAATTCTCATATTGGGTTAATTTAGTAAAAAAATTTTCTAATAAGCACTTATATGTTTATTTAAGTATCTTCATACTTTAGTTTATAGTATTGATTATTTCCTTCAAAAGGAGTAAAAAACTGTGTTAGTCTTTATGATATATTAATGCCTAGTTTCAATAGAACAATGACTAAGAACACTTTAATGATAATAAGTAAATAAAATATTAATCTCATAATTATGATCTCATCATAAATTTATTTGTAGTGTACATTTATTACATGAACCTTATATTATACATCAATTAATTAAACAAATATGTATAAGATAAAGAATACTTTTAAGTAATTATGTCGCAAAAATTATAACCAGCTAATTGGTTATAAATCATAAACTAACAATCTCCAACTTGCATTAGGCCAATTTGTTGTATCTTATACCATATCTTTTTTATGACGATCATGTTACTATGGGAAAATGATTTAGTGAGAGAATTCTACAAAATTCTCTAAAGTGAGCACTTGCTTAAATCTTGCAACTTTCGTCTTAATTATTATCAAAATTAAGAGAAATTACCTAACTATATACTTGAATCTTTGGCAAACTTTAGCGCCTTTTACATGCCTAATGACTCTAATGTTCTATAATACATTACTATTCCAATGATGCAAGGAACGATACTGATTTCATTAAAGAACTTCTTAATCCAAATGACTACTAAATGAATAATATATTATTAATTAATTAGCAATTGATGTTACATTATAACCCTTTCAACTTAGAATAATATTTTAAAGTAAAATATACCTTAACTAAGACTTATTTTTGTCAAACTAAAGTTAATATCCATATGATTTTGAACTCAAATATCAACTCACATATAGAAAAATGGATATCTTTAATATTTCATAAGTATCAGATATCTCAAATATTAAACACCTTTAGTACATGTTTTTGTACTTAAAATACAACAAATAACTTCTATAAATCTAATTCTTATGATAAAGTTGTTACCTTTATCATATTTTTTAAAAATTAAAAATATGAAAAAATTCTCTATAAACATTAAGACTCTACATAGTCCCATTAAAGAAGTCACTATACTCCCACTAGTCTTCTTGTATACATCATTAATCTATAATTACTCCAAAATAAACTCTTTGAATTTAATATGAAATTGCATTTTCTAACATATCATAACCTTTCAACCATACATCAAATGTATTGACAAAGGTACTAATTTCCAATTAGATGTACTGTCACGAGATTTGAACTTTTTCAAAATTTATCTTATACTGCTTATCTTGAGAACTATTCTCTTGTAAGTAGTATTAAAACATATATTTAATTCAATAGGATTTATAATATGATATCTAACTTTTTAGATATATCATAAATTTCTATTATGTAATTTAATTATAAAATTATTGAATAATATATACTTCAACTCAGCATGAAGTCTTAAAATTATTAACTTCGACACTTTTGAAGTCTTATAATTTCATATCTAATATATAATCTTGTTAATTAATTTAATCGAACTATTAAATGCAAGTTATTGTACTAAGCATAACTAAAGAAGAAATTGCGTCTTATAACATCTCATTTTTATTTTTCTCCTCACACAAATTCATACAGATATGGAATTCATTTGTGGAGATAATTACTAAAGAAACTTATTCCTTGTAGATAACTAAGAAAATTCAAACTCATCAGGTCAATCATTTCAAAATGTTTGACATTCTTAATGCTTAGTTTTTACTTATATTTAAACACTTTGAATTTTTCAAAATTTTAAATTAATAGATCATATAAAATCATCAGTAAATATGATGAAATACAAGCATTCATCCTTTTTATGAATTGTCATTGCATCCAGTACATCATATATATAAGATTTAATAATTTAGTACCATAATCGTCCTTTTACTAACGATTGACTAGGTCATCCTTTCTAACAAGTATTATGAATTCTATACAATTAATAATTAAAAGAATACACATATCACTATATACAACTTTATGGTCCTTATTTTGTTGATTTAGCCCACATGGTTTAAAAGGATAGTTTTAATCATCTAGCTTTTTATTCTTGCCATTATTGTTAAGAATAAGTCTCCTTTGATCTAACACTTACAAACTATTTTTAAAAACTTGGATCAACTGGTGATAATGTTGAATCTAAATTCATTATCAAATACTTAAAAGCATAAATGAGAAATATATATATAATCCATGATATCTTGTATTAGCAAGAATCTTTATGCAAATATCTTCTTCTAATGACAACTATTATCATACTATAGCAAATTCCTTCAATTGTAGTTCTTATTTATGCTTTTAGTAGGCTAAACTAAGTGAAATTATTGTAACAAAGTACTAAACTTTCAACTTAACTATATTCAACTATTTGTATTATGATATCATAGTGTCAACATCCATATTACATGTTGCCATAAAAATATGTGAGATATTAGTCAATTCTAAAATGACAATACATATTTGTTATCTATATAATATTGACATTTTTCTGAAACTTTGCCACTACACGCTCAATAGGTGTTAATAAAAATATTACATAATGGAAATACAACTTTTCTCTCTAAGTTTGAGAACTTTTCTCAAACCTAAATTATGTCTAAGAAATTTGGTTAACTGAAACTTTATATCATCTATATAAATGTAAGAAAAGCAAGTAATAGGTTATATGGCATTGCAACCAAATAAGATTAGGATTTCACTACTATTTTGGAAAGATTAATCTTTTTGAAAGGTTAAGATCTTATTCAAATTTAGTTGATCTTGAGTTTGCAGAATAATTCAACTAAACTTAAATTAGGTAGATAACAAGTTTATCAATCATATCTCATGTGACTCCTAGATCAATTAAGTGATAACTCTCATCAAAATATATCAGTTAGGTTATAACTATCATCAAAATATATTTTTTTTATATTATTCTTAACACTACCCCCTATATTTATATGATTATAAGTTTGCTAGTCTAAATTAAGCAAATTTAGTTAAGCATAAACTAGTATTATAAGACTGAACATGTTCAAGTTAAAGTGAACTTATGTTTATTTAATAAACTTAATAATAAATGGAACTATAGTTTATTCTTATAATAATAGAAGGAACAATCTCGTTCTCAATAAGTGAATTAATTTCAAATGGTCTTATGAAACATGAATTACATGTAAAGTCTAAAAAATTTAAACATGTAATCCAATATGCATATAAAACATATCGAACATAAAAAACAAACAATTTATGGAAATATAATAAAATTACAAACATACAAATATCAAGCCTTATTTTATTCTACTTATTGGTGTAATCTTCATAATCTAAAATAATATTTTCAACTATTTGGAAATTAAATTAGATTAACCTATTAATTCCTCAGTAAATTAAGTTTCTATTCCAAATAGAAATTAAAAAATATTTTCATATTTAAATTAGAAATCATTTCTAATTATTTTCACTCATTTGATAAATTTTAATTGATAAGTTTCAACAAATTACTCTTCTTATTATAATCTAATTAGAGATAAATTTTTCTTAACTATAAAAATATTTTCTAATATTAAAGAAAATCACTTTTAAAATTAAATAAAATATTTTAAATTAATCAAGAATATCCTTTACATTGTTTATTTAGAGATTAGTTTCTTAATTAATTAAAAATCACTCCTTAATAAATTAGGAATCAAATTTTCTAAAATATTAAAGAATGCTCGTTTTTTGAAAAATTAAAGAATTGCACTGAATTGGGAATAATTAGAGTTTAAGTAAAAGCTTAACGTATAACTTTTAAAGCATGACTACTTTCTCAAAGGGTTACAAACAAAGTAGCCCCTACAAAGTAAATCTATATTAAAGAGTAAGTTTGAACTCACCCATGGACTAATATAAATACTTGGATTCCCAATTTATTGTTGTTTCTCAAGTTTATGAGAATGAAACCAATTTTAAGAAAGTTTGACCCTTAAGATATATAAGTTTGTTCCATATCAAAATTATAAAATCATTAAGATTTCACCAGAGATTTGAACTGAGTCCTTAAAGTAGATTCTAGTTAGTGACTATATAGGAGTTGCAACTAAGTTGAATCATCTGTGCTATCAATTGTTCTTTAATGTAAACAATCAATTCTTATAATAAAAATGGTTTATGCTTTACTTGTTTATAGAAAACCCTCATGTTCTTTTCTTTCCATAAGGCATACACAACATTCCCTAAGGAAATTTTGTAAGCTAGAATATTCTTATTATAAAGATTATGGTTCTAACATGAATAGAGAATAATTGTAGACCAATTAGAGGGAGAAGGTGACATGTTCCTTAACTGAAGAACTCTTCTCCAAATGTAAGAAGTATATCTACGTTTAAAGAATAAATGATCAACAATTTCCTTTAGTTTGTATAGTAAATAAATGCTTAGAATCCTTATATTTCTTCTGATGCTATCTGATTTGATCATCCTTTCTTTAATTGTGAGTCAAAGGGTCAAAGTTACTCCAGAATTAGCTTCTTCAAACCATACTAGTTTATGCCATTTAAATCTTAGAGATGGAATCTTCAACATCATCCTACAAGAAACATTAATGAATTTGCCATTTGAATTCTTGCCCATAAAATAAGGTCCTCCTTGTTTTGGAGGAGGTCTATATTCAATAACAATTCATTAAGAGGGCTCCTTAGTAGGAGCTCTAAGCATCATATTTTGTAACTTAATACTTTTTTAACTAAAGCAGACTCTAGGATAAATTATGAAGTCTAATGAGTTTAGGAACTGCTATAATTGGTTCATCATTAAATGAATAATGATACCATAAGTTTGTTACTTCAATCTTACACTTAATCACCGTCCTTATTGTTTCCATTAGTTTGAGAATTTGAATCATTGGTGGTAAGGATGTGTAATACTAAAACTCTTCAGACCCTACATTTCAGTGAAATTTTGCTAGATTGTTATTGTTGTTGTTGAATCATGGTCTAAAAGGCATTGGTTTCAAGTTAAATGGTCTAGAAATTAACATTTCTCAAGTAGAAAGCATTTAGCCATTTAACCTAAAGAGCTTATCATTAAATAATCTCCAAATCTTCTTAACCATAAGTAATTTGTTTATGATTCTAATAGGGTAATGCCTAATCCTCCTCTATCCTTCGGAAGACCAAAAAAAAAAATCATTTTTTGTTAATTAACAAACGAAAATAATGTTAAATTTAATCTACAAAATAAAATTTATAATTAAATAAGAAACTTATTATTAAAATTAATAAAAATAATTTCTAAATAAAATAGACTAATAACTCTCTCAATTAAATTAAAAATAAATAAATTTAATTAAAAATACTTTCTTAATTAAATTAAGAAAATTTTCTTAATTATAAAGGAGTTTAATTAATTAATTCTATTCTAATTGAAATATAATTAATTTTAATTATTGAAAACAACTTTTCTGAAAATTTTAATTATGAATTAATATAATACTAATATTAGTCAAATTAAAAAATAATTTAATTAATTTGGAACTAACTTAAAATTTAAAATTATTTAAAATTCTAATTTGAATATGTTTTATTCTAAATTGTATTGCTCCAAATCTAAGAGTAAGCTCAAATTTAACTTTGGAATACATTCAATAACCAAACATCCCTTATTCAAACTTTAAATTACACTAAGTCATGTTACCAAACTAAAACCCAACTTTGAAATATCCTATTCCAATAACTAAATATCCTTATTTCAACTTAAGGTTCCAATAACCTTAACTTTAAGTGGACTTTATTTCAAAGTAAGAATAATTTATTTTAACTTATGATAACTAATCCTTGTGTCCAAACACTTTTGTCTTCATATTTAGGAAACCCTATTCCTAAAAGAAGAAAGTTTGTCGTCACCCTCATGTCACCTGCTACAGTCAACAATCAAATAGTAAATCAAATTATAGAATTAAAAATGACTCCAAGTACAGTATTGAAAAATCGAGGTACGATCTATCCCGCATATAAAAGAACAAAATCAATTGTTTTTATTTAATTTCTCATTTTAAATTATATAATATGATTAACGTATAAACATAAAAAGTATAAGCATAAATTATACTTTATTATAAATATTGATCTTTTTTATAAGTCCCCTTGAATTGATTTTTGAAACATGTTCATCATCATCGTTGTAGTCACACAAGAATTCACCCTTTAACAATATCCATATGAATTAATTGAGAGAATTCTAGTGGTGTAAATAGCGGTAAGTAAGAAATATTGACTATTTTAGAAGTCACACCTATTTGTAATAGGTTTAGACTTTTTAGTGATTTAATTGAAATATAATTTAAAATTTAATTAAACTTTATTAAAATTATAATTAATCATCATTAAATGCTAGTTAGATCTAAATAAGATATAATATCTCATATTTGTCTTTATTTATTAAATATTGTATATTTAACTTTTAAAGTTTCTCAAACTTTACAGTCAAGAACAACTTAATTAAATTACCTTTTTTCTCTCATTAATAGTTATGTATATGTCAACAATTAGATTCCTAATAAGTTGGTAATAAATACAAACTATAACCTTAAATTATGTTTAGGATATCTTCAATTTTTTAATTAAACAATTTATATCTATAAATTAATATTAATATCTAGCAATATATCATGACTACCCAAATATTAAGAATGTCAAAGACTAATCTTTTTATCTATGATTTTTCATACAATTCAATTCTTTTATTGTACAATGTTTCAGTTAAACATAATAACATAAAATTAATGTTTACTATATTTGAGTCCAATTATATTAGTTTTCTACTGCTAGTACTTAATCTTATTAATGACATTTGAAATTATAAAGAGTCATTACACCTTGATCAAAGATTTCTTGAATTAATATTAATTGAGAACAATAAATTATTCTCCTTAATCACTTTAGGGAGATGAATCATGTTGATCACTCAACTACTTTCATATAGTTCATGTTATATCCAATGACTACCAACTGAGTTACTCTTGACTAGAATAAGTTATAAGCAGTATTAAAACATAACAATCCCTATATAAGATAATTTGAAAATCTCAAGTCAAATGATCACTTATATAATTATTATAATAAAAATTTTCAGAGACATATAACTAATGTTCCAAATAAAATTCTCGTATTGAGTCAATGCAACAAATGTATTCTCTAACAAGCACCACACATTTGTTTAATTATTTCTATATTTTAGTTTATGAAATTAACTACTTTTTTCATAAAAAATAAATACAA